>VZTH01009682.1:76823-152026 GCA_013397815.1 Aleadryas rufinucha
GCCGGGGCGGCCGCGGGCCTTTAGGGCCGGCGGGAGGCGGTGCCGCCCGGTCCCCGCTGCCGGCGCTGGCGTCGCGCGGCCGTGCCCGCCATGGAGGTCCTGTGGGCCGTGGGGCAGGTGGGCGCCGTGTGGGTGGCGGTGGTGTTCGGGCTCATCGTGTTGCCCTCGGCGCTGGGCATCTCGCTGGGCATCTCCGAGGCCTATATGTGGGTGCTGGTGAAGACGCTGGAGGTAGGCGGGGGCTCCGGCGGGGAGAAGGGGCGTCCCCGGCGCGGTGTCCCCCGCGGGGCTGGGCCTCGCTGGCTGGGCACGGCTCCCTCCGGCCGGGGGGGGTGCGGGGGTGGATATCCCCGCGAAGCGTCTGTCCGCTCCGGTACTCTCTCTCCTCCTGTAGAGGAGAGTAGGTGGGTCACGTCCTGCCTGGCATTGCCTGGCTGTAGCTTCGGGCTTAAAGCCCTTGGGCAAAACTGGAGATCTGTGTTAATNCAAGTTTGTTTTCTCAACAAACACATAAGGCAACACTTTGCCTTGCACAGGATTATCTGCATTGCGATTCTTGCTCCAGATGGCAATTTTAGATGTTGCTATGCAAATGAAGGTGCTGAAATGTCAGGGAGATACAAAGCTGTATGACCCATTGCTGTGAACACTGTACTGTTTTCCTCAGGATCAAGACAGCATCCACTGTTGCTACTTGGGCTACATCTGTTCTTTGGATGAAGACTTTTGTTCCTTAATGCCAGATGAAAACAAACCAACAAAGCCTTTGGCCTCTGCCATTTGCACCCCAGATGAAAATTCATGAGCAAATACGAAAAAACCTGTATTACTTTCTGCTTGGGAAGAAACAGACAAAATAAAAAATTAAAATATGTTACCCATGGGTGTGTTATAAATATCAGCCAGTTTGGAAAGTAATGTTCTTTTGATTTGTTTCTGTTCTGGGCTTTGGGCCCTTTTAATTGACTTGGATCCACACATCTTTGTAATATTTAAAAACCACTTGTAGTGCAGATAGTAAGGACTCTTTATTACCATGTGTATGGCACTGACAGGTTATTGTCTTCATCCTAACCGGGCCTTTTGGGCATGATCATAACTAAACACTTAGAAGAATGAGGACACTGAACTGCTGTTTGGCAATGTCAAATTTAGCTGGACCATTGTGGCTCTTGTGTCTAAAGGCTTCATCAGGGATCATCCTGCCTCTGCCTCAGAGAAATTATTTAACCAGCTGAGGCAAAGAGTAGGAGGAGGGACACCAGAGCCAAAAATAGGAGCCAGAAAGCAACGCCCTCATCCACACGACTCTCCTGGAAGTAGTTCTTTAGGCCTTGGACTCTAATTCAGGTTTTTCCTTGGATCTTAAGCACTTGGCTCTGATATATTTCTGATCTCTTGAATATAGGGAGGCAAACCAAACATCCCATTTCTATGAAACAGTTATGAAAGATGCATGCAGAAAATACGCTGACTGCCTTTTTCTCGGAAGAGGATGTTATTCCCTTTCCCTGGGATGCTTTGTCAAGGCTGCCATCCCTCTTCAGTCTTTTTCTGCTAACACTGCTTTCTTGGTATGGATTGTGTCACGCCAAGCTCTGCAGGACTGCTGTGCACAGGCCCGGGCAGGCAAACCCTCCTCAAACCACTTGGCACAGTTTCCTTTCTCTAGGAGTGGGCCTAATGCCGGGATGAGGGCTGGACCCTCAGTGAATCCCTCTTCCCAGCTCAAGGCACGAGACAACACAGGCGGACAGTGCAGACCTTGCCCCTTTTCCTTTCTTTAGTTGTCCTTGTCCTCTTTGATATTCACAGACCCAGGAGCTTTCCCCAGTTTTCCTTTTCTCCTTTGCTCCCCGAGCTGCTCTTTTCGGGCTCCCTACGGCTTTCCAGCCCACGCTCCTGCCTCGAGGCACTCGGCCCGCCGTGGCAGCGCCGCTGCGCTCCCGCCCGCACCCGTTGGAGCCGTTTTTCCCTACACCAGGAGGTTTCCGTGCCGTCAGCTAAAACCACTTTTAGTTGCTTCCCGCCTCCCGAGGCACATCAGCTTCCAAACCCGCATCGAGCCAGCCCTCCTGGAGCANGGGGTGGATATCCCCGAGAAGCGTCTGTCCGCTCCGGTACTCTCTCTCCTCCTGTAGAGGAGAGTAGGTGGGTCACGTCCTGCCTGGCATTGCCTGGCTGTAGCTTCGGGCTTAAAGCCCTTGGGCAAAACTGGAGATCTGTGTTAATTTCGTGATTGCGTAGGCTCTGGAGTGCTCTCCCTGAACCCGCAGGAGAGCGGAATAAACCTTGTTACCTAAGGCTGTTCCATGGCCTGGGCGAGGCTGTCGCTGCTCGGTGGCAGCTGTGCCCCAGCTGGGGGAAATGATACCGCGTCATGCTCTAGGAGGGTCTAAAGGTCTGGTGCCTGCGACGGGAAGTGCTAGGAGTGCTGATGCTCAGAGATGGGGACTCCCATCCACCTTGAGCATGTCCAGCACCTCAGTTGCCATCTGCCCCTGAATTCTCCGGGATAGCCAGTTTCTCGCAGAGGAACTGCTTTCTGCATGAGACATATTTAATATGTGTGTGAAAACCCTACTTCTGAAGCTCATTGTAGTGGTGAGGAAGAGTGTTTTTAAATTGCTGCTGGACATGATCAGATTTAAATATTTACTACCCTTTTTCCAAGGAGGAGGGGCGCCCAAACCAAGGAAACAGCTGTAAGCAGGAAAAGTAAAATGACTCACAGCAGTCAGTGGCCATGCAATATACATCAGTACGTGACTATGGAAAGTAGATTTTGTCTAATTTCATCTTGTTCTTCGAGGTTTTCAGGCAAGCCTTGTTCATGTACTTCAGTGCCTGGCTAAAAAAATCCTGCCTATTAAATCAGCATCTGTTAAATGCATCTTAAGTAAAAATGTTTTAAGGCTTTTGGGTGAGAATGAATCTGCTCGAAGTACTTTTTGGGACTGTGAATGGTATCAGGATAACTGTTAAGGGGAGAAGATGTAGTCGTTAGTGGAAAAAAGATTTTGAATAGCAGAAGCTGAGGAGGTAAAGATCACCCTGGCCTGAGGGAGCAATCCAGATGGCCTAGCGAGATAGTCTTGTTTGGATGACTTGCCTTCACCTGTGAATAACCACAATTTGCATTCTTTATTCCTAGAACGTTAATCATTATTTTTTAGTGTCATCAAATGTTGCAACAAGAGGTGACTCAAAATGTTTTGGGCAAAATTATGGAGAGGTGTCTGACGGCATATTGACGATGGTTAATTGCGAGAACTCTCCTGTTGCCTAAGGGAGGAAATAATGACTTATCTTGAGGGTTGCCATTACTTTTGCATGAAATACTTTCTGGAATTGCATACTGCTCAATATATTAAAAATTATATTAATACAGAATTATACTGGACATAGATATGATATAAAATATTGTAAATATAAGAAAAGGCAATGAAAAATTGGGAAGTGTTCTGAGGAGAGGAGTCAGCTAAGTTGCACTTGCTGTGGAAGAGTGAAGAAGCTCAATCCACCCAGGTATTCTTATCTCAACTTGGCCTTGCTTTGCCTGTGAATTCTTTGTCCTCAGAATACTTGCATGGGGATAATCTCTGAAAGGAAGTGGTTTATTGTGGGATGTCTCCTCTTCCTTGGCTCACAGTTCTGTGTTGGTTAGAAGCCTGATAGAGGCTGATTGTCTGCCAGCCAAGTCCAAGCAGCGCCTGCAAGAGCACCTGAAGATACGTGTTGTTGCCACAATCATGTTAACAGTGAAAAGCGCTGCTAGCTGGGTGTCTGAGACTTCCTGGGATGTTTAATTGAGTGTGCATGTTTTCTCCTGAACAGTTCTCTGGCTCTGTGCGGTCACAGGATGCTGCAGGCTCTCATGGCTGAGACCTTTTTCAGCAGAGTGTTAATAGCTTCCTTAAGCTTCCTCTTCCGCTCCCAGCCCCGGATCTCCCCAGGCCTTTTCCCCTGTTTCCCAGGAGGAGGGTGGGCTCTTGGACCTGCAGAGTTTAGTCAGGATGCTGCTGCTTTTGTTGCCTATTTAATGGACCAGATTACAGGAACTGTCTGCAAAGTGGTGGCTGTTTGTGCATTCCAGCTGATACTGAGTTGCTCCCTGGCTTTGCCTACTTGTATCCCACATGTTGGCATAGTGGAAGGACAC
This sequence comes from Aleadryas rufinucha, assembly GCA_013397815.1. NCBI lineage: Eukaryota > Metazoa > Chordata > Aves > Passeriformes > Aleadryas > Aleadryas rufinucha. The sequence goes on from VZTH01009682.1 coordinate 80,986, forward strand.
AGTTACCGTGGTTTGTTTCCTATATGGCCTGTGTTGTCAGGTGACAACGTGTGCTTTATTAAAGTTAATCTGTTTTGAGGGTCCAAGTCTGTCTATAGTTCAGGGACAGTTCTACAGTTTGCTGTGATACCTCTTCAGGTCATGTCAGATAAAACAAGACATCCAAGAATGGGTCTGTGGTGTTCACTTGTTGTGTAGGCTATGGGATGGAGCAAGTTGAAGATGACGGGGGCCTTGTGCTTGAATTTTTTCCTGCCAATTAAAAAAAAAAAAATATCTTTTTGTGCTTGTTTCAGGAGGGCAGAAGGTTGTTCCCGGTGCTGCAAGCATGATCTGAGACAAGGGAGGGGAAAGCTCCTTTTAGGAACAAAGTGTTTTTGTACTTTGACCATCTGACATTTCTGACAAGGGACATCAGTCGGTGCACAATAGCTTTTTCTCTCTGCTGAGCTGCCTCAGCAGGCACATGCTGCTAAGCAGAATGCAGCATGTACAGATGAGGATGTGCTTCTGTTGGGTTGTGTTTGACCTTTCAGTACTGCACTAGGGATTACCAGCTTTATATGGAGTATATGGATATATTTTTTTCCTATGTGATTGTATTTTTTTTTATGCAATAAGGGGAAAAAGTGTAGAAAGTTGTGCTAAAGAAGTACAGCAGGCAGACCACTCGCTGTTAGAAAGCCTGCTTCCCCCATCACGTGGGTATTCCTGAAAGTACATTAACTTGCTTCTGAATTACCTTACCAAATTCAGCAAACTTTTAGGAGATTGCTCATTTCTGCCTGTGGCTTTCCTTTCAGTGTTAATAGAAGGATTTCTGGCACCATGTTAGTATGGTTTTTTAAACTGTGGGAGTACTGCTGTAAAAACATCTCCAGCAGCTGTTTGCCCCTATGAGGAGCTAGTCTGGACTAGTCACCTGCCATCCTGATGCTTGTGAAATCACTTGCCACAGAAATATTCCCTACTGCTGAAATGCTGGGGACTGTCTCTTGCAGTCATCACAGCATGCTGCATTTCTCCCTGTTTGTTTTTCAACATCAACAGATAGGTTCCAATTTTAAATTTAGTGCATCTTTACCTCTTGGTCTCATTTTTGCTCTGTCTTAATCCATTGCCTCTTATGAACTCTTAATATGATTTGGGACTGTCGAGGCCCCTGCAAATGTGCCATTGGAGCTGTCTTGCCAAGCACTGGGGAATCCAGCCGTTCAGAGAGTCCTTTGCCTTTCATTGAGCCCCATAGAGCAGCCACTGTCACAGAGTTTTTCTGTTTCCATCTGATTCTAGAAGATCTGGAGGACTGGTTTATATATTTGGTGTATATATAGGGTGTCTATGTATTTGGCAGTAGCAGTGAACCCTCAGAGCGATGATCTCTGCTTGATGGATTGCAACTCACCTTGTTAAATACTTTAGGGGTTTTTTTCTTATCTGCTGGGATTTTTTTGGGGGTGTCCCTTGCTGCCTGAGACAGCAGAGTTGTCAGCAGCACTTTGTACAGACTGCCCTGTTCAACCTTTCTAATAAGAAACATTTCTTATGTTTTTTAAACTGTGCAGTGCAAAATACTTGTGAAATATTAAGAAACAAGAAAGCCTGAGGGAAGTGAGGTCTTTAGGTCACATTTGTGTCAGGAAACAAACAACCTGGCTATTAACTAACATCACATTATTGTCTTTTTCTGGTCTAATGGTTTGTGGATGACTGCAAGCACTTTGAATGCACTCCCCTCCTCAATCTCTCGAGGCTCTTTGTGGGGGCTTGCAGTGAGAAGAGAGGGCACTTCTTGTGTGGCTGGTTTTGCTAGCTGTAAGGCACAGCAGATGCTGCACTTGTAGGTGTTTTTCATGTCCTGTAACTGATCCATCGGGGTTTAACAGCAGCCCCTGGTAACAGAAGCAATTTCTGATACCTTATTATGCTGCCTGTAGGGAATGTACTTTCTCTAGACAAGAGTGTAATATTATTCTGTAGCTGGAGGTTAAGCCCAAGTTTCCTGTGTTGCAGATGACCTTGGCAATATGAATGGACCTAGATGTGAGGAAAAAAGGACCTCTCAGTGTCTCTGGTCAACCTGGAGATTGTGGCTGTGCAGGGCAGGTGGGATGGACTGTTACTCTTGTCCTAGGTATGCCAGGCTGCATCTTCTTCCCATGAGTCACCATCAGGATTGTGTGTAGTGCCGGGTATGAGGGTGGGGAAGGGAAAAGGAGAAGATGTAAGCTGATAAATAGATGATTCATTGTGGGCTTTGACTGCTGCTTGTGTAATTCACTGGCCTCAGCAGCAAGCTTTGCTGACTAATGTCATTGCACAGAGTCAATGATGGCCTCTGTCTGTGTAATTGGTATCCTTCAAGGACTGCTGGGCAGAGGAGAATCGAGAGCTCTGAAAGCTGCCAGCTCAGATGGTAATGAGAAGCATGTCTTGGAGACATGCCTGATGTGAATGATGCACCCTTGTTTACAGGGCTCAGACTGACTTTTGGAATAGTATTTTAGCAAATTTTGTGCAGAATCTAGAAGTAAATCCCTAGCCTGTATTGACATAGACCCCAGTCCTTTGAAGGCCTCTATGTATGTTTACCACAGATTTAAAAATCAAGAGTCCTTGCACATCAGTAAGTGTGGCAGAGCTGGGGGTTGTCCTCTACTGTGGTTGCATCGGTAGTTAATGCACCGTATTCCAGGTGAACAGCCCTTGTCTGAAACTGCTCTCAATTTTACAGCATGTGAACACTGTTAATAAGCAAATGCTGTTAAAATAACAGCAGCTGTGTTCAGAGCTTGCCTTGAGGTAAGAGTTTGTGAAGCTGCTGTAACAGAAGCTGCTTGGCATTCCTTGTGCTGATGCCATTGGTGTTATCCTGTAAAGCTGGACTCTTTATTGCTCTTTGGATACCTGTCCACCAGGAAGGACTTGCTATGCAAATCCTGTGTGCAGAATAATTTGGGAAGGTCCTTGGAGGCAGTGCCAAGGGTGTCCCATCAGAATGAGAAGTGAATGAGAGATGAAAGAGGACCTTTTGCCCTCACCCGGAAGTGACTGCACCTCTTGGTGGTGGTGGTGTTCTTGCCTCACACAAAACAACCCAATAACTGGTATGCAGATTTTGCTGTGTTAAACAAGGTGGCATTGTGTGGGAGGTGCTCTGCAATCTTTCTGTTGTTATTGAGGTTTGGAGAGATTCCAGGAAGGAGTGCTCACCTAAACTAGCACATAAACTTTCGGCTGTGATCCGGCGGTACCTTTAAAAGAGGAACACCAGTGGTCTCTTTCCATATGACTGCAGATTTCAGTCATCTCTCCCTTCTGAAAAATCGTCAAACATTGTGAAGTCAGAGGTGATGTAAAGGTGGTAAATGAGGTGAAAGGGTAAGCCCCATTTCTTCCCTGTTCTTAGGGGAACAGGGCAACACTCTGAAGTGTTCCTAATGACTTGATTTCTGATCCCAGCAAAGAATGTCTAGATGTGATTTCATGAAACAACGTGTTAGACTTGGCTTTGGAGATAGACCTCAGAGGCAAAAATCACACATTATTTACAAGAGATATCAAAAGCCCTTCCTAGCTCCAGATAAGACAGTTGCCAAATAGACAACTATCTCAAGTACTCCCCAGGTCCTCTATGTGTGGCAGTTGCTTAGTGATGTGTAAGTAAAATTGATCTTTTGGCCATTTTGGATTTTTTTTTAAGGTGCTGATAAATTAGAGACCTTTTCTAGGAGAAGGAGGGAGAATTTTTCAGGGGAAAGTTGATGTTTTCCTTGCCTAGTAAAGTGTGGTATCTTCAGATTCTGCCTTGTGTGATTAAAGCATCCAAGCTACTTTCTTGTCAGCAGTTAGGATACTAAAGTTTCAAAATCAGACTTGTGATGTTTGTAGTTCTGGGATCATGCTGTTTTCTAACCTTACATTTTCAGTCCAGTCGGTAGCCCCACTGCAGAACTATTTTTAATCTGTTCAGGAGTCTGGTGTTTTATACTTATTCCCCAAAGCTGCTTCAGGAATTCCTCCTAAAAACACAGGTCTGCACCAAGGTTCTTGGGACTGCCAGCTCAGCACCAGCTGGGACAAGCCACTTAGATTTGTGCCAGTGTTACTGACAGATCCAAAAGACTTGCCAGTCTGCTTTTTGCTCATTTCCTGAGTAGAACAGAGGTTATGGCTTATAATTGTTTTATGCTTTGATCTCTAATACACAAACACATTATTTTCCCCTCTGTGGGACGGATCAGCTCATATTGTGATAGCTCTTTGTAGCATAAAGTTGTCCTTCAGCATAGGAACCAGCTGAAACAGCTATGGATGGTACATATCCTGGGCTAGCAGGAAGGAAGGGAAATTACTCACATTACTGCGGGTGGTGTCTCTTGTTTCTCAGCCTGGATATAAACAAGCTTTTCACTTGTTCAAAATTGAGATTCTGGCTTTGATGGTAGTGCCTTTAATTCAGGTGCCTGAGAATACATGAAAGAATTAGATGTTAAGTAAAAATTTCTCATTTCTTGCTCCTTGGTTGCTGGAACACACATCGTTTTTGGAAACACAATAGATTGAGGTAAGAAGAAAGCTGACATAGAGAACCTAAAAAATGTTTGCTGTGGCATCTGGTAGATATGGGTCCTTAGGAATGCCCAAATGCTCCTGACCAAGAGGGAAAGCTGGTCTTATCATTGCCTATTTTATTAAGTGTGCTTAAATCCCCTGAGTGACCTGGCATGAAATGTAAAACTGCCTCAGCCATTGACTTCTGGAGCACAAGTCAGCTGTCCCCTGGAACACTCTGTGCAACCTTTGTGCATGATGCCACGCTGGTGTCAAGCTCATGGCAGTGCTCCCATCCCCTGGGAAGAGGGTAGAGGGAAAAAGGGAACTGTCCTCTCCAGCCTTTCCCTTTGCCACTGTTCCCCCATCCCCCAGGTGGGCTGCTGCACCTTTCTGGAGTTAGATGGGCCTGAGGAGCAAAGGTCAGACCACTTAGGGAAAAGGAATGTGCTTTTCTGAATAGGGTTGATAAATGCATCTGAGCCGTAGAAACTGATGTGAGTTACATGACCCTGCAGTTTCTCTGCTTTGGGAAGATTCCACTGCCTCCTTTGCATAGCAAAATGTCAAAAGATACTGCAGTACAGGAGGGTGTTGCAAGCTTTTGGGCATTACAAAGGCATGTCTCAGTAACCTGTGTCCTCAGGGTTTGTGCTCAGGCTCAGGCCTTGACACAGTCTAGCATGAACCCATAACTGCAGGATTTCTGTAGCAAGAGCTTCCTGAAGGGAGTGTTGCATGCTCTTTCTGAGCACCAAACAAAGTGTTCTTCCAGGTTTTGATTACTCCTTTGAGAAGATTTGAAAGATGAAAGCTTATTTTTTTCTGCTAGTGTATATGGCTGAGACCATTAGCCAGATATGCTCTTGTTCTTCTATGTGCTAAGTGACTTAGCTGTTTGTGGAGATTTTAATTCATTGAATGCAGTGGTTCAAGTCTGGTCACAAATGATTGTGTTTGCTGGTCCCTCTGCACCCCCAAATCCATTTCATAGACAAAATGTAAAATGACAGTGCTGTGAATAGGTTCTTCCTTGAACAGTGTTTTGGTTTGGTATTTCCCAGAACTTTTATGTTCACAGTACTAAGAATGATGTGTAGCCAGAAAGTTGTTGAAAGCACTTGAGTACTACAGAAAGTACTGAGTTATTCCTACAGTTAAAATTAATTCCTGGAAGAGCTATTGCCTTAGCAGCAGCAGAACTGAGAAAATGAGTGACTGTATTGGCAGGGTAGGTTGTGATTCAGCAAAAACTGATACAGGAAGCAGTACTGGCTCCTACTGGGAGGTTATTTGGTGGAGATAATGCCATGAGTCAGGATGCTGACCTTTCAAAAGGGAACTGCATCTCTATATGTCCCACAGCTCGTTTGGAGGGGAAAGGTGGAAAACGTGTGGTTTAACATGGGGCTGGGTCCTTCCTGTGCAGACCAAGTACCATCTGTATGCTCTTAAAAAAAGTATGCCTTTGATACTTATTAAGCTATTATGATTTGAACAGGATAATATCCTGATCCCTTGATATGAACTCATTTCTACCAGGTCACCTGTCTGCCTTGAAAATGCCCGTTATAACAGTGTTCCTAGAAATAGAAAGGAGTCTTGTGGAGGAGGAATTGGTGTGGATAATGGGGAACTACCAAGTCAGCCTTCTTTGACTGAGCTTTCCATCCCTTAGCAAAGCTGCCAGGTAGGGAAAGGAAGGATTCAGGCCAGAAGGGCTATTCTGACATCACAGACTTTGGGGTGGAAAAAGGATTATAATTGTTAACCCAGTAAAAATGAAGCCTGAGATAGAGGGCTATATAAAAGCTCTCTGGAACTGAGTCAGATGGAGGTCAAGAAAGCCTTCTGCCCTGAGAACAGGTTAAACTGGCTCCAGCCTTCCATCAGGGCTGCAAATGAGAGGAAGTCTCCTGACTCTGATGTCGTTTTGCCAGACGCCTTTGCAGGAACCAGGGCAGCTGGGAAGCTTTGACACTCCAACACTTTTGGAGAGCAGAGCTTACTTTATTCCCTCTTTCAATCTCATTCTCTCAGACCACCCACTGGAAAAGAGTAGGTTAGCCCCAGTGAGTTGGTAGCAGGCAGGGCAGGGGGAGGGGCTCTCTGTAGCTCACCCTGAAGCTGGTGATTTGGCCTATTTTTCTGCTGCTCAGAGCTTCAAAATGAGAGCTGAGAGAGTTGGGGTTGTTCAGCCTGGAGAAGAGAAGGGAACTGAAACACCTTGCCCAGAGAAGCTGTGGACTCTGCATCCCTGGAGGTGTTCAAGACCAGGCAGGATGGGGCTCTGAGCAACCTGATGTGGTAGAAAGTGCTCCTGTCCATGGCAGGGGGTTGGGACTAGGTGATCTCTAAGATCACTTGCAACCCAAACCATTCTATGATTCTGTGAAGATGCCAAGTTGTAGAGTCAAGGGAAGTGTCAGGTTTGTTCAGCTTGGAAAATTCTTGGGTGCAGTCCTTTTTGGGTTGAGTCTGAATTTAATTGAAACTTCCCATGACTGCAAATGCTGATTTTGGTTTTTAGTGAAATCAGCTATGTGCAGGCTTCAGTTTCATTTAACCCAGTTAGGACTTTTTTTTTTTTTTTTTTTTTTTTTTTTCTTTAGTATGATGAAACTACTCTGAAAGAAGACAGGCTGGGTTGTGATGTGTCTGTCAGCTTCATGAACATGTGCTGTGTGTCCTGTGTCTAGCTCAGCTCCTGGGGCTTTCCATACAGCCTGGACTCGGTGGCTGCTGTGCCAGTAGAAAGGCTGACAGAGGCCTTTCAGGCACTTGGTGGCTATGTATCTGAATTGGAACTGAAACAGCTCTGGAGCACAGCATTGGCTCTCTGAAGACTGAAAGCAGAGTTGGGAAGTACTGACTAGCACTGAGTGTTGTTTTGGTTTGCTTTTTTTAATTATTAATTACACTGAGTTTCTTCATAAGAGCTGTGTATGGGTTTGGGTTTGTGGACACATATGAGGAAGATGAGTGATGATTACCTGGTGAAGATATTCTTTGAAAATCACAACATGTCTTTGGCTAACTGTTAGTTTTTTGGTGACATTTTTCCTTAAGTGAATACTGCATTTGTGAAATTAATGTTTTCTTTCTGTTCAACAGTGGGCCACTATCCGGTTACAAAAAGGTGTCAAAAAGCCACAGCCGCAGATGCCGCAGACTCCTACTGCTAATGGTGAGAGCTTGGGGTAAAGTCACATTGATAAGTGAGTTGGAGTACTGGGGCCTTCCCAAATGAAGCAGTTGGATTTGTGCATGAGAGAAATGGAAAAGAGGTGGCGTGTTACATGCTCACTGAAAGTCATGGTTTATCCTCAAGCAGCTGCTTACTCACTGCCTCAGTGGGATTGGGGAGAGAATTAGAGGGGTTAAAGCCTGAAAACTCGGGGGCTGAGATAAAGACAGTCTAACAGGGAAAGCAAAACCCACACACACAAGCAAAGTGAAACAAGGAATGAGTTCCCTGCTTCCCATGGGTAGGCGGGTGCTCAGCCATCTCCAGGAGAGCAGGGCCCCATCATGGGTAACAGTGACTTGGGAAGACAAATGTCATCACTCCAAATGTCCTGCTTACCTCCTTCTTCCTCCCACTTTATATCCTGAGAATGATGCCATATGGTCTGGAAGATCCCTTTGGTCACATTGGGTTACTTGTCTGGGCTGTATCTCCTCCCACCTTCCCAAGCACCCCCAAGTTCCTCACCAGCTTGGCTATGCAAAAACCAGGAAAGCCCCTGGCTCTGTAAATCCTGCTCAGCAATAACAAAAACATCTCTATATTATCAACTGTGTGCTCAGCACAAATCCAAAACACAGCCCAATACCAGCCACTGTGAATAAAATTAACTCTACCCCAGCGAAAATAGGTATCTAATTGTTTTGCAATACTACTGGCTAGCAAACAGTTCCTGCAGAATAAAATGCTGCTTTTAGCAGCTTGTACTGAGTATTTGAAAAACCAGGGGATGAGGAAATGAAGGGTATGAAACAACATGCAGTTTAGCAAAACAAAGTAGAGCTTAAGATGGAGACTGTTCTCAGCTGATGGAAATTTTCAAGTTTAAATATGAGGTTGATTTTCATCTTGAAATTTGTCTTTACCCTGCTGCTTGCAGGGTTGCTGACCAGCTATCTCAGTCCTAACAGCATTAGAGCACACTTAAATACTCTCTGAAGAGATCTGAGTGTTTGTTTGACAGCACTTTTCTTCCCCAAGCTCAGTGCTTTTTCTGTGGTAGGATTGCAAGTTGAAAGTGTGTGGTGGGCTACTTGTCCTTTTTTCAGTCTGCTGCTATTGACCTTTTACCCTCTGGAGTTATTATAAGTGTTTGCCAAACTTCTTACACTCACTATCTGTAGAAAGACAGTTGAAAAGTTGCTTCATATTTCTTCCTTTAGCCTAATTTTGAAAGTGGGTCTTTTCTATATCTTAACCCATACTGTGTGTGAGTTGTGGTAGGCTGTAGTAGGTCAGAGTTGGCTTTAAGGCTTTGGAGCTGTGAGAGAAGTCTGAGTTTCCCCAGGAAACAGGAGAAGGCTGAACAAGGCATTGCAGCCAGGACTTGGTTTCCTCCTGGTTCCTGAATGCTTCAGTATTGCTATTCAATTGCTCTGTTTTTACAGCATTTGGCAGCAGTGTGAGCATTTTCTGTGTGCTCCCTCCTTAGGCAGCACAGCTGGAAGCAGGCCCAGCTTGCCAGTTATCAGACAAGTCAGTTGCTACCTGAGCCCAGGGATTAGCTCATGTGAACATGATCCAGTAGTGGGGACTGAATTGCCAAACTCTGTGTGTGTGTTTCAGCTCCAAAGGGATATCCTTATCAATGCTGCAAACACTGGGATCTTACTGTCTGCAGGCCAGGCATGGAACTGGCTTCCATGGCAGCAGATGCAACTGTCAGCACCTGTGGTAATAAACTGGAGGTACTGCACAGCAGCTCTGAAAACAGGTTACAACTTGTCTTCTTTAATTGCTGACTTTCAAGCAGCTGAGAAAAAGCACATCCTATATCGCTCACCAGTGTCCTGAAAGTTATGGGGTTTTTGGGAGGAAGTGGGGAAAAGCAAGGTTAGCGGTCTTTTCAGATAATGTCACTGCCCTGTTGTCTGCTTCCCAGGTTGTCAGTGATGCATGAAGATATCCTTTTTCTTCCTGTAAGGCTGACAGTGCCCCATCACATCATGGGCCGGTGAGAGTGCAAGAGACCCTACTGTGCTGCTTTAGCTGCACAGTAGGAGCTGTCGTCCTCCTTTACATCTGGTCATTCTTACACAGTTATTTCTTCTCTAGTAAAGAGACATCAAGGGAGAGAGGTCCTAGCTAGTAGATTGTTCTATGAGCTATCTCTCAAAAAAAAAAAAAAAAAAACAAAAAAAAACTATTTTCTCTCTGGNAGAAGTAGCTATTTCCTCTGTGTGCAGCTCAGGGGTGTGTAGTGTTAATATGTGCTGTGGTTCAGAACCTGCACTAAATTGAGTGTACTCCACTGTCTGGAGGAGCATTAGAGATAGTAAAAATGGCCTGAGGTAATTCATATAGATGATTGCATGCAGGCTACATTTAAGCAGTCTTATGGATGGGGATACACAATCACAATGGTAGCCTGAAGCCCTTTTTAATGTCCTTTGTATATCTGAAATAAAAAGTTAAAACCTTTTCCCACTGGAGGTGACTCTTTCTGCAGGAAGCTGGAGTCTTAACTGTTCCTTACTTGAGAAAGTATGGGGAGACATGAGGTCTGCAGTGCCAAGCTGTGCTCCATATCTTGTTCTTGGGAATTTTTTTAAGCCATAGGAGTAACTGACTTTTGATTAGGAGTTCCTGGATATGGAAGAAAGTACTTGAGGGCCAGGGCAGGTGTAGGTCTAACAGCGCGTTATGTAAGTTGGCATCCCCTGAGGTGACAGAACATGAGCAGAGAGAGAGGCCCAATTGCATTACACAATATTTACTGAGGGAGGAGAAAGTCCTGCTGATAATGAATTAGAGTAGTTGATTAAAAAAGGGTAAAGTTAAATGTCTGTGTGTGTACACCTATGTGTAAGTGCTGAAAGGATGTGTGTATTACCTCTTATGTCTTTCCTGACCACCCAGCCATCAGTAGGAGGTGTGTCAGGACAGGAGGAAGCTCTGCAGATGTATGTGCAAGGGCAAGTTTTCCTGTTCCCTGGCAGAGCAAAAGTGGTCCTCCCCAAACACTTTGAAATTGTGTTCCTCAGTTAAAAAAAGAAGGAAAAAAAAAAAAAAAGACAAGTGGGCACGATTGAGGAGACACCACCTTTCTCTGCAGTACCAAATCCAGTGTGCTTTATGTCTCTTGGCAGAAAGGGCAGCCAGTGCTCCTGTGTTGGTGGTGTGATAAGGAATAGTTTCAAGGGAAATGTTGGGTGGTGTGTTTACGTGGGGAATTATGTGGTGCTGTTGCTTCAAAGTCCTTCTCTGTTGGAGGGCAGTGTGTGCTGGACTCAGTGGTAGCTCTTGGCTAAGCAGGTACTTGGAGGGTAGGTGTCTATCTCACTGCAGCTGAATAACCAGCTCTCAGCTCTCTGTGTGAGTGCTATGTTGTCTTCAAGGTGGTGGGTTTAAAAAAGACAAAAATGCTAATAAGAGTTTTGAAAATTACATCCACTAAAAGAAATGCTTATGTAAATAATGTTAGTAGTATCTACTTACTACATAAGTAGGTACTACTAAGGACCTAATTACTAGATACTACTAAGTGGATACTACTAAGTAGATCTACTTACTGTGTAAGTAGATAGCGTCAAATTTGAGCCTGGTATAATTAGTTGACTGGAGTATGTGAGCTTGAAGGCTTGGGGCTTGCACTGCAACACTGAGAAAAACAGTGACTATGGCTTTTTTTTTTGGTTGAGAGTAATGTTTGCTGTACTCTTGCATAGTGCTGTCTTTGGAAAGCTCAGCTCTGCCCTTGGCCAAGGGATTAAAGGCGGTTAAATGTGACTTGTGATTACAAGAAGGCTAAGTACATCACCAGAGCTGCATGTGTTTTAATTCTGTTCATAATACCTTCATGTGCTGCTGAGATCTTGGCTCGGAGTAGCTGTCCCAGGGCTGCAGGGCAGCTGGTGCATGGGGTGTCATGTGACAAGGACAGCACAGGCTGATGAGGCAAGACATTACAGCCCTGCTATCTCAGCTTGCTAGCAGTGTGATAAACTCAAACCCTGGGCTGGGTTCAGCTGAGAAGCTGGAGCCAGATGGGCTAGCTGCTTGACTGGTGCTGAATAAGGGGGAAGGATAAGGGCTGGATAAGGAGGAAACGTTTCCAGCTCTGGGAACTGGAGAGAAGGGTGGTACTTGTGTGATGGGTGCTGAAGCGTTCCCCTGGTTTCTTGCCTACAACCTGTCTCCAGCAGCACAGAGCAGACAGGTTGGGCTGACTGGCCTACAGTCCTGGATGTTTCACAGTTTGGAGATTTTCTGAGTGTGAGAAAAATTGAATCAAAAACTAGAGCTCTGATTTGGGTTTAACATATGACATAAACAGTCTGTTTTGGTAAATGTTTGATGGGATGCATGCTTGTATAATTTAGATCCTGAAGGGCATGTGTCTTTTTGAGTGTGCCATATTAATGGTTTATGTTTGTAGGCTTGTGATAGGATGATGCAGTGAGGTGGCCCGCTGGTAGAATTGGAAGTCGTGGCTGTCAGGTTCAAAGTTGAAGGTGCCAATAAGGTTTTGTTGCAGTGTTCTTCTTCTTTAGTGTTTGCCTCAGTGATTTGTGGGACTTGTATCTTGGAGCTTCTTGTGTTATCCCATATGTATGCTACAGTGTGATATGAAGATTTTCCATATCACTTGTAATTTAAATGTTACAATTATTGGCACAGGAAATATATTGAGAGATTTTTCTGCTGGCAAGGCTTCATTGGGAGGCAGATTTCCTACAAAAACGCATCCTACAATGTGGAAAGTTCCTGGTAGCTTGAAGAAGTTGGGTGCTATGTCCTTTCCCATTTTTATCTCAGCATGCAAGCACAGAGATTATGCAATTTATCAGAGGGTGTGTGACAGAGTGGCAGCCTGAACTTGGACCTCTGTAATCCAAGTTGAGTGTCCCAGGGGATGGTTGTTCTGGTTAACTGTTACTCCAGATTTCTTTGGTCATCAGTTTCTGGAGCCAGACTTGCTTACCAGCAAGCAGCTACTTGATCTTTGTTTAGCTTACACAATTTGTCCTTGCCTTTGAAAGCTCTATTGAGAAAATGGTGCTTATCAGACCATAAGCTTAAAAAATGAAAAGGATGGGGGAGGGGGAATACTTGCGGTTTGCACTGCAGTTCTGAACTCTCCAGGTTTCTCTCCAGGTGTGATGTAGTCAGAGTTCAACTGAAACAGTTGTTAGTGCTGAACTAAATCAAGGGTCCTATAGGCACAACTTTCTTTGACATGGTGTTTTGGAGGATTTTTCTTTGTTTGATTTTAAGTAAAATTAAAAAAATAGTGTGATCTGCATGTACTTACAGAAAATATTTGTGCTGTGAAGGCAGTGAGGTGTGTTTAGTTCAAAGCTGATCCATGCACAGTGTTGTGGTCTGGGGCTTTGGCTGTGTTGTGGCTGTGGGACACCAGAATGTCAGGCAAGAGATGGACTTAGGGGTTAGGGAAGCCTCCTTCAAGGAGATTGAATGCCCTTAAATACACAGAGCGCAGAAGGGAATGGAAAGGCCAAGGTCTCACTTGATTTCTTCTGAAAGCATAAGAGAGTCCTGGATAAAGTTTGAGTTGAGAACATGCCAGATGGTGGGAAAGAAAAGAGCCTTCTTGCTTCGTGTTCAGTAGGTAACAGACCTTGATATAATTGCTGCTCAAGATGTTGGTGTGAGGAAGGGGACCTGGAACTGGCCTCCTGCACGGTATGCTGTGTTCAAGTGCACAGCTTCTCTTCCTGTCCTAGGAGGGGCTCTGACAGTAGATTTGTCTTCTTGAGTAATGCAGAGTGACAAGTGGTCTGGAGGGTGACTGTTACTTCGCAGAATTATTTTCTTATGTGGTTACCCTTTCCTTCCCAAGGTATCATTGAAAGGGATGAAACGCCTATGGAGAAAGAAATTGCCCGTCTGCATCGAGCGGACTTCGAATTCTCCCACATTTTCTACTTCTGCAGAAAAGGGTTTGAGGCCATTGTGGAAGATGAAGTCACTCAACGATTTTCCTCAGAAGAGCTGCTCTCCTGGAATCTGCTCACAAGGACTAACGTCAACTTCCATTACATCAGCCTGAGGCTGACTGTGGTGTGGGTCATTGGGGTGATAGTGCGGTACTGCTTCCTGCTGCCACTACGGTAAGCTCTTGTGCTGAGGGGTTTTGTCAGTCTGGGAATGGGTAGATTTCTATTTTCTCGGTAAATGTCATCTCAGCTTTCTTTAACCCAAAAGCAGCATTGGCCAATACAGAAGATTAACCTGCTTAAAGGCTCTTTTTAGGTTAAGAAGCCCTTCAGACTACTTTTATCTTGCCCATTCACTGTGGAGAGTAGAGTAGGACTGGTGATCATCTTTTTCACAAATGCTTCTCCTAGGTCATGTATTGGCAAAATAAATATAAGCAAGCTCTAATCTCCCTGATGCTGTGTGCATGTGAGTATCTGGATCTGCTGCCTTTGCTACACCATGACTTTAAGCAATAGGTCAGGGAATTGCTGGGTTAGAGAACTGCATGTATCAAGTACCTGAGGAATAATTGAATTTCTGCAATCCCTTTCTATTTTAAAGGGGCAAAGTGTTATTACAGTGAGCAAAGCTACTTATTTTCGTTTCATGTCTGTTCTGTCTGTAGCTTTACCCTTGCCGCCATTGGGATTACGTCAATGATTGTGGGAACAACAGCGGTGGGACAGCTGCCAAACGGCAGGTAGGTACTGTGTGTGAGGGATGAACTCGCCAAGTTGCATTACTGCAAACAGCTGAAGATTAGGAGTGAACAGATTTTTACCTTTAACAGGCTACTGATAGTCCACTCCACCCACAAATTTGTGGACCTTGTTTTTCATGGCATTTTAAATTTGGGCCGAGGTTGGCTTCTTACCAGTCTTGGCACTGAGGTTGATGATTTCTGATGGGCTCCTGCTGCCACGAGATACTCAAATGGGGCATTGTAGGGCAGGTAATAGTGTTGGGATGGAAGACACCCAGTAAAGAGAGGATAGCCTTGCCTAGTGAAGCGGCACCAAGGGTACGACGTATCTTGGCTGAGCTGCTGTAGCAAGTGAGTGGTAGAGCTCGGAATATCCCTCTGTGCTCCGGAACACCAGGAAAATGTCAGCCCTGAGTGGTGTTGAGTAGGCTGGAGAATATTGCATGTGTGTCTAGCTGCTTTCCAGGATGCTTCAGATGTCTGACTTCTTTCAGTGTGAAAAACTACCTGAGTGAAGTGGTTCACCTCACGTGCTCCCGCATCCTCGTCAGAGCTCTGTCTGGTACTATCCATTACCATAACAAGTGAGTGAGCAAAAGTGTGTCTATGCCTATATGTGTGTGAGCATCCCATTGGAAATGGGGATTGCTCTCTCCTGAGCTGCAAGTTGATGTCACACTAGAGGCTGACTCACCTGACAGCTTCATGGAACTGTTGTGTATGTAATATGGTGCTTAGTGCACTAGCAGTCTAACAAAAAAATATGTAATTGCAGGGAAAACAGACCTCAGAAAGGAGGAATTTGTGTTGCCAACCACACATCACCGATAGATGCGATCATTTTGACGAATGATGGATGCTATGCAATGGTATGAGGAGATCTAAGATGATTGCAGCAGAGGGACCAGGAGAGGGAAAGATTGTGGGGTATTGCTTGTAGACTTCAGTACTTAACTTCCATAGCAGAGATGTTTACTTGAGCACTGGTCAGTGGGGAAAAGTGTAAATTGTGTTGAAATTGGTCTATATTATGTGCCGGGGAAGTTGTCCTTGGAGTGTCAGTGCCAGGCTCTTCATTTGGGTGAAGTACTTGAGATAGGTTTCCATGTGAGTGTCTAGGTCCTCTCAAGTGAATGCATTTTAACAGTTCTGTGGTCACTGCTCAGTCCTGGTTTGCAGCCTCCCAGTGCGTTTGAGTTTGTTGGATTTTTTTGGAGGGGTGGAGAGGGAGAGGTTCTGCCTTTCAGGTGTCTCAGATACTGATGTGCCTTGCTGGGCTTGCAGGTGGGCCAGGTTCACGGTGGGCTGATGGGCGTTATCCAGCGAGCCACGGTCAAGGCCTGTCCTCACGTCTGGTTCGAGCGCTCCGAGATCAAGGACCGCCATCTAGTGACAAAAAGGTGAGGTGTGTGCTGGGCTGCCTCCCTGGAGAGGCATCGGGCAATCAAAGACCCGGATGAGGGGATTTGGGAGCGAGTTGCAGGGGTGGTGTGCGGCACACTCCATCGCTCAGAACGACCTGAATGTGCTTGCTTGTGTGGGCTGCGGTGCAGTACACTGTGGTCAAAATGTCGGGTTCCCAGGTCACCAGGGAAGGCTTGAAACGTTTATACAGGGTGTCATGGTTCAGACCAAAGGTTCTGGTAAGGTCTGGGTTGCAGGCTGTCACAAAGCATCTCAGCTGGGAAGCCATCAGCATGATAACTAATGTCTGATGAATTCAGGTATGCATTTTGGAAGGATGTGAAGATACTTAAATTCTGGTACTTTCTGTTGAAGAGAAACACTGATGATAAAATGGGCTTTCTGTGACAAAAACTGTCTCAGTTTCACTGGAAATTGTGAGCCACTAGAAATAAAAAGCTTTATTTATTTGGGTGAGAGGCAAAATGTCTTGTTATAAGAACAAGCTGTGTACAAAAGTGGTTTTCTGCAGAATGTCACCAAAAGCATACCTGTGAATACTGTAGTACAGGGATAAAAATTCTTCCTAATTTGTAGAGAACTATTTCAGTTAATTTTGACAGGTTAACTTCTTCACTGGCTTATTGGCCTCTGCACAGCAGGACAGCTTTGCCAAGTTGTCCAAGTGTTATTCAAGTAGTGTGAGCTGTAGGCATTTAGGAGTCCCCTTTTTAAGAAATCTGCAGTTAAATAAGCAGAGGCTGGATGGGCCACTTAATCAATAATTTTTTTCTTATGTAGGCAATTTCTTGAAGCTTGAGTTGATCAGAGTTAGTTGCACTGACTTAGTGGCATATAATTGTTGGCTTCTGTGACAGTCAGTAGTAAAATAAGGTGGAGGAAAGAAAACAGGACATTGCCTCAATGTAATGCTCCAGGGACCTAAGGGATGGCTGGCACAAAGCTTCAGTTTCTGTAGAAAAGAAAAGCAAGAACAAATTAGTGTCTAGTAAAAGACTTTGGTCTCAAACATATGTAGTACATAAAGATATTTTTAATGCACCTGCATGGGGAAAGCAGAGTGGAAAGGAGCTGTTTTTTAAGCTTTCCTTCTTCTTCCACAGACTCAGGGAACACGTGGCAGATAAAAGCAAGCTCCCGATCTTAATTTTTCCAGAAGGTAAGAAGCTGAACTACTTATCTCTGTTCAGTGTAGATGTCATCCCTGTTCTCTTTTCATGGCTTCTGCTGCTCAAATCTATCTTCACCTCTGGCTTCAGCTTTGTTAGGGCATTCCTGTTTTTCATTTTTAATATAAGATGAATATACATGGAGACAACACAATATTGTCCCTGGACATTGTTTCTCCTGGCAGAAGCTGTAGGCAGAACAATGGGAAGATTGCTTATTTTGCCCTGAGACTATCAATTCACTATCCTACAGATTTAACCTCAGCATTGTACTTTTTTTGTCTTGCACACCTTCTGGCTTCATTCAGGGAGTCAGTCACAAGACAAAGGATAAAAGTAAGCAGGGGAGAGATGCTTAACTCACTGAGCAGCAAATGCAGGCCCTTTATGGGTAAGACCTATATGTTGGTGTTGTGTTGTACTGAAATGGCTGTGTGAAGCAATGGCTTTATCTTCTGGACAGGCACCTGCATAAACAATACATCCGTGATGATGTTCAAGAAGGGGAGCTTTGAAATAGGAGGGACAATCTATCCTGTTGCAATCAAAGTAAGTGGAAATAGCTGACTGCTGAGTTTGAGAGTTTGGTATGGGTTTTTGTCAGAGGGGCAGGAAGCTGTCTCAATACAGCTGCTGTTGAAAGCACAGTAGCTCAGGCAATTGGGTGCATGCTGTGGATGGCTCCTGGAGTATAAGTGGCTGAAATTAAAGTGAAGTCCTTTGGCCTGTGGAGCCTGGCTGGTAGGCCCTGATGGGATCAGCTTCTTCCTCCAGAAAGCTGGAAGGAAGAGAAATTCAGCTAGTCCTTTATGGAGCTGAAGGGAAGAGAAGCGTCCCGCTCACAGTGGTAGCAAGTGAGTGGTAGACACTTAACTATTCTGGCTGTTCAGACAAATGGGTGACATCTGCTGCTGGTTCTGCCGTGTAATCACAGGTGTGAGAGGCTGTGATGGTCTGGGGAAAGACTTTAATAATTTGTTTTTTGAAGTATGATCCTCAGTTTGGAGATGCGTTCTGGAACAGCAGCAAATACAACATCGTGAGCTATCTGCTGCGAATAATGACCAGCTGGGCCATCGTTTGCAACGTGTGGTATTTGCCACCAATGGTTAGAGAGGTAATCCAGCATCTGGTTGATTCCTTGTTGATTGTTTAAGAACTTGACTGTGTCTGCAAGTGCACTGTTACTCTTTTTTTTCCCCCAAAACCTCTACCTACCCCATGTCTCCAAATCAGAGTTTCATACTGGATTTTTGTCTGTGCTGACTGACGTATGATTGGACTCAGCTTTTCCTGATGCAGCTTGATGCTGTCAGGAGTGCATCAAATTTGCAAAGGACAGCAGTAAATGCAGTGCTGTTCACAGTAGCAATAGTGTTAATGTTCCATCCTGTTGAAGCAAAATTTTCTCTGAATTTCAATGCTCTTAGGGAAAAATTAGTTATTATCACATGGGAACATCAGATTGTGATGTTGGCATGATAAGGAATGGGTTGTTTGGCAGTGGGCTAATTTGATGAGGCAGCAGATAAAAAATGTTATGAAAGTCTGCTTCAATTGACTTCTCTCTGCTTTATGTTGAATTGATGACCCTTGAAGGAAGATGAAGATGCTGTTCAGTTTGCCAACAGAGTGAGGTCAGCCATTGCTCGCCAAGGAGGACTGACTGAACTCCCCTGGTGAGTGATGACATCCTTGTTAGAATTCGTGGACTATTTGTAGTTAGAGTGAGAGGTGCTTCCCTCCTTAGCTTTGTGACAGATAACATTCAGCATCACTTTATTCCACTCAGAGAAAACAATGGAGTAACTCCACATGCATGTATGTGAATGTAAAAAAAAAAAAAAAAGTTTTGTCTTTGGAGCATGCAGTGAGTTTCATCTGAAGGCTTGATGCTTTTGAAGTAGGTCCATTCACAATTGTTTCTCATGTTGAGATTAAGTAGTGAAAGTGAAGTTTCTTGGCAAATCTAACGAACAACAAAAAATAAAAAGTCTCGAGGCTTTCTGCTCTTTCTCATGTCTTACTTCAGTAAGTAGCAGGACAGTGCCTAGATTTCATATGGAACAAACCTGAGAGCAAAATTCAAATGGAGAGAATGGGCAAATAGATTCAACCATGAGCCCCAGCTCTGAATAATATAAGCCAAGATACGACTGTAATGTTGCCAAAGATTGGCTGCCTCTCCAGTCTGGGGAAGTAGCATCCCAGATTGCCAAACATTTCTGTTATAGGTGCAGCCTGTTACCAACATGAATAGGTGGCTTTAGAACTACATAAGCATTGTAGCTTAAGGTAAAGGTTTTAATAAACGTGCTTAAAATTGGTTGTTGTAGAAGTTCTGAAGAAAACCCTTTAATAATAATAATGATTTAGATTAAAAACTCTACAGTTAAGATAGTTAATGTAATACATAGTTTGATAACAATAGCCATAACATGCTGATGGTTTACTGTTCCCTCTTGCTCTGTTCCAGGGATGGAGGTCTGAAACGAGCAAAAGTCAAAGATACTTTCAAAGAAGAACAGCAGAAAAACTACAGCAAGATGCTAGTGAGAAATGGATCGATAGGAAGCTTGTCTGCAGGAACCGAGTCAGACTGAATGCTGGTTCTTGAAAAGTAACTTTGCACAACCAGCCTTAGCAGGAATAATGTGGTTTTTTTAATTAAAAAAAAAAACAACCTGACAAAAAAAAGAGCAAGAAAAGAACAAAATCCTTCATTGCGTGTATGCATATTCTCTGTGTGGCTGGTGCAGAACCTGTCAAGGGCAGTGTCTCTGTGTTCCTCCCTGTTCACTCTTTCACTCTCCTGCCCCTCTCCATCTTCATGTGATGGTGCACTGCAGCTCCTGGTATTCCCAAGCTGAATCCCTGCAGAATTAGAAGATGAAAAAAACATCCCAGTTTTTCTGAGTCTGTAAGGATGGAGGGAAGTACACTGAACAGATGCTGTCAGGACACTGGTTGTGAAGATAGCTCTTGTTCATGCTACTTTAAAGGTTTAAACATAAGAAAATGTTGTCTTTTTTTTTTCCTGTTTGCTCACAGACTTTTTATTGTAGATGACTTAAATAACATATTTTAGGATGTTGTCAGCACTGTAAGATTGACTCTTTTTGTTAGCTTGCACCTGGATATGCAAAGAAGGAATGGAAGCAAGGGCTGCAGAGACCCTACAGGATGGAAAAGGAGCTGCCCTGCCAAAAGCACAGATCATGGACCATGAGGAATTTGGTGGCCTTATAACATGGTATTGCCTTTATTGAGAACTGCTGCCTGAGGGAAGATAAGGGGCAAATCCTCAATTTCCCTGTCCACTGCTGTTGTTGAAATTGCTTTCTTGAGCTCTGGAGCTGTAAATGTAAGGTACAGGAAAGGCTGGATAATGTAGGCTATGACAGATGAATTTTTGTGGATTGTCAAGAGTACCCATCTGTAAAAATTGTTGCTAATGGCTTGAAGTTCTCAAGAGAGCTACTCCAGTGACACATTTTGTGTTTTCTGGGCCAGCAATAGCTATCACAACTATAAACATAGGATCCATAAGTCAGCTATGATACGAGACATGGCATGTCCAAATCTGCAATATATTGCTGTCTGAATGTAATGAGAAATAAATTCTATATTTCTAATGGGTCTTGTGTGGCATTACTACTGTTCTCTAAATGTATGTAAATAAAACAGTTATACTTTTGAGAACTTAACGTTGGAATCATGGAAACTTCAGTCACTGACATAAAAGACCAATTGTAGTTGAGTTCTACAGATTTCTAACCTGACTTTCTTTCCTTTTTTACCCTCTCCTTGGACTTAAAGGCACAACACTGGCTTGGTGTTTATCCTTTCTAGAGTAGGAGTGACTCATCATGCAGGCTCATCTTGAAATTACAACATGGAGTCATATCAGGGAGACTCAATGAATGAATCTGTAATTAACTGTAAAACAACTGAGCTTGTAATTTTTTAACTGAGTTCATTTCTAAGTAGTCTTTTCCTTTTGACAAAGAGAAATTAAATTCAATGCTGAAAAAAAATTACTGTTCTATAAATCAAAATTTAAAAATCTTGTTAGAACATAGTCTCCCAGAAAAAGAGTTCCTGTTTCTCATTATGCACTTACAAAAGGACAAATACATAGGGAAGTGTTTTCAGGTTTAGCATGGCAGGCCTTTAAGAAGGAAATTGTTTATGTTGAAAGGGTTACAGTGGTAAGACAAGTGAGACACAGCAGAGGCTTTTTGCTTAGGGTGAACCTAGTTCAACTGTGGTCTGAGTTATGCTATTACTGTTAAGATGAACTGGTCATGCAAGCTTTGGGCTAATGAATGTGTTTGTCATAATTTATGGGTATTAGCTGTGAGCTTGAGCTTTCCTGGTTTGCACTCACAATAGGAAGCTTTGTAAGGACAACTTTTTTGAAAACCTGTCTGCCTGTTTTGTATGCATACACACACAAAATACAGTTTAGGTAATACATTTAAAAATCTACTCTGTAAATATTGGGGTATGTATATACATAAAATATTTCTTTTAAGGTATAGATTGTGATGTATTTCTCTGTAGATGGAACAAGAATTGTTTTGGTTGAAGGTTTAAATACACGATTCCTAAGAGAACCTTCACAGTCAGTTTATGGGCCCTTTGCTTTCTTACTGCTTTTGGAGTTGATCATCCGTAACTGAACTGCAATGGTGTTTTGGAATCTTGACTGTACTCTCTGGAATGCTCTGTTAGGTGCATGTGTTTACAGCAACAGGATTGTGAGCTTCAGCAAAAGTGCCCAAGGCTGCAGTTTGCTTCTTGCTTAGGGCAAAACTGAATTTTAAGGGAAAAAGCCCTGTTAAGTTGAAGGATAATGACAAGGTAATACAATGACACTGTAATGAAATATTGTCTGACAAGCAGAGACAACAAGATGAAAGCAGGCTTTGGCTGTGGAACCTTCTCCAAGGTATTGGTACTAATGAAGGAGCTTCCTAGTTCTGATTTTTTTGTGGATGATGGACATAAAGTAGCTGTTGGATAAAAATGTTTATCAGTACTAGCATTAAGGAAGCCTGATTTTATATGCAATTGTGCCTCAACTTTGACTGCAAGCTCTTACTGAAGCTGTGGTACAATAGTGTTATCACAGAATGGTTTGGGTTGGAAGGGACCTTTAAAGGCCAACCTCCCTGCAATGAACAGGGTCATCTTCAACTAGACCCTGTTGCTCAGAGCCCTGTCCAGCCTGACCTCAACTGTTTCCAGAGATGGGACCTCTCTGGGCAACCTGTGTTAGCATTTTGCTACCCTCACTCTATAAGAATTCATCCTTATCTCTAGTCTAAATCTACATTTTAGTTTAAAACCATTACCCCTTGTCCTATACCCTACTAAAAAGTCTATCTCCATCTTTCATGTAAGCCTCCTACAAATACTGAAAGGCCACCACAGAGTCTCTCTGGGCCCACTTCTCAAGCTTGTCCAGGTCCCTCTGGATGTATCTTGCCCTCCAGAAGTGTCAACAGCACCACTCAGCTTGGTGTCATCTGCAAATGTGCTGAGGGGGCACTAGATCCCAGTATGTAATGGAGGAAGTTAATACTGGTCTCAGTACATCCTGCTGAGGGACACCACTGAGGCATGATGTAGGCAGTATGTGCTGCAGAACAGAGCTTGACTCAGCCCTGCGTGAGGATATGCAGTTGGCCTGAGAGCTGCTAAGTCTTGGGGATTTTTAATATTTAGTTGTGTGACAAACTGGCTGCTCAGGCCTAACAGTAAGGGTGAATTCTTTGATTTTGTCACAGATGTGTTTTTGGGCACTGTTGTGCCTGAAGAATGTGTCCATGCAATTACCAATCCTGATTTGTTCCCATCAAAAAAGGTTTTTTGTTTCTCTGAAATGAACATAATAAAACCAGCAGAACTGTGACCTCAAGAGTCGAGATACAGACTCCAATAATTGTTCACTGTCTCCATCTTTTTATTAATTTTTTCTGAGGCTCTTTTTTGCTGGATAAAATCCATACAAATGAAATACAAGCACAGTCAGTAAATAGTAATGAAAAGGTAAATTCATTTTACAAAGAAGCCAGTGCATATAAGACATCATCTGGAATTATGGTGTTTTTTGGTTTTTTTTTTTCACCAATTCCAAAGCTATTACAATCTTTTAAAATTAATATCTGGCTTTTAGGCTCTGTAATGGTTTGTGTGACCTCTTCTTACCCTTTGGCTAATAAGAAACATTATATTGTTTTTAAATACAAGACAGACACAAGATATGATAATTGTATGGATAAGACTGATATTTCTGTTAAACAGCATGGAATGGGAAAATGCTTGGCTCAGTTTTCCAAATTGTGGCTGCCTTTGGGGCAGGGAGGTATGCATTTGTATCTGAGCTTCAGCACAGCTGCCCTGCAGCTCGGTGAGGAAGCACAGAGAAATCTTCCTGCCAGCTTCCCACCTCTCTTCTTAGGCCAGGTATGGCACGGGGTTGGAAACTCGGCTAGACGTGTCCAGGCTGCAGTTCCTGCATCTCTGTGGTGAGAAGGGCCGCCCGTCCTGGACCTGGCTCACTGAAATCCAGAACGTTTCCAGCGCCCCCAGTGGCAGTGACTCTCTTGTGCCCTTGAGCAATGGTAGTGTGCAGTTCACAGGCTGGACTGTATCCAGTTTTTTTCCTCACACACCAGATGATGTTCTGTGCACACAGCATGTCTTGGAGACCTAATTTGTAGGGATTTTGATTTCAAGGAGAGATTGAGAGCTGAATAACCTTTAACTTCTGTGAACTGCTCTGTCATGCGATGGCTTGACGCTATTCCACCTGTGTAAATTTGTTCATTTTACTGGAGTCATGTCAGTTATTAAGGAATCACAGAATGGTTTGGGTTGGAAGGGCCTGTAAAGATCATCTCGTTCCAACCCCCCTTGCCATAGGCAGGGACGTCTTCCTCTAGACCAGGCTGCTCAAGCCCCATCCAGCCTGGCCTTGAACACTTCCAGGAATGGGGTATCCATCCAGCATGAGGAATGGATCTCAGGAGTGAGGTTTTTAGCTATATCTTAAATACACGTCCTGTCTTAGTATTTCGAGCTTTTAATTCCAGAGTTGTCTCATGTAAGAGCTAGTTGCACAGAAGTCCAAAGGAAATTTGCTTTGGAACCTTGAAGTCATCGCCTTAATCCAGCCACATTGCAGGGAAGAAATTTCTTTGCCAAGCAGCACCATCTATCAGCTGATGACTGCATGAAGGTTTATTGGGTTTTGTGGGTTTTTTTTTTGTTGGTTTGGGTAGTGAAGAGGGCTTTTGGGAGACCTGGCATTGAGCTAGGATGGGAGCAGGGAACTTGGGCCTTTTACAGTTGTCTTCCTTAATGCTCTCGGTGTTTTCAAGTAATGGGCATTCCAAGCAGAGAACTTCTGCCCTCAGTGTGGGCTTCTACATTTGTGTCAGGCTAGGCAGGCCAAAACTTTCTGCCTCTGAATTGACTTGTTGGTATAAGTCATAGTTTTACTGGGAAGCAGTAGGTTTTTGTGTGTGCTTTGCTTAAACTGGTGTTTAAGAAAGGCACCAGTCTTTTCACTGAAGGATGATGTCTGTATGTACTTTCAGCTTTGATTGTCTCATATTGCTTGCTTGTGGGCTCTGTCTTTCTACCTGCATTCCCACACAGTAGCAAGTCACTGTCTCCTGCAATTAGTTACATAGAAGAACGATGAGATTGGCCCTGTGTTCTCCTCACTTCATCCTGGGATAATAGATTAGTCCAGATGTTTGACAGCATTGCATAAAGTGAGTGTGATGGAGTGTAAGCCCATGTGGGGACAGCTCTAGCACAAAATAACCCTGGCATGGCATACTCTAATTTCCTTCCTCATGCTTCATCTTGTGCAACGGTTCCACTTAATTATTGCACTGTGGAAGTCAGCTGCCCGGGCAGGGATTAATCCTTTCCAACAATTGCAATCAAACTTCCACTTGTGCACTCGACTCCTAATGCTGGGTTCGTGCTCAGGGAAAGGGATGGGAATTCAGAAGCATGAGCTCTTGAGAGCAGCAGAAATTTCTTCCTTGTCTCGCTCTATAGTAATAGTGACACTACTTATGGGGGAGGGAGAGGAATAATGTTGTTTAGGAGGTTGACAATTCCCAAGTTAGCCACAGGAAGGAACCAGTGACCAGGTGAAGTCCCAAACACACCTGTTTGTTTAGCTGGGCTGGCTTAGGGTAAAAGTTAAATATGTCAGAGGTTTTGGGGAGGAGTTGGGGGCTGAGGGAGGATATTTAGGCTTTTAGGGTTGTTAAGTGCCTGGTAGGTAGTAAGTAAAATGCTCTTTGGCATGCCTAAAAAACTTGCACCTTTAATCTTCAGGTGCCAAAAGGTCTTCGGAAATGGTCCCTGATACCTTGAGAAAGGTGATACCCAAATATAAATCTCCTGTCCTAAGAATTTCAGAAGTAGCGTGGGCTTGGTCTAGCTCTGTGAGACTAGAGATAACAGAGGAATTATGAAGACACAACTGGGAAGGGGTGCAGTTATGGCTTTAGAAATAACTTGCTGTTCAGAAAATGTGGTGCTGAAGCCAAACTGCATCCTTACTTTGTAAGTGAGGATACTCACTTCAGTATCAGCTTGTGCTGTGCAGGGTGGTCTTATGACCCTCTCTTCATGCTCCTAATGGGCAAAATCTTTGTTTGTATTCAAGCTTCATATGTTGTCCTTGGACTTTTGAATGTTTACTGGTCAGGATTCAGCTGTGCTCCGACTTCTGTCAGTACAGAGTTTTTTATTGTGTTTCCAAGGAACTCAAACCTTGAGGATGGCAGGAGTGTTTGTGTGGCATCCCTGTTCCTCCCTTGAAATCATGTGCTCTCATTTAGTGCCTCAAAAAAACTCCTGGGGAGTTGATCATCAGGGCTATCTCAAGACTTCCATTTCCTGTAGACATGCTGATTTCTGGTCCTGAAGCTATTTCAGCAGGATGTTTGCTGCTGTATTTGCAGAGGTTTCCAAAGCACAGTGAGAGGGTTGCACTGGTGTGGCTAAAGGGCTAAAGCTTGTCCTAATGGCTAAGACTGAGAGTTAACTTCTACCTGTTGTGGCATCACTGTCATGTTACTAATGGTGTAAAAGATTAAGGTTAGATGCGTGTGTGTGCTCACTTGCAAGTACTAACCAGCTTAGTTAATCACTGCTGTAGATGCCATCTTCAATATCCAAAATTGAGGCACTTGTGACTTTTGATTCTTTTAATTGCTGTTATCATTCAGATCTTGTTTCTCTAATGGGCTCTCCATGAGGTGTGGGTTTTACGGTCCTCACTGATGGCAGCACCAGGAACTGGTGACTTTAAGGATATTGATACTCTCACTCCGGGCTTTACTTTAGGAGGAAATAAGACCATTGGCCCCCTCCTGGTGGAAACACACACCAGATTCTCACACAGAATTTGAGTTTGATCTGGCTAAGTCACAGTAAACTTGTATTATAGAAATCCAGTTCAGAAACCAGCCAAGTCCAGGCTTATTGTCAAAAAGATAAAAATTATTTACTTGAGCCTGTACTGTTTGCAAAGTTGAAGTGGCTTAACAGTTCAAGACCTTCTGGATTATTCTTTGCTTGAAGTAGCTTTACTTGCCTTGCCACATCACCAACTGAAATGAAATTGCAAACAGATGGAATCTGTAAGTGGGGCCACTACTGAGGCTTGCATGATGTTGCGTTTCTGTATCTATATAGGGTTTCCTTCCTCACAGCCAAGTATGTTGCTCCTGCCAATTTTTCCAGCTTGTTGCTGTCCTTGGGATTTTCCATCAGTAAGATGGCTTCCTCTTCTTGTTTGCTGTTTTGTTCTGGCTATGGAGCATCTTTTCCTGTAGGCTTAAAGAAGAGAGAGATCAATAATAGATAAAGAATCAGGTTGCTTGTAT
Organism: Aleadryas rufinucha; assembly: GCA_013397815.1. Lineage (NCBI taxonomy): Eukaryota > Metazoa > Chordata > Aves > Passeriformes > Aleadryas > Aleadryas rufinucha. Next base: position 107,956 of record VZTH01009682.1, read on the forward strand.
ATGTCACTGTGGTCCTTTAGGAAGATGGACTCTGTAGGGAGTAAAACTCTGAGCCGCTGTGAAGATTGCTGTTTGAATTGGTTGTGGCCCAGAGAGAAAGCAGAAGAAATACATCCCAGGATGTGACAGGAGAAGTACTGTCTCGAGAATGCCCTTGATAGCCCTGAAGTTTTTCATGGACATGTGGTGGCAATTCTAGCAGACCTCTTTACGGCTTACAGAATTGCCTTACTGCAGTGCCTCAAGCAGCCCTCTATTTGCGTGCATTTGTGCATGCATCCTGGTAAAAGTGGATATTTCACACTGTTCTCTTAGCAGAAATGTAAAATACACTCTTAAGAATACTGTTTCAAGGAGGCTGTTATGCTATTGAGCATCATGTTACTTTGCACAAGGGTTTACTCATGGTTTTCAAAACTGTCTGAAGAGGGTGCTTTTTATTGCATGTAGCTGCTTACAGAGTAATGGACAATTTTGTTTCCCTACTTTTTTGCTTTAAAGGTTTCAGTTCTAATGCTTTCTCTTCCTGAAGTTAGGGTTGTACAGTATTTAAACAGAAAGATTTTTTTTACTGGCAAAAATGCTAATATTTGGATTTAGCTTAGAAATCAGTGTTACCTGATATGTAGAGAGAGTAGAGGATCAACAGTGTTTGGAGCACTTGAACTTCCAGGTTTGGCTTCTCACATCCCTTGGGTAGGTGTGTCAAGATTTAAAAATAGGAATGGTCTATCTTCCATGCTTTATGTGTAGCATAATCATGTCCTTTTTCAAGGTGCTTAAAAAAACCCCCCTTGGCTATAATATGACCAACATAAAAATAACAATATGAGAAAAAACCAGACAAACACGAACCCAAAGCCCCCAACCACACACAGCCCAAAAGCTTGGGATATGCTGCTACATCAAGGTTTCAGCACCAGAAACAAAACTAGAGGCACCCTGTTCTTGCAGGGTTGCATATTTAATTTGAAATCCTTCTGTAGTTGCTGCTATGTAGTTTACCCCAAGCCCTGGCAGCACTGCCAAGTGTGGCAGTAACTTTACAGTATTACATCATAATTTTTAGGTAGCCAATGGAAAGATGAAGCTGTCTGTCAAAGCTGGCTCTGAGGCCAAGAGTAGAGTCCCACTATATGGGCGGAAAGCCACTGTGAGGGGGCTTTTGGCCAAAAATGTACTTGGGCTGTAGACAGAAGACTGGAAAACTCGATCCCTGCAGGTGGTTCCTTGAAAGGAATAATCCTGTCTGTTGTGAGCAAATGATGGGGAAACTGGTCAGGATGAGCAGGACTCGGGAAGGCCAGATTTTTGGGGATGCATGAAATTGGATCTCGCGGTCCGGCAGGCCCGATGCCTGAATCCTGCAAGGATGTATGCACAGTCACTACCAACCCTCTCAGTGCTCATGGGGGGCTGGGGTGGCACTGCTAGGAACAAGAGGTTAAACTCGAAATAGTTCATGCTACAGTAGCCTTGTGTCTCCAAACAGCTATGGACCATGCATTGCATGCAGGAAAATTTCGGCAAATTTGTCCTTTGCGTTTTGAATTTTCACAGGGAAGAGGAGAAAGCTTCCTGAAATGCTATGGTTTTGGTGGGGGTTAGAGCTCAGGTTAGAGTGGCGGCAGGGTGGATGTGTACTACAGCCTTATGTTGGTAGCCAGAATTCTGTTCTGGAAACCCAGAGCTCTCAGTTGCCATTTGAGAGGGCGAGATGTTTAATTGATGGCATTTGCATGAAATCCTTTCCTTGCAATATAAGAATTATTAATATTATAATTATATCTTTATTATATACTTCTTAAAGTACCCTTTCCTCTTGATGCAAGATGATGAAAGGTAGGTAGACTCTCTGTTTTCTGCAGCTTTGCATGCACAATTTTATGTAAATAATGCCGAATCTTCTTTCTGAGACTGGTGGGCTTTCTGCATCTGAAATTCCAGGACAGGAGGCTGCTGAAGAACTGCTGTTCGGCACAGTTGGTCTCTGCTACGTTTGCATCCCCCTGCAAACGAGCTACGAGGAGCTGGTGTATCACAGCACAGGCAGCTAGGTGCCAGCACCAGCTCACATTTGGTTTGCCTGACGCGTGTCCTCCCCGGCAGTGCCCAGAGCAAGAGCAGCTCAGCTCCTCGGGGCACTATTTGCATACTCTAACGAGATGGGCTATAATTGGCCTTCATTGATTTTGTTTTCATTGAGCTAAAATAGAGTCAGAGCTTCTTAGGCAAGAAGAGCTGATTGATTTGTGGTAGGATTCAGGACTATTCAGTTGAAGGAATAATTAATTATGTTCTTATTTAGTAATTGTCAGGGTCTAAGTTTACTCTTACCTTTCAAGTAGACACTGCTAAATTTGCTCTCTAGACTCTGTCTCTCCTTTTAAAAGCTGGGACAAGGTGCCAACAGGCAGAATACAGTTCACAGGAAACACTCTAGTCGTTTCCTTCTCTTGCCTTTCATTACCACTTCTTTTTCTCCCTGCACTATCTCCGTGCTTATCCATATGCATGATATCCTTCTTTCCGGGTCTTAATTGATCAGCTCCATTCTCTGGCAATTTTCTTCTAAACAATTCCAAGAAAACACTTTTTTAACCGAAAGTTGGAAAACACAGGAAAAAATAATTGCTTACTTGAGAAAATTTGAATGGTAACCTGCTGTTAAAATTTTTATGATTTTTTTTTTTGTTCTAATTCAAGCTCTTGCCCCAAAGAAATGTTTTCTTGTGTTGAACAAATACACCTGTGAAGCTCAGGAGCTGGGGGTGTTTATTGTGTGCTGTTTAACACTCATAAACTTGAAACACTGGATGTGTGTGTGAGTGATGGTCTTGCTGAAAGTGGAAACTTGTCCTTCCTTGTGCTCTTCTTAGGAAGTATCCATTTAATTAAACATTAGCACTGTGTGAGCAGACAGTGCTCTGTGGCAGAGGCAGATTTTACGAGCTGTTCCTGTAGAGTTGAAAGCAAGGTTATAATGGCCACATACAGCAAGGTTAGCATTGGCACATACGCAAAAAAGATGATGTTTAGTACATTTTCTCCTCTTCTTATCTTGCACTTGCAGCATAACGTGGTGGCAACGTTTGCTAGAGGTTTTTAAGTGGTGGGTCTTATTACAAATGTAATGTTAAACGCTAATGAATTGAGCCCAGGCGGTTTCTGTGCTGCTGCCAGGAATGCAGTGCTCAGTAAATACCTTGCACCAAGCAAGCAAATGACAAAGGAACTCCCTGGGCAAACAACAACCAAATGCAAGGGATCATTCTTTGTAACAAATTAGTTCTTAAATTGAAGGGTCTTCCACCAGCTTCACCGGATGAAAACTCCTGGCTCAATGAGGGCACTGGAGTGGACACAATTGCCAATAATAAGTAGGACACAACCCCTGCGTGGCCTCAAGTCTTTTGCGGTATGTGAGTTGGTAGGGGTGGGAAAACCAGAAGAGAAAATTACCGAAGAAGTAATAGGGGGAGAGGTTGATGGCTTTAAGTAAAGGGACAACTCCAGCAGCACCACAACTATTTTGTCTGAAACACACATGGGCTGTATTGTTCAGATTGAGAAGGTGTCTCTCAGTTTGAAGATGTTCAGAGGGATGCAGTTTTCTCTGGGGATGTTGCTTCTTTGCATGAGAGTTGGTGGAAAAACTAGGGAAACTGCCATGGAAGACCTGCAAAGTTCCTTTTCTAATGTGCTTTGCAGGAAAGAATTGAATTTGGAAGGAATTTATCAAAAACGCTATGTGAGAAATCAGCTGTGTTAAGATCTTTTTCCTTTCTTCCACTTTAATTTCGAAGGAAAGGCAGGAGAAACACTGTTATGTGCAGAAAAATTTTCTTCCCAGTCATCAGTTCCCTACAAAAAAGAAAAAGAAAGAAAGAAAGAAAGTTTGGAGGTTTTATTTTGTTTTTCTTTTTTCCATTTTGGACAAAAGGTGGGGTTTGGTTTGGGGTTTTTTTGTTTGCATGGGAGATCTCTTATTTAGAAAAGCTGCTGCAGATTTCTTTGGGAAATACCATTCGTACTCATTTACTTTTCCCAGATGTGAGCAAACTTCTTTAGTCCTACTGCATGGATGGAGCTCTACAGAGAGGGAGAGAACTGGAGGCAAGCTTCTTAAAATCATCATATGAATGGATTTTAAATGCCATTCTGCTTCTGAAAAGTTTCCCAGACTGTGGCAAAGTCACAGCCAGGTAAGAACTGCATAGGATCCGGGGTACTCAGTAGCTGTGTAAGCTCACCTGGATCCTGCTGGGCTGAGCAGCCACCTCTGGATAGCAGGAAATCCCCTTTTCCAAGCCCAACTCTCTCTGCAGATCTCTGAGCTGAGAACATCTTATTTCCTTGCTTGCTGCCTCACTTTTTGGTTAAATCAGCCTTTGCCACTCATGGATTAAACACACACACCCCCCACCACTGGCCCAGCCCCAGTGCCTGCTTTGCCGTGGCATGACAGGTCCCAGACCCTCTGGCTGTTTTGTGGCCTCTGCAGCAACTTCCATGTTGGAAACTGTGCTTTGACTGGGAAACAAACTTATGTGGGAGGCTGTGGAGTTTGGAGACTGAAAGAAAAGAGGTTATGGGGGATTATGGGGTTATGAAGCAGGAAAAACAGCTGTGTGATCTTACAGTGGTAAATCAAAGTCTGTGCAGACCAGCATGTTCCTTTGAATTGGACACTCCCATGACATCATCTATGGATGCTAAAAAGCTTTAGCAGAGAAACTTTCCAGCTTTCTGCAACATCTTGTGAGGCTGCAGCATTTCATGAGAGCTCTGTCTTTCCCATGAAAACTCTTAGAAACAATGATAGGGGTTTTATAAACTAACTTTGCTATCTTGCACCTGCAGATTGTTTGTAGAATTGTTATGATACTGACTAGAGAAATATTTTGGAATGGGTGTTGGGAGAACTGACCAATCACTTCAGGAGGTGGACGGCTTAAGGTCCAATGACCTTATACCATGCTAGAATACTAAATATAGAACTAGTTGAATTAATTAAATAAAGACACCTCTTCTTCACCTTTCTTCCTGGTCCAAATTTGTGTGGGTTTTCTCTCCGTGCTCGCTACTACAGCGACAATCATCTAAGTTGTTCTCTTTTTGGCAGTCGCTTTTCTGTAAATAATGCTTTATATTACTCTAGATGGTCCTATTTTGAGAGCTTAAGGTCACAGGCTTCACCATTTCCATAGAGATATTTTTTCTTTTCTCTTTGCTACTGACCTGTTTTAAGGAGCAGAGAAGCACTGAATTACCTTTTTTCCCATGCAGAATCTTCCTCTATAAAGTTGAGATGCTTCATCATAAAATACCTTTTTGCTAAAAAAGTGAATGGGTGCACCATAGCCCAAGACAATTAGCACCACTTTGTGTCTGAGTGCTTTCTAGTGAGGAATTAACTCATGTGTGCCTCCTGGGATTTCTGTGATTTGTGCTGCCATCTTGCTATTTGTCCTGTGTCAGAGTTCACCGATCATTTCAGAGCAGGGAAGGCAGGAGCTGGGGTATTTTGCACATGCGCTTTCTAGGCTTTCATTTGCCAGGAGCCTGAAGGCTCCTGCCTCATTCAGTTTACTGAAGGCAGCTTTCTTCCTTGCACGTGCATCTCTTGGATTGGATTCTTATGTATTTCTGCCCTGGGACAGAGGTAACACTGAGTGCAGACCAGGGTGTTTGTAGAGGCTGCCTGGTTTTGTCGAGGCTGTGAAATGAACCTGAATTCCAAATGCTCAGTACAACTTTTTCCTTTGCTTTTACTGAAGGCACTGATTAAACAAGTGTTTACAGGCCTTTTAATCTTCATGTATTTAGGGTGGACCAGAGTTTCAAAGACTTGTCATTTCTACTAGACTGATTGCCTTGGAAACTGAAGAATTTTCTATGCTGATATGCTCTGGGTAATGAATGATCAGCTTAGAAGAAGATGAGTATCTTGGGGGTTGTCAGGATTATTGGACTGCCTACCCTGGAGCTCCAGCTATTGCATTGTGAAGATAATGAATGATTAATTGATCTCATACTTTGTACTTAACTTAATTGGTAGCAGTGCTTTGGATGCACTGGCTGCTGTAGAGACTTAGAAGATAAACTCGTTCTGTGTCAAAAATTTTTAAAAAAGGTGAAGGGATATAGGACAAGGAACAGAAACTGACACCTCACTGGCCCACATAATTGTTGTTGACAAAATAGGAATAAAGGGAAGAGCTGGGAAAGGGGACTACAGCAGGAATTCCCCCAGCTGGGAAGATGTGGAAACTCCCCCTGTCCTGAGAGAAGAGCTTGCATTGCATCCTTCTCCCTTACCGGCAGAGACTTACTTTTTTCCCCCCCTCTTTTCATAAAAATACAGAACTATGTTAAATGTCTGAAGTTTTCCTCTCACATGATATCTCTGTACCAGCCTCTGTCAAGAAAGAGGCTGACTCTGGGTCTCTCCTGGTACCTGCTCCTTTACAAATTAATATATTGCAGCGAGCTGCAGCTACAAGGGCTTATTACTGTTGTTGTGTTATTTCCTCTTCCAGGCATTCCTGCTCAGGTGTTCTGTGTCCTTGGTAGATTATTAAACCCTGTACTCCTGTGTTTCAAGGGGTGAGCTACGGAAGTGGCTATTAAAAGCAGCAGTCAGCCACAGTAAGTGTGTTAGACATGAAGTTAGTTCCTGTTTTTGTTGCCTTTGTCTTTGTAACCAGTAAATCCCTATTTCCCGCCCCTGTTTATGTGGGTATGTAAAATAACTTGCCAGGTCTAAAAGGAGCACTGGCAGCTGTGCAGCTCTAATCTTGTGTGCAGCAAGGGAGAGTCACAATCACATTTTGTCTAACAGTCTGCCAGAAATCATCACACATTCATTTCACAAAGTGGAAGGAAAAAGCTCTGCAATTCCTTACATAAACCAGGGAAAAAGCTGTAGAGCTGTATTGTCTTCCTTCCTTCCTGATGGAACAAGAAGGGTTCCTATAGTGACTTGCACCAGAATAAGATGCTGGAATTGATGTTTTATGGGTTGTTTGCCCATTATCTGGCCAGGTGAAACTTCATCTTGACGGAAATGGTAATAGTGATGGTTAAAATTGTTTCTCTAGTGGAAATTTATCACTAGTTTGGAAAAAAAGCTGAAGTAAAGCTGGTAAAACTGCACTTGAAAATAAAAGCATGGACATTTTCAAGGAAAACATTGTGGATAAATGGTTTGATGGGTGGAACATGAACCTGCCAATACTTCTGCAGCAGTATTTGTGACCAGGACACGGAGTTGGGCAAAAGTCCCTGCAGCAAAGAAGTACAGATTTCAGCCATATTTGGAAAAGGACAGACATCTGTCCTTAGTGGCCCAGAGATGTGAAAACCTGTCAGTGGGAAAATAAGTCGGTTTCCTAATGTGCTGTTTCTGCTCCTGCAACTTAGAAATAATTGCCAATATAAGAGTGGAAAGAGATACAAATGAGTGTGTTATGGCGTGAGCAAATGGAGGTTATGTTAATCTTGGTATGGAGAACCCATGTATGTTAATAATGATCAAATTAAATTGCTCATTAATAATCACTGTAAGTAATATTGATCTCTACAGCAATTCCCACCCAGATGCTCAAAAATGTTTTATGAATCTTTGAAACCCACAGCAAGACAAGGCGAGAAATTTTGTGTAGCATAGGCAGTGGTGGTGGGGGTGTGGAAGTGAAATCTGGGGTCATAATGATTCAAAACATTTCAGTGAACAAAGCTGAGTTGTCCTGAGAAGAACTAAAATTCCTTGACTTGACCTGAAGCATGAAACTACATGCTCAGTGGCACTGCTGTAAAGCGGCTCTGCTCTGGGTTACCTGCTCTGGGATAACTGCAGCAAAACTTAGTAGCTCTGTACACTGTGCTGCTAAGGAGCAAATTCCTCTTTATACTGACTTTGACATGCTAGATGCACTCAGAAGATAGCAAATATTGTACATTTCATAGCAATAATGTGTGAAAAATCTTTTAGGTTGGTTTTCTAATTTGTTTCTACTTCAATTAACTTTTTTAACTGCATGTCTTGTCTCATAAAATGATGAACGCTTTCCAATTTATTGAAACAGTGGTTCTATAAAAGAACAATATGCTTGAGCAACTCTTTGTACTGATACATCATCATCAACCTTAGTAATGAGTGGGAGAGAGATAGGGCTGGGTTTGGCTCCATTGAAAACATTTGTAGATTTTATCTGGAACAGATTTTATTAAAATTGCAACAAACTTTATACAGCCCAATATACGCTTCATTAAGGGAACATCACCTTACAATTATGATTAATTAGATTAAACTTATGAAAGTGTGTTATTTGTTCAAATCAAAAGGGTGGCAGGGAAGAATGATGGATGATGAAAGAGTGTGATAAATGAAGAAAGCAGCTGAACTAAATTGAATGTGTATTCATCCGTTTTCACTTCATAACTAATGATAAATTGAGCATGTCACATTTAACAATACATGTCTGAGCTTAAGCACAGTCCCAGCTCCTGTAGCCTAATGTCTTTTGTCAGGTAGCTGCATTCAGGGGACGTGATATTTGGTTTGGAGAAATCTACGCAGTTCATTAGCTATCTGTCCCTGCCGCTAAAATCACAAATGAAGGCGCCTGCTCTCCCTTGAAATGAAATCACGGAAGTCTCAATTAGGATAGAGTTGTCTAGGAGGCAGAATCTGACTGTGAAGTGTTAATTTGACTCGAAAACCAAGTGATGTATTGAAAATTGTGTGTTGTTGACAAGAATACATTTTGGGATAATTGCAAACTTGAACAAGCCCGTGAGATCAGCGTCTAACTCACAGGCTCAGGCACTTGTTGTGCAGCCACATGAGAAAGATGCCATTCAGCACCAGCTGAAATGTCTAAATTTGGCCTGAAAGACCGAGGAGTTTGTATGGGCAATGCCTGGCTGCTTTGGGATGGTTTGCTGGCTTCTCAACTTGTACCACAGTTTTTGATGGTCAGCCTTTCCAATGGCAATCAGCAGTTCTGGTTGTACCCTTGATTATAAGAGATGTGAAGCAGGAGGACAGGAACAGGTGTGTACAGGGGGGAGGATCTTAATTTTGTCATCGTCAAAGCCAAAAAAGGAAAACGTTTTGTTCTGGGATCTCTAAAAGCTTTGGTCAACATTTCATACCAAAAATGTAGTTTTGGCTGACTTTGTTGTTCCATTCCCAGTCCAAAATTATTCACACACGCTAGGCCTAACTGAGTAATGATGGATTGAGCTGCTGAACCATACCACGGATGAATTTTGAGCATGAGATGTTTAGCATTTCCAGGAATAGTTCCGCTGTGATCCAGCAGATCCTTGTTTGCTGTAGACCAGAGAGTGAGAAAAGGCTGTTGTACAGTTTTAAGGAGTAACAGGAAGCAACTGCAGCAGAGCTGAATAGTTATGGTCCTCCAAAACTGAAATGGAGGAAAGTCCTGCATCTCCTAAGAACATTGGGCATAAAGGGCATAAAGGGATGTTCTGTAAATAGATAATGAATAAAACTGGGTGGATAAGCATGGGCATAAGTGTCATGTACAGGGATAGGGATTGGGAATGGACAGTCTCTTGCATTTCTTAGGTGATAAGGAGAGGATTGCTTTAGCTGCTTTAGTTTGCTTTAGTTGCTTTAGAGCAGTATCAGTGACACCTTTTGCTCCCAGTGGTGTTCCTCAAATGTTCTCTGTCCCTCTCTTGCAATCAAGTCTCTTGACATGGCAACTGCACTCCCTTTCCCTTGCAAGGAGCACTCTGTGGAGTTTCAGTGATATTTTTGAACTTCTAAGACAGGAGTGGACCAAACTTTGTTCTTGTACATTGCTGCCTGTAAGACTGGATGTTAAATAGGTTCTGGACAATTAAGGAAATTTAAGAAGGTTTGTGATATTTAACTTTGCCAGCCTCTCTAAATTTAATGACAGGAGGAAAGGAGTTTGTATGTAAAAGTTAAGGAAACAAAAGAGACTATGAAATAAAGGGAAGAAAACTGTAACATTAAACTTTTCAACCAGTTTTAGTAATGACTCATTCTCCCCTGGACTGATGCCAGTGTTTTAAGCATCTGTAGTATTGTTCAGTCCTGGCCTCATGTGTCTGAACTCTTTGTGCTTAAGTGCCAGACATCACACATGGATGGGATGGATGTGAGGGAACTTCTGTGAAGTTGTCACTGTTTTTCCTTTATCTGTTTCTCAGGAATGCTGTAAAATGTCTGTCCATTTGACTGAGGAATGCAATTGAGAATTTCTTGGTGTGTAAAGAAGTAATTTATTTACACCTGTAACCACCATCTGTAAAACCAGAACCTGATTTCATTGAACGATTGAAGCCTTATCCTTTGGGAAGGCTATGATAACACATGGCAGAGCCCTGGCTCTAGCAGTGAGGTTATTAGCAGTAGGATTCTGTCTAAGTGACAGAATTTGTAGTGAAATTTGGTCTGCAGTTCAATTGCACGCTTAGTGGCAAGAAAAGTGTAAGGAATGTAATGGAAGTCCTGTGAAAATCAGCAGTTTTATTTATCCCTCTTGCCATGAAAGTGGTTTGGTGGGGTGGTTTTTATGTAGCAGACACACAAAGAGCTAACTTTGTGCTTATCTCTGGCTGTTATTAGTAATGTTTCTCAATCAATAGTTTATAGTTGCCACAGAGATATTGCTGACTCTGACCTGATTGAGTGAGGTGGATTTTTCTGAGAAATGGTCTATGCTATGAAGATAGTTAAGACCCTACAACCTGGAGGTAACCATTTGGAGTGTTTTAGCAACCTGAAGCTTCAGTCTCTCAATACCTGATTGTTATGGTGAGGCTAGATTTGGGTGAGAAAGGAGGGAGGGTGTGAGGTGCTGGGCTTCTCTTGGGAATGTTCCCACAGGCTCTTTGGGAAGAGAACAATGCACTTAATGCATCTCTGCATTGCCACCAATGCAAGCCCCTTCCCTGTGAGCTCTGCTTAAGCTGCTGCATTCTTTTGTAGAAAACAGTGAGTTGACAGAGTAAGGTGGGAAGGACTCTCCTGGAGGAAAAGCTGCAGATGGCTCAGCTCCTTTGAGGAGTTCACTCTTTCCATGTGCCCCAATTTTGGGTAGCCCAGTTGGAGACTTCCTGAAAGGAGATGGCTCTAAGTACTTTCTGGGCTTCAGATTTCTGCAAGGCTCTTCAGTGTGAGCTCCTATAAGACAGAGGTGCTGGAAGTGACTCCTTTCTTTACCTTTAAAAAGGTATTTAGGCCACCCTTCCCCCATGGCTGAGTAGAAGGCTCAGAGGAGACAGGGGTGTAGGAATCATTAAAGTGAAATGTGAGTCATGTTCATTAAAGGCAAGCTAGCAGAATGTCTTATATTAGTGCCTGCGTAATGATTAGAGCTTCCTGTAATAATGATGATGGCGATTCTACTATATGAATTGAACATTCATTCTAAGTTAATTCACATCCTTTTAACTAATAAGTTATTTAAGGGAACAAGAAAAAAAGAAGGAAACCTTTTTAGCTCATAATTTGAATAGACTGATCAGAAGAATGCTGAAATAGCAACTCTTCCTCTGTGCTGGGGAGATTCAAACACAATCTTTGTCTCAATTTTGTAGTTTTATTTATTTATTCATAATTCATAGCATCTCTGCTAAATACTAGACCTAGCTCCCACTGGAGATTATCTATATCTTCACTAGCAATATGTTCCTAGTCAAAATGGTGATAAAGAACTTTATTTTGGTATAAAATTATTTGAAGAGAACTTCACTTTTATTTTTGTTATTCTGAGCCATGGCAGGGAGATGAATGATTCACCGTTTGCCTTACAAAATACCAATTTTTGAGCAAGACCTCATGGTCTACAAATATTTTTCATCAGGAAAAAAATAAAAAGGGCAAAGAATTATTTACTGTATATAGGACATAAAAAATCAGTATAGAAAGGTGAAAAGGAGGGCAAAAGGTTTAGTTTAAATATTGAAGGAAATCTCTGATGGTGGCAGCCATGGCTTTGCAGTAGTCTCTTGACAGGGAGAAAAAACTCTGGTTAAAGCTGTTTAAAGATAGCCTGGGAGATAGAATAGCATATAAAGCTCCAGCAGAGTGGAAGATGGATACAAGAAGGTAATTGGTGTTTAGTACTTACAGCTTTTGGTCATTCTGAGAATCTGGGCCCACTAGCAAGTTGAGGACTTTAGAATTTGTGTTCCATTGACGTCAACTTCTGCATGTCTGCAAATTCACCTGAACAAGTTGACACCTTTCAGTTAGTAAGGTGGATTTTCTCATTGTTTTATTCATTACTTTTGCCTTGCAGTTAGAATAGGAATGTCCAAGACAAGTTTTGGCATAGTTAGGTATAAAGACTGTACAGAATGCTTCCGTGTTTTAGTTGTGAGTCCTGCTTAGAAGTAACAACTGTATTCTTACCATGATTTCCCTCCAGATCAAAGGATTACATTTATTAAACTACTTCTTGTATTGCCATACATTTTGAGATTAAACTAGTCAAAATTTCAGCTCTGTACACTATAAAAACTTAAAGGAATCCCACATTGTGTAAACGGAGAGGTTCAAAGTTAAATTCAGATTAGTATCATTTGGATGAGCCTGGAAGATACACTCTGATGCGTTCGTACATTCAGGTTTGTTCAGCTGAGTTCCAACATTTAATAGCCTTTAAAGCTTAGCTTGTGCAGAACTGCAAACAGGTACATTTGGAATAATTTGTCTTAATTTACTCTTTAGGTTGTGCTCTTGTTGCTGGCACAGTCTGATCTGCAAAGCCCTCTGAGTTATTTTTTATTTGTAAATATTACCATTGCAGGTATCTTCTTCCTTGTAAACAATTCGCAATGAACATTCAGTTATTTGAGATGTAACTCAAATTGGTTTGTAGAATGCTTCTCTTTGGGTGCTGGAGCAGATTCTGGAGGAGAACAGCTATGGCAGGAGTCTGGCTGCTGCTGGGTCTGCCTGGGAGGGCCTGGGAGGAGGGAGCTGTCCAGCCGTGTTTTCTACATGAATCTTGCGGGGGTGATTCTTAATGTTTCTTTAGCCTTCCTTCAGATGAGAGCTTTTCTGCTTTCTGCTCCAGGACTACAAGAAAATCCTTACTGCAGTCAAAGTTGCTCTGGAATAGCAGTACTGAATTCCAGCCCAGATCGGGCTTAGATAATATTTTAATAAAACAGCAAGTCCTAACTACCTTAGTTAAACTAGGCTGAAACACCAGCACCTTACATCTGATGCTGCAGATGTATGTTCTCACTTCAGGGTACAACTAACTTGAGATTATCTCCAAAATATGGCATTCTCCTCATCCATATCCCTGAGAAAAAAAGTCAGTTGAAATTTCTCATAGGTATCAGAGAATCATTTAAGTTGGAAAAGACCTCTAAGGTCATCGAGTCCAAACTTTGATCACCATTGTGTCAATTACACCATGGCACTGAGTACCACATCCAGACTTTTCTTGAACACCTTCAGGGATGGTGACTACCACCTCCCTGGGCAGCCATTCCAATGTTTAACAACCCTTTCTGTAAAGGAATTCCTCCTGATGTCCAACCTGAACCTCCCCTGGTGCAGACTGAGGCTACAACCTACTAGTTGCCTGGTAGGGAGAAGAGGCTGACCCCCACCTTGCTACAACCTCATTTCGGGGAGTTGTAGAGAGTGATAAGATCCCTCCTCAGCCTCCTTTTCTCCAGGTTAGACATCCCCACCTCCCCCTGCTGCTCCTCACAGGACTTGTGCTCCAGAACCTTCACCAAAGGTAGTAAGTAAACGAATGTTGTTTTCTTTAGGGTTTGAAAACACACTGCTAATTACTCATGGGCTAATCTGGAGACAGAGGCCTTTGAAAGAGAAAGAAAAAGAATATTTTTTTTCCCTCTTAAAATAGCTTTTGTTCAGCTGCTTCTCAAAACTGAGTTGTCCTCAGGCTCTGTCTTCTCTTTACACAACATCTAACACACAGAACTAGTTCTGGTAAGGTGCTAACTTGGGTAGTTTCTGAATGTCTCTGATAATCTCAGTGGTTTGTGTATGCTTGGACATGGGTCTGGTCAAATATCACACCAAAGGTTCAGTGTGGTTAACAATTTTGACCTGAAATTTGACAGATTTTTATGAATCTGTTGGTGAGTGGTGGAGTCTAAATTCTGCTGGGTGAAATACAGAAGTCTGGCAGCTCACTGTGCAGTTTTATACTTCTTGGTAGGCTTAACTGCTCTCATTTTAAGCCATATTGCCTCCCTCAGAAGAGTCTGTGTGCTTTCCTCCTCTTCACTGGCGACACTTTCCAAAGAGATTTATGTACCACAATATAAATATTGAAGGATGCTGGTTGTTCTAACCCAAAACATATATGAAGTAGAATATGTGTCAAGGCCCACTGTTCCCTATCTAGTGCTTGCATGTTGCAATGGAATTCAGCTGGATGTTAAGAAGTGAATCAATAGCCAGGATGATAATGGTCAAAAAGGATGTTCACAGGCAATAATTACTGATCTTTTGGCTTTATTTTTTTGCCAGCAAATATAATGTTCTGATGAAGTTATGATTTAATTAACTTCATCTTATCAGTATCCAAAAGCCTATACTTTGCAGGAATCAGTCATGCCCTGTCATCTGTCTACAGTGATGTTACCACTGCTCGTTTGTTGTAATCTTCCTGTGTTGACTGTGAAAATTGCATCTGGCTTTAATATGAAATTCATGAAGATCTCTGCTTTTGAGCAACTGTCAAAACAGCTTCTTATACTTCAACCTGAACATTCATGTACTGACATTTAGCTTTGTGGAGAAGCACTGGGAAAAAAAGATTTTCTCCTCCTTCTCCTCTTACTTTCCTCCTTCACCTGCCTTTCCCAGGGCTCTCCTTTACTTTCTCCTCCCTTTCATAACCTCATCTAGATACCTATTAGCTCTCTGTTTCCATAACACTGCTCTGGCTTCCACGAAAGTGCTTTTTAATGTAGGAGATGTACTTCAGCCATAACACCAGGGTCACTTTCTGAGTAACATTTTATGGGATTGATTAAACTTTAACACCATAACTGTTGACTTTATAGGCCAAGGAAGAGACACTGAGTGCTAAGCTCTGGATAATTTGTGCTTCACAATTTTTTAAAATTAGATAGAGATAGGGTTTAATGTGTTTGATGAAGCAACCCTTTATTTTTTCTCCAGTGTGTCCTACTTTAAAAGACTCACAACATTTAACATACAGTCTATAACACTAATGAAGTAAAGTTATAGTAAATAACCATATACATGTAGAAAAAGGTATTTAGCTCCGTGGGAAGAATATGAGAAGATTTGTTTTTCTCTTTCCTTGGCTCCAAATGTGAACACCTCATATTTTCTGTTTTTGCTAGAAAGTGAATGAATGGTTGCTCTTGGCTGAGAGTTGATGTTGCAGAAACATGTTGTTCCTTCTCACTGCAGGTTCTCTCCTTACAGTGACTTTGGTAGCACAGAAAACAATGGTGGTTTGCTAAACTAACAGAAAATCCTCAGCTCTTCTTAAATCGCTTATTCCAGTGTGTGCAGTGGTTGGTGCTGAGGAGTTGCTGGACAGTGGTGCCTCTTGACAGGTTCCAAGAGGGAAGAGGAGTATGAAGGAGTGCTGGATGGATGAATGTGACTGCAGGTACAGTTCCCAGGCTGGTTTTAGTCTCACATGATTTTAGGCAGGCCATCTGTAATCCCCTCATCACCTTACCTGCTCAGTGGCTAAGAGAGCACTTATCTGCCAGGGTTTCACCGTTCTTGTCTGCCTGTAAGAAACTCCTCTGGCTGGAGCTGACACACTGCTCCTAATTACTGTTCGTAATTAATGTGTGTTTGCCCATCCAAAAGGAAGAACACTTGTACTTTCTTGTGGAGCCTGATGAGTTAAATCTAATGCATAACTGAAGTTGGATGGGAGGACACAGGTTCAGTTTCACCCTGGATGAGCAACTCGGATGCAGATTCCCTGGAGGCCCTGGGGATATATCCAGGCTGCTGGGATATGCTGCAGCTTATGGGACTGGGGCTTCCCTGCACGTTTTTGCTCTGTCAGAGCAAACTAGTGCAGGGATGCTGGATAATGGTCTATTATAAGCACGAACTTCCACTGGGGTTTCTGGACCTCAGATAATAAATGATAGTTAAGAGCTCATCACAAATCCCTGAAAGTATTCAGCCTGTGTTATGGTGAAACCCAGTCGTTTTCGAGGTGACAGAGACCGTCCCAGTCAGAAAGGATGGCTTGGTGTGGCCAGGGAGTGCAGTTATGGCCCAGCATCAGCAGATTTCCTGATGAAGTCACAGTAAGATTGCTATTTTAGAAAATCAATAGCATGGTTAATTGTCTTGTCCTAACATTTCTTGAGAAGGGTAACTGTACAGCTTAAAAAAGAGCCAAAATTCAAAAGCCTTGTGGCTTACCATTTCAGTTGAAACATTTTTAAATTGAAAGCCAAATCACACTTGTAATGCTAACTTTCATAAAAGGGTTCACATATATGAACACCTCTCGAGACTCAAAGGAGTCTCATGTGGAGGGTTCTGTCTCTCCTCTGAATGCAGGAGACATTTGGCCTCCTAGGAAGGCAAAGACCCTGAGAGCTGCTGGGAAAAGCTGGAGAGCTCAGAGTGGGTTATTGCCAAGGAAGGAAGGAAGACCAGTCTCTCCACAAGCCCTTCACATGATGCTCCTGTGTCTGGGCTGTTGGCAGTAGCACTGACCAACATCTACCTTAGTGCCCCTCTTTGGAGATGGGTGGTATTGGGAAGGGGCAGGGGTAGCACCAAGTTAAGGGCAGCTCTCTAGAGCTGCTTGAAACTGCTAATTGATCAAAAGCACAATTGCACTGTTGAGGAGGATTGGATATTGCCGCGGCGCGGGGCGGTGGTGAGTTGCCGCAGCCTTCCAGAAGGGTCCCCAGCCAGGAGAAGCCGCTTCGGCGCAGAGGGGCTAGCTGAGGGCGCAGCCACACACACACAGCCCGATGGTGCGGGGCACACGCGCACACTCACGCTGAGAAGAGTAGAGCGACGGCGGGCAATGAAGGAGGCGGGAAGGTTCTTCGTGTGCGGATCCACTGCAGCCTTTATTCCAGCATGCTGCTCGTTACAAAGACACAGTGAACGGGGGCGGTGACCAAGACGCAGACCCCCACAGGGTTCCAGCTTAAATACGGGGGTAGAGAGGGCTGAGGGTATGGGGCAGTACATAGGTAGGCCTAGAGAGGGAGGGACTAAGGGGCAGGAGCCAATAGGGGTATAATTCAAAAAGAAATTTCCAGATGTTAACTGGGGAAAACCATACATTAATTGAGGCAAAGCCTCCTGGGAGCCTTCAGGGGACTCACCCTAATCTAGAGGGCTGTTTCTATCTTAGGGCCATCCCACCAGCGAGCCTTCCTTGCTGGGGGCTTTGCCGGCCCATTCTCAGTATCCCTATGGGATACAACAGGATATTACAAGTGATGTGTAAGAGGAAGAGGCAGCCTCTGGCTCAGAAGATCCCTGAAACATTGATTGCTGGAAACTGGGAATAACATCCAGGAGAACAAATGCTTTGCCTTTTTTTTAGCAGGTTCCTGGGGAGTCTGCCACTTGTGGCTGGCAGAGATAGATCCAGTACTAAATGGTTCTTGAGTCTTTTCTTAGTGGTCATAAAACTCATTTCTTACCTTATAACTAAAATTGTTTGCTATAAGCCTTCAGGCAGCTCCATAGCACACAAAACTAAGACTGCTGCTTTTTTCCTGGGGGTAGACTGAATCTAGGAAAGTTCAGATTGCTTGTGGAAACTAAGAGGGGCCTTGGTCAGATGTGTTTTCCTTCCCACGCTGATGAGTCAACCTGTATTTTCTCCTTAAGTCAAAAGTATTTCTTGTATGATTTCTCACTAGCTGTTACCTTCTCTCTCTGAATACATACAGGATTTGTTACTTGCAATTCCCCTTCAGTATTTTCTTTGCTCTTGAGTCTCGTGTCCTTCAGCATGTGCCACTTTAGCTGATCGCTGAAGTCTCAAGAGGGTCTGGCAGGCACTGTTGCTGTTTTCCAATCTTGCCAACTGTAATATTTCTTCCAGGCAAGGTTCCTCATAATTCAAGAGAGGTCAGTCAGGACCCAGGAGCTGAACCTGTCCTTTCCAATGAATCACCAGTGGGATTGAAAGAATTTATGCAAACCACCAAAATTATTTTGTTGTTTCCCGTATTGGGGATAGCTCTGACAGCTTCATTGAGTTTTTTCTGTTCTGCAGCAAACAGTAAAAAGTGTAGAATCCATTAAAGATCAGCCCAAGCCTCCTTCATCCTAGATGTGGGCCTTGAGTCAGTCCCCCTGCTGCACAGGAAACAGAAGAACAGAGCTAAACCCAAGCATTTCATGTTACGATTTATCACAAACCTGTTTGTTCTTCATTGGAGTCGCTCACCACCACTAAGCTGCTGACAGCCCTCCCTCTCGCTAAGGGAATTTAGTTTTTCTTTTAGACCATGTTTAATTGCATTCTCAGACAAAAGCAATAGGCAGGGAGTTTGTCTCTTACTGTGCGTTTGGCATTTTTTAGAGACTCTCAGAAAAGAGAGAGAGGTATTTTTCTTATAGCAAGCTGTACTTTCAGAATTAGGTAGTGTAAAAAAGTCCATCTACCTGATATGGTGCTTTATTAAAACTTGAGCTGTTCCAGACTTGGCAGTATATATTTTGGTATCACTTAAATTTTTGAAGGATTTGAGATCTGACTCCTGGTCCAAGCCTGAGTTTTTGTTTTGGGCACTCATGTCGTAATGAGGTGCATCATAAGAGAGAGAAGCACAAAACACAGAGGATTTGAACCCTTAGGGAGAGCTTGTCTCCACAGAAACACTATGGGAAAAAAACCCAACTGAGTGGTTAAAGGTACAATGCTAAAACTGATCAGTAAAATCAGTCTGTGGACACCCTGAGGTAAATGAAAAGATAAAAAAGATAAAACTTGCAATGTGGATGCTTCAGTCTGCCCGGAATAAAATCTGCTCTAGTGGGGAAGTTCTTCCTTCAGTGCTGTGTTTCATCTAGTATTTTACTGCCTACATGCCTTTGTAAATAGTCTATCCTTAAAGGCTAAGATATCTTCGAATTCTCATTTCAAAATACTTTTGATGTGCAGATTGTTGAATTAATATTCTTTAGAAATTGAGTCAGCACAATTTTGCTGAAAATTTGAATGTAGACATATTTAGATTTAGCTCTCAGAGATTTTGAAAGGTTTTCTGCACATAATATCCGACTCTAAACACAGTTTCTTTTACCCTAAGTCAGAAGCAGTGGTAGTAACTCAGAAATGGGAATTGGACCCACTGCAGCTCACCACTGCCTTTGGGCTGTGGAGCCTATATAGTCCAGGTCCAGTTCCAAAAGGTGCAGGTGTGGTTAGTTCTTCATTTCAGTCACTTCTCTACCAAGGAAATATGCCTTTTATCCATGTAAGCATCCAAATAATCTAAAATCTGTGATGTGTTATCGTTGCTCAGGTGAATGGCACCTCAGTTCCTGAGCAGTCCTTGACTGGTCAGTGCTTCCAGAGCAAGGTGCTACCTGACCAATCTGATGCAGTGGCATGTGAGTAACACAGAGTAAAGTATTAAACTCACACAGTAAGTTTTTGCACACTTCTTTGCCTTGTGCACTCTGCCAAAGCAGACATTAATCAGCTTTACTCTAGGAGTTAGAATGGAAACTTGCTTGTAAATTACGACCATTACATTTCCGGCTTAAATTTCCCTGCTCCTTTAAGCTAATGTTTTAAAAGACTAACCCTACCACTCTGGCAAGTGCCATGTCTTGCCTTTATATCCATTTGGCACTGTCTCTCTCTCTCTCTCTCTTTTTTTTTTTTTTTAAGTTGAAGAATTACATTATCTCTGTGAAATAACTTTCTTTTTTTAGTTGTTCAGTTTGATTCAAGGATTTTTGATTAAGCGTTCAGGGGTTATGAATAAATAAGAACCAGCAGCCCAGTAATTGGTATATCATTACTCCCTAGTAGCACATTTAATCCTCAGCTTCGCTGCACCACATAACCTTTTCCTTCAGTCCTCCTCCTCCTCAATATTGCTTACAAAAAAAAAAAAGAGAGAGAGGGGGGAAAAAGCCATGTCACTGCAAGCTTCGCAAGTTACCATTAAAATGAATACTTTTTAATTTCTCTGGATGAGATGGAGCCCTGTGCTCTGGGACAATGCTGATGGATGACATTTTAATGCAGCTGAAATGTTATTTTTACTGAACCAGGGAAAACTATAAATTTTGCTTCATTGCCACTGATGGCTCTATGCATAAAACTATGGTGGCGCCCATTGCCCATGAATAATCACCTCAGCATGGCAGATGTTACTTCGCAGGGAAAGCAATTCTTATGCCGAAGAATTGTGGAAAGATTAATTGTCTACAGCTGTTTCATGGCCCACAGCAATCTTGATACATTTATGATAAGTTTAAGAGCTCACTAGAGGCAGCTCCTATTCCCTGTTGTGAGAGAGGGAGGAGGGGGAGCTGAATGGCTTTATTTTGACACCTGGATTCATAGAATCTGTCAGCTCCATTACAGCCTTCATAGAAAGCTGGCTGTTGGCAGGTTTGGGATGATTGTGAGTGGGCTAAGATGCAGGAATTATCTAGACATAGATAAAAAAAAGGAGACTGAGAAGAATTATTCAAATTTGTGCAAATGAATTGCTTCCATTTTTCCTCCCTCTGCCAAGTGGAAATTGAACGTAACCCGCTCTGACCTTTCTCTATTAAGTGCTGCAAATTGCAGTAAATGCATAGTTCTGAGTGCCCTAATGAGACAAAGCTCTAGCAATGCCTCATTAATAAGGAAAGTTTGACCTTGCTGGTCAGCCCTTCATTCGATATTGAAAAGAAATAGGAAAAAAGAAGAGATGACCTGCTGTAAATTTTGAACAATACCTTTGATTTAGTTTGTATATACTCCCAAGCAGACACTTCACAACCTTTTTTTTCCCTTCCATTTTTACTGTACAAGTCAAGGAGAGGTATTTACTTACTAAGTTCCTCTGTAAATTCATGAGGACGGTGGTGATTTGTGACAGGAATGCACACAGGTGATCTGATGAAGCTTTTTCAAATGTGTTTTTAGCGTCCTTGTACTGATGAAAGAATGTCGATACCCTCCATTCTATACAGGTTTGTTTTCCTTTTTCCCTCAGGCTGTATGCATGATCACTGTATCTGAGTGCCAGTGTGTATTCTGCCATTACTTGAAAAGAATATGGCAAGGAAATTATATTCTATTCTTAAATACAGCTGCTGGCGTAGGAAGTGCCTCTGAGAAGATGCTTGATCCCCACCCTGACAGAGTAGCACTCTGATTCTGGTCACTGTACTGTCCCAGCTGAGATAGAATCTAAAGGGCCCAACACTTTATTCATGGATAAATGCCGATAATCCAGTCTAAAGAGATTTATTAGAAAATCCTAAATCTGCGAATGCATGAATATTAAGGAGGAAAAATATAGAACAAAGCTAAAAATTAGGAGAGAAATATGGAAGTCAATAAATAGATTTATGGAAGTTGAATGGTTATAATCTGTGGTGTTCTGTGGTCAGTCTCACTTTTAGAAATCACAGGGGGTCAAATATTGAGAGCTTTGAAAAAGTATATTTCCCTTTTCAATGACTTGTACATGATGCACCTCTGGTTTTTTCATAGCTACGGAGTCTAGCTTGATTTTTGTTGATGTTCTTTGTTTATGTTCTGTGTTGTTATATATATAATTTTAGTTATATAGACATTCTTTTTATTTATTAGTTATAATAATCATAATATATATAGTAGTAGCATTCATCTAAACAATATTTTATGCAATTAATATATTCATCCATATTTATGTTTTGTACTTGTTTCTTACATTCTTTATTGTGTTCTTTATTTAAAATGTTTTAATGCATGCATTCAAGAAATTTAAATAAGGAGTGAGGTGTAAATGCTTTCTCTGCTTGCTAAAACTTGCTACAAACAGTAAATGAATAGGTAAAAAGTTGAAGCCCGCTCAGGATTGGTTAATGAACCAAAATAATGTTACTCAGTTTGCTTGGATAACTTAAAGAATAAGTTGACCAGCTCTGTTAGATGTTTATAGTTCCTCCAGAAATTGCATCCCCTGGGATTTGTGGGTGGCAGGTGAAGTGTAGGACCATGCCTTTAGTGGTACTGTAACAAAAGAGAGGTGATTGGAGCCTCTGTGGGGCCCACAGTGACATTCTTAGATCAGATATTGGAAATTTAGCAAACCATTGGAAACTGGGATCAATTTTGCACGTGGAGCAGTCTCTTGGTGTGAAATATGCTGCCACATAGAAAAGAGGATGAGCATGTGCTTTGCAAGATCTAGACATAAAATATTGAAATGCTGACCAAGGAATCCAGTCTTGTCCACCCAGTTCTGAAATGTCAGCTTTAGGGCTTGAAGGAGATCAGGTCTTTGTTAATAGTCCTGTTTTCTACAGAAGAGCAAAACCTGCTCCTGCTGTATCCTTGTTTGGGACATGCTGCTGACATCCAGGCAGCTTGTGAGGCAGTGTTCATCTTGCGGTGAGCAATGAGGATAGTGGGGTGTGTTTTCCAGCTTGATAGGATAATTGTTATTCCTGCCTACAGAGGCAGATATTTTTAAATTACACATTCCAGTACAGTCTGACTGTAGTGGATGCTAATGTTGCAGGTTCCAAATCAGAAACAGCATTCAGAAGAGTTCTGAAACCTTTGCAGTCCATGGGATCATGATGGGTGGTCTTCACACCTAGAATAACATCTGTATAACCACAGACTTCTAAGCAGTAGTGCTAGTGGTGAAGAAAATTTGGGGGGTGACAGCAAAAGACAATCTAAAATGTCTGGGAATCTTTCTGGTGAAGGGACATCATTGTCTGGTGAAGTCCCATAAAGGGATTTCTATAAAGGAATCTAGACAGAGGTAGGTTCCTTACATATGGTAAGGTTCTGATGTGTGCAAGGTATGAGAATATGGAATAAGGGCGTTTTTAATGGATGGAAGAGTTCTAGGTTGCTTCTTGACATGGTTTATACTTCGCCATCGCTCTCACATTTTACTGTCAGACCTAGAGTAAAAGCTCAGTAGCAAAACACAGATCTCTGAGAAAAGAATCATAAACAACAAGCATTAAAAAGATCAGCTTGAGAGTTCCCCTGCATTAGCGTGTGTAATGTAAAGAGCATAAGTGCTACACAGACAGCAGCACTCATCCCCAGCACGGTAAGAGTAATGTTTCTTTATTTCTTTTATTAAGTTATACTTGTGAACAGGTAAGATTTTCTCAATACATTCATAATTCAAAATAATTCACTAAAATTCTGCAGATGTGTCTTAAAATCAGCATTTTGTTGGAAGTGGGCTCAGACAGATGTAATTTAAATATACCTAAGTCAAGACAAGCAAGATAACTTCCTTTGGATATGTGAGCCTCACATCTCTGATTGGATGGCTGTAAAGCTTTGAATCAAATTCCCACAGTGAATATTTATACTTAAAACCTAAATTGTTCATTTTACATCAGTATTTTCCAACAAGAAGTTAAAATGTTCAGTTTCTGCAAACATTCCTCCAGAAGGAGTAATTTGAACACAGTGAGAGCATCTCAAAGAAGGTTGCCCACACAGCTGGAATAATGTTGAATAAAAATTCTGATATATTTACCTGTAGGTTGTATAATACTCGCTTTCCCCTCATAAAAGGGGCTATTTGAGCCTGATAAATAACGTTAATAATCTGTTGCCAAATTCTTCATTCTTCTGGATCAGGTTTTTCAGCACAGCTCAAGAATTGCAAATATTTAGTAAAACATTAATTATCTAAGAAATCTTTCTGCGGTCCAAAGTGTCTAGTGAAGAGTAGAGACAAGTCTTTTTTCTTACTTGGGTGGGAAAATACAATACTATTTATTCAGACAAGTAGAAAAAATACAGAAGCAGCTAAAATGGTCTTTTGTGGGAGCTGTCACTAAGCTAAAATATGACATGATTTCAACTAGATTTTTTTTTCTGCTATAATTAACTTTGTCTTTTGACAACTCCTTCTGAGGCATATATTAATTAAATATGGGATAATGAATAGAGACAACTAGATCACTAGGGTATAAATCAATTGAGGGGTTCTGATGATACCATAAACCATAAGAATGGAGTATGTGCAGTTAATATTAACATCAAAAGACTGTGATTGATTTGGAACTTAGCGATCCTTCCACATTCATTATTATTTTATATAAAGCATAAAAACGAGTCGTGTTTTATGCAAAGACAAGACAATTTTTCTCCCCCGGGTTCTTTGATAATGGAGAGATTGTCATTGTTCACAGATAAAGAAAAAGGCTGTGCTTATTACATGGAGAGGGATGGCAGAAGATCCTTGTGTGGTCTCAGAAAAGCCCTGGAACTAGGAACAGTTTTACTGTAATTATTTATACGCCTCCTGCAGAGAATTTGGGGCCAAGTTTTCTCGTGGTTTAAAATGCTGCTGCCACTTACAATCCACTGAATTTTTACTCACTGATAATTTTTTTATTTTTTTTTTTACCTTCAGGTCGTGCCCATTTACCTGATTCCATTCTATGGAGTCTGAGACCTTTTCCCTGTAAGTGACCTGAGACTTTCATTTTTTCCAGAAAAATAAAAGCATATGCTTAAATATGTTTAAACGCTAATAACCTGTATTTAGTGATGGTAACGGTAAGGTCAAAGAAGTGGATTTTCCCTGCAGTTGTGCCTCTTTTGCACAGTAAATCTGGATCAAAGTGTGGTCTCTGTGGTACGGCAATAGTTATTTTAGAAAATTTTATGTTGATAAATATATGTGTGTCTATACAAACACGCATGCACATAAATACAGAAATTAATTTTTGTAAAATTGTGTTTGATGAGCACATCAAAAACCCTCTGGGCTGTGCTACATGCACTCATTACATATTCAGGGTTTTCCATTTTGAATTTACTGGATGTGGGAAGATGAGGTGAGGGAACAAGGGATGTTTTGGTTCCTAATTCTGAATGTTCAATGAGAGAAGTCTTCAGACAGAAAGATGAGCTTATGCTCCTTTCAGTTATGCTGTGATGTCAGAAGTGCATATGGAAAGGGTTGTAGCAGACAAAGAGGGCGTTGGTCAAAGTCTTGTCACCATCTCTTGATAAACCTTTCAAGTGCGGTCAGGTATCTCTGGGGTTTGAGACAATTTGTAAAATAAAGAATTAGAAGATGGCTCTGTAGCTGCATACCAGGTGCACTGGTGAAATGTGATTTTGGCTTTTTGATCAGACACAGCATTTAAGAATGAAGAGTCAGGTCTGACTTTGGCAGGTAACCCAGCTATCACTGCCAACTATTAATAAATGCATTAACTTAGTCTCTGTCCCCTCCTGCCCAGCTCTTTCTCCAGGCTGGTCTGCAGAGCTTTCTGGCAACTCTAGTGGTTCTTTGCTGGTAGCTTTTGAAACCATAGATACTGAAAGGAAAGGCCCTGTAATCCTGGAGGGCAGGTGAGCCCTGAATATTGTTGGCTGTGCAGTTTGGTGCTCACTGCTCCTCTAAACTCATTTTGATACTTGAGAATGTGCCATGTTTATGTGCATGAGGTTAGAGCCAGGGTGTTGAGGAGAGGCTTAGGACACTGGAAGGAGAATTGGTATGGTGAAGGTATGAGATAGCAGATCCAATCCCTCATGGAAAGCCAGGCTGGGCTCAGAGGCCAGGAGACAGACACTGCCTGGTCCAGCACCACCTCATCCACACAGGCTGCTTGAGGAGGTGAATCCCAACACTTGTGATAAGCTCCAAGAAAGATGCTTCCAAGGCTGGAAATGCCCAGGAAGTAAAGGAGTGTCAAATATGTGGCACTGTTTATCCAGAAACATAAAATGAAAATCAGAGACTCCGGGGACATTTTGGTTTATCTTGGATGCCTCGCACTCTAGCTACATTTTAAAACCAAGTCTATTTGTATTTGCATTGCAGTTATAATTGCCTGCACACACAGACCAACAAAATTGGTTGCTTCAGGACCTTCTCATTCCATGTAATCTGCTCTGAGTCCAAAAAGGAACCTGCAGATAATTTGGGCTCAAAATCTTTTTGTAACAGTTTAAGCTGGCTTCCAAACACTTCGGCAATGACAACAATGTGTGGTTTTTGAAAGTCTCTATCTGTTCATCTAAAATGCAAATTCACTACTAAGGGCATTGCATATAAGTAAATCACATTTTAAACACCAAATCCATTTTATTTGCTGAGGCCTTGGGCACATTTTAATACTGCAATGCTAGCATTTTAAGTGTATTTTTGTGAGGCCTCTAGAGTGTTGTCACGGATAGGCACCGTATAAATAACATTTATTGTTATTATCATTGTATGTCGTATTCACTCTGTTTTGCTACCATTAATAAACCATTCAGGCAATGTTGTTGTAATGTATAATATTAGCAGCAGCCTCCTTTGGGAGACATATAACTGGGTACTTAATATTCTAGCTGTTTCCTGGGCCATCTCTCCACAGGCACAGACGCTACAGCGTGATCAAAGTTCAGTATAAAAAAATGGGCTGGCTGTGCAAAGATCACAACATCTTACAACACGCCTCACAGTAACTCACACCCTGGCCCTTGCTGTCAAAATTCTGCAGCACTAGATAATAGTAAATTAGGGAAATTGCCTGTAATTTGGGGAATGCTGTGTTGCCCCTTTTTAATTTGTCATTGCTCAAAAAAAAAAAAAAGGATGCATTCACTGGATCCATCCACCTTTGCCTCAGCCTTGCAGACAAAGCTGTCGCCCTGCAGCACTCTTGTGGGGCTGCCTAGATTGCAGAAAACACTGGTGCTAAGGAAAAGTGAACTGTGAAGCCCAGGGTTGTTTCTGGACTGTATTAATTTGCACTGAGGATTGGAGCCTCATGAACATCCTCCTTCAGTGGCTTGCAAAGCAAAATTGCTGTGACCTTTTCTCTTAATAAACAGCAGGCAAAACCCAACCATGCTTAAAATTGCATTCTTAAAAACACAAAAACAAACAATGTTTTTGGGTAATGATGATGATGTGAATATGGAAGAGAAAAATATGCGTATTGTGAAAGCACTGGTGGATTTGCAGGTGGCTTTTCCAGCCAGGGAGGAAAGATGGGGGAAACCTCCCTGCTGCAAGGCCTTCTCACCACACAGCCACCCAAATGCTTCATTAGCTCACAAGGCAAGATACCAGTTGGCAGATGCCTCTGAAGGGCACTACTGGCCAGGTCATGGGCTGTCATGGGAGGCTGTCTTTTAGCAGTCCTGTCACTGTATGTGATGTATTCACCTTTCCTATCTCTCTGTGGATTTTCTCGTAGCTTTTCCTGGGCACCCTGAGTCATGACGATGTGGCTGGGACACATCAGCACTGGCCCATGGGCTGTGGCATGCTGGCTGCTCACCACAGGAGGTGCTCACTCCAGGCAGCCTCAGCACCAACACACATCCAGGTCAGAACACAAGCCCATGGTCTCATCACTTTTAAGCTCTAGACACACTATTCTTTCCTTGTTGCCTGTCTCGCTCATATGTTTTTTCCCTCTGGGAAATAAAGCCTTTCTGACATCAGTCACCAGTAACACACAAAAAGCTGGGAAGAATTTTTGTGTTGGAGGGTCCCTGTGCTGCAGAGTCCCCTGCCTGCCAGCTTGTGGAAGGCTTGCAAGGGGTCCTGTGCCCGTGAGTGCAGTTCACAGGACGTGGCTCATATTCTGTGACTGACACACCTTCTTGAAGGTGAGAGTGCCCGACCACCTCCTTTCCTATGCCATCAGCAGAGTCCTGAGTCTTTCCAGCAACCGATGCTTTTCCTCAGTCTTCCCTTTCTCATTCATTCCACACAAAGCTTTAGATGTAATTTGCATGTGCATGCGTTACTTGTTGAGTGGTCTCTCTGGAACTGATTGTTTCATCTCTTTGAAGATGTTAACTTTTCTGTCTAATGATGTGATCATCTTCATCCTAGTCTGTCTTAGACCATGTAAAAGACCTTCCAGCTCTGCACAGTCCAGGAGAAAAATTTCCTTGCCTTTTATTAGTGGGAAATGGCATTTCAGGGCAGGCTGACTAACAGGTTTTGAACCTACACACAGGACTGGAGGGCAGGGGGGTAGAAAACGTCCTCCTCAAGGTCATTTCTTAAAAGGACAATGTAGAGGAATCTGAGTAAAGATGATGTAACAAAACAACCATCTGGGACTGAACAGATGAAACATGGTAAAATTATGTGAAATTATGTAAAATACGCTTCATCATTTTCTTACATTCATTTCATTGTGTGATGGTTACTAGTGGGCACCTGCCTCTTGAGAACAGAATTGTCTTCTGAGTTTCCTAGATACTGAGCCATGTGGTATCATCTCTATTCCAAAGGAAGGCAGGAAATGTTACAATATTGGTATAAGACCCTTGGCTTAAAACGTTAAGGCTGCTGGAATATCACAAGCAGTCAGTGTAACACTCTCTCCCACTGAACTAAACATAGGAAGAAAGATCCCACATCCCTCTTTGGTGTCGGTATGCTGGCATCCTTTCAGACCCTTGTTGACCTAAGCTGTCACTTATAGAAATCCCAGGGTACTGTGTAGGCCTCACATTGTTCTTTGTGCTTATTACTTTATTTCATCCCTTTCTTTTCCAATTTTGGGATTGACATGTGGCTCTGGTGGTGATGTGCCATGTCGTAAATAGACACCCTGTGTGCAGGCAGTCAGTAGCCTGGGAAACCAGGGGCTGAGATGTTGCCCTTCTGCTCCTCCCTGCTTTGCCCTAGGCTGTATAGCTCAGAGATAACACTCTGAGGCCCAGTAAGTATAATTATTATATATTTTAATGAAAATTAGAATATTGTATATAATCTAGCTTGTTTTTTCTTTAAAAATCTTTTAAAGACTATCTGAATGGTAGCATTTCATCAACATTCGTTTTAGAGCCTTATGCAAAATGTTTGCAAGGTGGATTTGGCTCCTTGAAAAAATACAGGGCTCCAGACTGTGATGGGCCCCTTGCTGAAAGCCCTTCAATGGACACTGGAACTATTTTGGCCTTTTTGGAAGCTGTGAACCTTCACAGAAGCATTCTCCACGGCCATGTGTTCTCCCAGGAGTGGGGAAAACTGGATGTAGGGCTGTGAGGCAGCTAGAGGAGTACAGAGGGTGTGGAGGAAAGAGTAGTGAAAGCAGCTCATCAAAGTCCACTTTTGGCTGCTACCTGTTGATAGTGAAGAGAAGATGAATCACCAGTTTAGGTCTGTGACAGGTTTCCTGAGATGAGAAAAAAGGGACCCAGTAAATGCATGCAGCCTTCTCCCATCATCCCTTTAATAACCTGTAATATCGCAGCAGGATATTTTTGTCACACCGAATCTGATGGATGGTCTTGGCTATAAGACATTACAAGTGTAGAGTAAATTGACCGAACACCTAAACATACAAATTATTAAAAGGAGGGGGGAGGGGGCCTGGGCCTCCTGGGGAAAGCAGGCAGGCTTTAGTTAAGATGATCCCATTTCCAAGTGCAATTTATAGTCTATTGACTTGCAGCAGTGTCTTTTCAGATGTGAGGAAATTGTCATACATTGCAAATGAGAAGCTGTTTTGACATCAGGATCGCAGAGAGTGCCAGGAAGAAATGATATCAATGCCTGGTCTGTTAAGGTTAAATGAAGTTGCATTGTTGCCAGCAGATAGGCATTCATTTCCTTTTCTTCCCTGCCTGCCCCTGTGTACAATTACTGTGATTAGGACGAGTAACAATGTGCTTCTGACACCCATTGTATTGACAGCTCGCCTAGTTTTTTCCACTCAAGTGGCACTAGTCATTACTTAAACACTTGGGTATTTTGACAGGGAAGATCCATGCCTGCCAGTCAAGTGTATCAATGACAAGGTGGCCTTAGCCCCTGGACACGTATTGCTGAATTAAAGTAGTCAAAGCCATCGCTGCTGGAATATGATGAACCTTTTTAGAAACGGGGCTCTGGCAAACCCAGAGAGACACTGATGCACTTGGTGTGTTCTTCCTGTCTTCTCCACACATTGCTGCTGGTGATGAGCTTGTTTTTTCTCCATCTACATTGTGATCTCTTGGAAGAAAAGCATGGTTGCAAAGTAAATTATTACAGAGGGAAAAGGAGTCAAAATTATTTGGGACTTTTACATTTATGTTGGGGGACAGTTTTAATTTGGACTATTCTGGAAAAGAGCGTCAGTTAGCAGTGATGGGCCAGCCTGAGTGTTAAGTAGATTGATTTAATTGAGAAGGTGCCTTGATTGGTTGCCAGGTACCCCTGTGGTAGTTTTCGACCTACACACTAACTTCCTCTACTGTGTGCTCTGAGATCTCTTTTCAAATTACATCTTACATATATATAAAAAGCAAATATATTTACCAAGGTTCCTTGATTTTTATTTTGGTTTTTTTTTTCCTTGCTCTTAGGATAATTTGGGTTCAATCTAGAGAAAAACATGTGAGGAATAAAAAAATGGATTTGTGCAGAAGGGTTCTGAATATTGAAGAAAAAAATTTGTGCTGAAGCTTAAAGCCTGAAGGGGAAAAGCTATCATACGTAGAACACATCAAAAAAACTACCAGCTGCGAGTTTTTGCCAGGCCTCATTCCAAGACTACTTGAAAAAAATGCTGGGGTCACATCCAGTTGTTTAAATATTACTGTGCTTTCAAAGACCTTTAGGGCTTTGCAGAGGTCCTTGTTTAAGTGAATATATGAGTGTGCACACATACACAATGAATTCAACAGGTTGGTGTTGGAGCTACTAAACTGGTACTCTGCAATGCTGCTGGGTTTTCATTATCTGCTCCCTCCTGCCTCACCCCAGCCCACACCCTCCCCTGGTGCTGGATGGTGGTAATAAAGAAAATGGTTTGCAGATTTCTATTGGAATCAGAAAGGAGTCTAAGCTTTACTGGAAAATCAATTATGTAGTAGGCGAAGTACCCCATAATGTTCAGCAAAAAAAATATGCTAACATCCAGGTCAGTACATTGGAAAACACATTTATCATGATTTCCATGAAAGCCTCAGCCTGGTGTGTCCCAAGAGCAACCTCTGAACTTTCTTGAACCAAACAGTCAAACGGAAAACTCTGCCTACTTAGCATTTAAAAAATTTGCTTCTCTTCTGAGCCTTGAACTAGAAGCTTCATAAAATGGGCCCCTATATCTCCTCAAAGAGGTTTTAATAAACATTTCTTGTAGAGAAGATATTCTTTGTTGCCTGACTTTTCTCAGCTCTAAAAAAGGGCTTATACAGGTCTCCAAACTTCTTTTACCTGTGATTTGCCTCATGAAACATTGACTATTACATGTAATTAAATGCACAGAGCATTAAATGTGTGTACTATCAAATTACTGCTTCTGGCAGTCAATAGGTTTCCTTTAAATATTTGCTTCCACATTGTTTGGTATTTCTCATTTCTATAACAGATTATCATGGAAAAGTTAATTATATATTTGCAGTGTTGGTCTAGGTGCTGTACAAATGCAAGGCTAGAGATAGTTAGAGACAGTCCTTTCACTAAGCTATTTACAACCCAGAAAATGTGTGTACACCTGAGCAAGTGCTTGTGTGGTGGCTGAAAGAAAAAAGCCATAAATGGCTGCATGTCACTCAAAAATGGTGTTCCATGTAGCTGTCTGTGTCCCAGGATACATCCGATCATCCTGATGTGTACCCATTCCCAACTTCTCTTTTTCTTCATAGGTCGTGAGCTAAACTTTTTTTTGTTAAGTATCTATACAGCTTCCAATAGAATATTTGAAATAAACTAGGGGGAGCATTCTTAGCCAAGTTTGAATGGCTTGTTCTCTCAACTTTAATCAAGTATTAATGTTGTCAGGCCTTGCTGGACTTAATTCATAGCGTCATTCCTCTACACAAAACAGGAATAGTAATGGCACACAGATGCACCTGCAGATTCCATCACTAAAAAAGGCAGAGGTTTTCCCCACTTTGCTACCATCATTTCTGCCCTTGATACATTCCTGAATTGACCTCAAAAACTGTAGAAAAACAGATCTGGAGGGACAATTGGAAGCAGTCTTGCGCATCCCTATGCCCCAAGCAGGCCCGGTGATCCTTCTGTCGTTCCCAATAGATTTTGCTTCAGTTAGAGTTTAAAGGTGTCCCTTTCTGGAAGCTTCATAGCCTATCCAGGTGGTCCTTCTACAGGAGACACTCATCATCCCTCCTGTTAGAAAGGTTTTTCATGTCTAAACTTTTTTTTCCTCTCCCCACCATTTATGGATATTCTCTCTTGACTTATCCACTGTGAATATGGAAAACAAACTTTTCCTTTCCAGCTTGCAGCAGAATTTTAATGTATTTATGACCGTTAGGTCTCACATCCAGTTTAGCCTCCTCAGGCTGAGCAATCCCAACTTTTTTGCAGTTCATGGTTTTCTCTCTATCATCTCTCTATGTATCTTGTGAGACTTACTGATTCATCCATGTGATATCCATTTCTGCAGTGGTAAAATTGGTTTGATAGCACTTTTTATCCACTATTAATCATCCTTAAGCATGCAGAGAATACAGTGGATCTCTTTCCACACTCAGAAAAGCCAGTCTCACCCTTTCAATAAAGAACAGAGTTTACCACAGACTCATCCATGCAATGATATTTTTGGCTAATGAAATCATGTGACTTTGTTATTGTGGATGGCTAAAGACAGAGTTTGCAGAGATGAAAGGAAATGCCTCAGATAATTTATTACTAATTGTGATCTTGAGAATATTCTGCAGCTGGTGGGGAAAAATTATTTGGTGGAAGTCTATACATTTTTATTTTTTTATGCCTTTTCTCATTGACTATTTCCTGACAAGTCAGTGAAAGGAGACAGCATTAGTCCTAAGAAGGCAATCTACTTAAAAACAAATTGTAGTGAATTTCAGTGTATGGAGGCAACATTTTTATTAAAATAGTGCTACTGCTGCTGATTTTCTTGGACAGGTGACGTGACAAACACATTTACCCAAAAGCGGGCCTAAGTCTTACCATGGTTGAGGAAAATGGGAACAGAAATGTCCATCTCCCACTGCTTTTTGCTTTTCAGTAGAAATATGATCTCTCTTCATTATTTATTTTAAGTGTTGAAAGAAACAGAAAGTTCAGGGTAAGAGGCACAGAGAAGCACAAAAATGTCTTGCTGAACTTAAACTATGGAGGTGATGCTTCTAGGACCTATAATGTAGTTTATTTTGTTTTAATCTTGCAGCTTCTCATAGGGAGCTAATTTTTTTTTTGTGTTATGTTGTGGTGCACTGCCCTTCAAATCTGTCCAGACAGGTTTCGGCATCTTTTACTCCAAAATGTTATAATTCTCACATTGATTTGGCTGCTGACATACTAAGCCCTGTCGAAAACTAGTAATGAGCTGTGCTAATTGCTCTCTTTTTATATGATTGTATAAAATGTGATATTTCTTCAGCTCATATGTTAAGCTTAAATCTTTTCCTACTGGTCTGAAGGGAGAATGGATAAATAGGTTTTTTTATACTCAAGTTAAGTATCAGCTGTGTCTTTAGATTCTGCGACCACCTCTGACTGACAGAGTTATTTCCTGGACAGCCAGCAAACAAAGCTGCATGGCAACACCCAAGGGACAGGAGCACTTTTAAATATTCTTTACATGTCTAGGAAAAAGCCTGACTGTAGCAGTCAACAGTCTTGGGGGAAATGCTAAGCATAGATATCTTCATTACTTTTCAATTAAGCAGCAAGCTTATGGATTCAGGAACCCTTGAGGGAGAAGCAGAGCTCTGAATGTAGCTCTCAGGGGTCACACTGGGAGAGTTTATCCCCAAAACTGCATCTGTTTTGGGAAAGGATCTCAAAGGTATGAGTGGAAGGCACAAGGTGGAGAGAAACACCTTGAGAATTACTTATATCTGATGTTCTGCTGACTGATAGGAAGGGGAAGTGCAGAAAACCCAACCCCCGGATTTGCTTGTTGTCATCACTTCTCATTTACTGTGAAAAAGTCATTATTTCTTTGAGCTTGTGGTCCCATTAACTCATGTTCTACTCCTATCTCCAGGTTTCTTATAACCCAATATGATTTCATGGTTTTTAGAAATATTTCAGCTTCCCATCCTCCTTGATAAGTGATTCCTTCAGAGACGTGTGGCATTACAGTGGCAAGATTTTCAGAAACAAGGCTGGATCCCCAAAGGATTGTGGGGTGCCTTCCAATAAAGCTGGAAGTGACAATGCTCTGAGTTGATTAGGGAGAATGATCTGCACATATGGGCATATTTACTGTGACATCATTGTGGAAGGAGAGTGGGAATAATGCCTCTGAACCCCAGTGTGGCCATTGCAAGGTGTAGACAATGGAGTTTTTTGGGAGACCCATCCATAGTGATTGGCTTTTGAGGATATCCTTCAGGGATTGGTGCAACCACAGCAAGAATAAAGTGTCGTCTCCTAGAAAGCACTGATAGAGATAAGATTCAGGCTGTCTGACCACTACTAAGCTGTTGCCAAGACTTGATTATCTCCTGGAAGCCAACCTGACTCCTTTCCTGTAAGGCATTATTGGAACAGTTTGGGAAAGAGGCACTGGGGTGATGCACTGGCTGCCAGTGCCTGCCCAGGGCAAATTGGAATAAATGGAGACCATACTTGGAATAGCTGCTGAATGTCAAAACAGGATGATCTGCCACGGATATAGGTATGTATGGATGCATCACAGAGGGACAAATAGGGAAAAGTAAGTAGACAAAGCAATTCCTTCTCGGTTGCCTGATAAATAATATCTCAGATAATGTCCTCTATGTCATGGAAAAAGGCTCACATTGGCTTTATTGACCACACAAAACTCTATGCCTTAAAGGTTAAGGAACAACTATTAAAAATGTGAGGTGTCTTCAATTTATATTTCAGAACTTTATACCCATTATAAAATTGAAGATATTTTATAATTATGCCAACAACAATTAATTAACTTAACATCAAGAACTCCAGAATGATTGAATTAACAGTAAAATCATGATAAGGCTCCAGTTCTTCTTGGAGTTTTAGCAAATAATTTATTATCCAGTAAATGCTTAGACTTAATAACATGTTTTAAGAGTCACTATTTTTCTGTCTTCCTTTACATGGGTTTCAGCCCCAGTCTCAAAGACCAAGCTGAACTGCCATGTCCTATGCTGATTTCAGCAAAGCTCTGCTGGAGATTTGGAGTCAGTTTGGCTGGAGCCAGTCTCAAAACTAAAGTCTGTGACTGCTGGGGAAAAGGAACCCATTTGTTTCTATATCACAACTTCACACAGTGCAATGCATACTTAAAATGATCCTGGGCTGAACTACCTTGGACTAAAGCAGTTCTGCAGCAATCCTGATAAGCCTCTGCTTTCCACCAAGGTTGTTGGCAACTAATGCTTAGATCAAGTGATTGGAACGTGGCATAAATGTGATTGTGTAGCCTCCACTCGAATGTAGCCAGGAAAGCCAGAAAGCACACGGTGAATTTTCCTGTTGTACTATCCTGATTTTCATCTTTTCAGCCCCATGACATCCATGGGGCTGTAAAAGTGCCTCATAGTGAAAATGGGCTCACCGCCAGTGCAGTGGAAACCACCACCAGCATTGTGTCACTTCCAAGGGAAAGAGTTTTGATCCCTCCACCTCCTCGCCTGTTTTGTACAGTTCTTTGGGTGTCGAAGTCCTTTTGCATTACTGCAGCCAGAACCATGGGGGTGGAACAAGCAGTTCCTTTACCAGGGCAGCTGATAAAGTCTGGCTCTGTGTGGGTCTGTCTCGCAGGAATGTGCTTCTGTGTGGAGTCTCTGAAAGGAGTCCAAGAGCACTCGTGTCTGTCCCTGATGGTGAGATTATGCTGCAGCTTTGATCTCTACTGGGGCACTGACAGAGGCTTGATCTCTCTCTCTTCCCTTTTGTAGCTCTGGGATTTGTGCACCGGCTTCAGATATTATTTATATATCCATAAATAAGGGGCAAACTTCTCCTTTAACTCTACAAAAGATTTTGTATCTCATCATCAAGATCCTGCCATTTTTAGTCCCAGGAAAAGCTCTTATTCACTAAATCAGATGTGCAGTTTCACTGACTTGGAGTAGGGAATGTAGAGCTTATTACTCTCCAAACCAAGTATACGCTGACTGGGTAGTCATTTAATTCCCAGTTTGTTTCTTGTATTGGCTTTTACAACTATGCAGGATAAAGGAAAATCAGGGGTCACATTACTTTCTTAGGCAACTTTTCATAAAACTTCTAAAGATGAAATCTAAATTCTCATTAGTACAAGACATCTTTGGTACTTCCAAGTCAGTTTGAAGAATTCCTTTTCCTGAATGTGTAGGGTCAAATTCTGCTCTCTTCACTCATGTCGTTCTCATTTCCTTTCATTTTCTGTAGTCCTTCTCAAAATAAATATGCTGAACTTGAACTTCTGTCTGCACAGCCAACACAAATTTTCACAGACAACGAAAAACTTCTGTCAAGTTCACAGGATGTGTTCTGCTGATTAGTCTCGTTAACCAAGACTTAGTGCTCCTGTTTTCTCAGTTGTGGAGAAGTGGAAAGATCTTCATTCTGGAATAGACCACAAGATAAAAATAACTAGCAGAAGCACTGTGTTATTATTGTCTTTCCTTGTAGCTTTTTTCTTATTCAGTTTTTTGTAAGAGTTGCTTAGCTCTGTCTCCTGATTAATCTTCAGCACATTAGCACATTCCTAGTGATTCTTAAACAAATTAGCTCGTCTTTTCATGGCTATCTGGGCTGGCTCAGACAGGAAAAGAAAGCATGAATAAAGTAAGCCTTCCACTGTTTCCTTTTGCAAGCAACCAAGCTGTTACAGGCCTAGAGAAATCTGGCTATATAGAAATAAATACATTAGCACTGTATATTTAAGTACAACTTCCCCCACACCTTGTTCACACATTTTCATCTATTTTTTTATTACGTTTGCCCCTTCTGGAAGATAAATAAAGCCACAGAAATTGAACCAAATGGCTCAGACTGCAACAAAGGGGGCACCTGAAGTTTAAATTACTTCATTGAGAAAAGTAGTGGTACAAAAAGACACACAAA
This sequence comes from Aleadryas rufinucha, assembly GCA_013397815.1. Lineage (NCBI taxonomy): Eukaryota > Metazoa > Chordata > Aves > Passeriformes > Aleadryas > Aleadryas rufinucha. The sequence goes on from VZTH01009682.1 coordinate 145,117, forward strand.
AAATATGGGCTCTTCACTTGTTTACCAGTTTTTCTCACTTATAGTGATAAAAATTGAAACCTAGAGGCAGAAAGAGTAGTTTAGGTCTTTGCACTTGCAAGTTTTATATGCTGCAGTATATTTACCCCAAATTTAGACTGCCTGTTCCCCTTGGATAGCACTGCGAGAGGCTCTTTGATATTAAATCAAATGTACCACATTTAGTTCAAGGCCTTATTTCAGAAGAGACTGGGTGGTTATCAAATGGTTATTCACTGACAGCAGAGATATGGATAACTGGAGATGAATACACACGCCTTGTTGAGGAAAGAATCAGTATTGGGAAGAAGAGATTTCTGAAAGAACTGCGTAGAAGGACATCCTAGAAAGTCGGTAAACTTCTAGCTTCCTCTTCTTGGGAACCAGTTGTAATTTTGGAATTGAGTCCAGACTAGAGTCCATAACAGCATCTTCTGCTGTTACCTTCACTGAAGCTCATCTAGGTGAAAAGAACAAACCAACAAGAAGTCTTATCTTTTCCAGAATCAAGAGAGAAAGGAATAGAGACAGGATGTTACAGCTTCCCATCTATTTTAGTTATGACTATGATTCCATGTACAGAGGGCATGAGCAAGCAGCATTTAAAGCATCTTGGGGCCTAGGCTGTGTCCCTTCATGGAGCTTCATCCTCAAAGTGTGACATGGTTGCTGGTGGAGCTGTACCTTAGATGTAGAGAAGGCAAAGTGGTATGTCCATATTCTCATGTACTCAATAGACAAGTGACATCTATCTTTCAGACAATACAGGCCAGCTGGAATGCTGTATATTTCAAAATAGTTGAAACATGTTCTGTGGTTCTTCCCATCTATTTCACAGTGGTTTGGAATTGTCAGCTTCTGAATGACTGGAAACAGGAGAGATTAGTTGCAGTGCTATGGACACAGGTGTGCAGATTGGAACCCCTCAGATAAGCATGCAGCTTAGTGCTCTGGGCAAGAGCTCATTCAGCTGATGAAAACAAAAAATAGACACCAAGTAAGAGCACGATTTGCCTTCCTGGATGGTGCAGCTGTTGGAATAAGCAATATGTGACACAGATGATTATTTTAATTTCAGGAAAAGAATGACTGTGCTGCCCTAGAAAGTTTTGTTTTGCTTTTCAAAGGGGCATGTGTGTTGTGGGACGTGGGAGGGAAGCTGCTTGTTGAAACCCAGAAGGAAGTGGCTATTTTTCTCTAGGTGTTTGATCTGACTGACAGCCCTTGTCTGAACTTACTAGTGATTTGCCGTTTCATTAGCTGCTGGGTTTTCAATTTCTGCCTCTTGGAAGTTACACCGCTTTGAACAAGTCCCCACAGTAATTGAATTTGCCACAGAAATAGAACACTGGAAAATTTCATTTTCTTCCCCTCGTGAAGGCAAGCAGGCGGACTCATATTCCTGCTGGACTGCTTCTCTTGCTATGCCTCTGCCTCCTCTTGCCCCCTTCCTCCTGCCCAGCACAGCAAAGCACTTGCTGGTGGCCCCTGCCATCCATCCACGAAGCCACAAAAAAGATCTCCTTTTGAATCGGCTCCGAGTGCATCAGCCTGTCGCTTTGTAATTTTCTCCTAAATGCCTTCCACAAATAATGGTTTTCAAAATGAGCATTAACAGGCTTGATTACATGAAATTGTCCTTTTAATTTACACCAGGATTCTATTGATCACACAAGTGCAGATTAAAGTGTTCAATGAAGCCCATGATGAGGTATTAACCAGCTAAGGGTCCTCCAGGGGCCGCCAGGGACGGCCAGGAATATGCTAGAAGTGTACAGTTATTTCCCCATAATGAAGTGGCACTATGCGAAGGCATGAATCGCTGGCAGGAAGAATAGATCGGAGATGATGAGCTCTTCAAAGTCATTTCTCGCTCACTCATTCAGCCTCATGCCCAGATCCTCTTGCGATTCTTCTGCATTACTTGTCATGAAATGCCAGGATTTACTTAGCCAGCTGATGCAATTTTTATGACCTTATTGCTTTTTCACCATGGTAATAGTTTTGAATCAATTTATCAATCCAGCAGTGCCATCAGACATATTGCCCTGAAGATCAAGTCCAGGTCATTCCATCAATTCACTGCGGTTTACGAAGATAGAGAAAAAAGCCAGGCCGTGTGGGCTATCAACTTCAAATGGCTTAGTAAACATGCTGCTGCTACTTTAACTGCTTCACTTCTGACTCCAGCCCTTTCTGCTTATAAAAATCAACCATCACGTTCTTCTACTCTCCCTGCATTTTAATTTCAGACATATTAGCCATGCTGCAAATAATCTAGGGAAGAACGAGTGGAGGACTCTTTAAGGATTTCAAGCCTGTCATGAAAGCCTAGAAAAAACAAGGAATTTTTAAATACATCTTTCACTGTTGCATTTCCAGCTTTGTTAGTTTGCTGCTTTTTGTGCATTTTCAAGGAATAGCAACAGCCTGTGTCAACAATGCAGAAATGAAGGGAACATGAGCAAGCAGCAGGAAAGCCTAGCTCCAGGAACAGAGAGCTGGATACTGAGATTTACCATATTAAAAGTCTTGGTCACAGTATCCACAAGTCTTTTCCATTTGGTGGAAGTTTGACAGACAAAACCCTACATTCACACAGCAGAAATCGATGCAAGTTGTATTGGCAGGCAAAGAGGCAGGCTCTGGATGAAATTACACAGCAAGCATGACTAAATCATGGCAGAGAAAATCTGGCGAAGAGCTAGCAGGGAATTGTGTCAGGTTAGAGCCAATCCTGGTACTTCACCAAGGTTTTAGGATCAGGGAAACATTTTTCCCAGTGTACATTTCCTTTAAGGTTTTGTAAAACCAGTGCTCAATTTCACCCAGTCTGCTCTGTGAGCCAATGTTGTCCTTCATAATTTCTTGACACATAATTATTTAACTTCATTATATCTCTTATAGATCTACAGAGCATTACTAAAATTATTTTGGAGGACTTCTACATTTTGGCCCCATGATGTGAGAGGTATTCTCTGTGTGCTAGGAAGCAATGCATTTTCCTTCACCACAGTAAGCAGGGCCTGAGGTACAAATCCCATTTTCCAGTGTTCACATGCGCAGACTCATGAGAAGACTCACTGGAAGTCTTCCCCTGCCTCACTGCAGCTGTCTAAACTCCACAAGCACGTGTGATTCAGGCACAATCAAAGCCTTCAGAGGGAAGTGATGAAACCAGCCAGAAATCATTTACACAGCATCCATGCATGGTTTCCATATGTCCAGTGATATGTGGCATAACCTGTACCTTGCTTTCACAAATCTAAGCAGTGCCCTACAGTAGGAATAGTATTTGTGGAAACAGGCTATTGCAACTTGAGACACAGGAGTACATATACAAATGAGATCAAACACATGTGATCCGAGCTGCTTTGAAGCCTGAAAAATCCTTGGGGTCAGAGAACCTAAGAATGTCTTGAAGTCTCATCTCCCTTCTCCCCATTTATACCTGTGCATCTACTAACAGCTCTGGCTCTTCCTACCTACCTTGTATTGCTTGTTCCATTAGAACAGCACAGTTGCAATTACATTATTAACCAATAACCATTATAAACAATAAACCAATAAACATTATAAACCAATTATTGTCCAGGTTTACAAAATGAACTAGTCAGAACACGTGAGAACATGGGCTAGTGACTGACATGGCTATGAGATAGTTAAGGCACAAATATATAAATGTATAGGGTAAACAGAGATGAGCACTTCAGTGGTTGTGATGGAATGATTTTAAATATAATGCAGAGGTAACAACTTTTTTTTGATGGTAGTAGGAAAATCAGGGTCAAAAAGGAACTGTGAAAGTGTGCCTTCAGCTGGGTGAGGACTTTCAAACTCAGATGGCCAGTGTCAGGGCCAGCTACTGTATATAATTATCTGATTTATATTTTTACAGTGATCTTGCTTTACAACCACAGTCTTTTGGTCTCAGTGTCAAACTTTCAGCACAAGGCTGCTGGGAGCCCTGCCTCAGCTTTATAAGCCTAACAGCTGTTCACATTACTAAAGTAGGTTCAAATTTATACTTGAAAAAATTAGTGGCTCGTAAAAAAAATATGGAACAATGACAACCATGGGGAAAAGGTAATAATTTAAGTCATGAAAAATTAATCAGGGAGTGATACATTATTTTTTTAAGCAAAATGTGTTGCAGTAAGAAAAAAAAAGGAGCCCATAGCTTTAATTAATTCTGCTTAACATTAATAGAATAAGGTCAGGCACACCAAAAACTGTTGAATAAAGCAAAAATGTGTGAAAGATATATAATCTGATGTTATTCATAATGAAGAAGGGTTATCTTGTGGTCAATACAGCACCATTATTTTTAAGTTAGAGGTACGACTGCTGAAAATATACAGTGGCCATAACAACTTACCTGACTAGATTGTGAAAAAGGGTTCACATAAAAAGCATTTTATGAAATGATACTCCCATTTCCATGACCAAAATTTATGGCTATTTCTATCTCTTAAACAACCTCAAATTTTGTTCCATCCAAATTAGGGAGCCTTCCTAGCACGAAGGGATGTTGGACCAGATGACTCACTGTAGTCCCTTCCAGCCTCACCCATTCTGTGATTCTGCGCACTTAAAGTCGTGGCAAAATGATGAGAATAAGTGTTTTGGGAAAATTTCCTCCTAAAAGCCCATGTCCCGGGAATGGCTCTCAGTCCAGCTGCTTTGTGGGTCTGCAAAAATAGAAGCTTTTGGGCAACAACTGCAAATGTGTTGTTTATAGTCAGAAACAGCAAAACTGGCCCACATGCTTTCTTTGTGGTACTGTACAGAACCTGTGGAAACTACAGCTTCCTGTAAAAGGAAAATGCTTTTAAAAACATACAGAAACAAACAAGTGGGCTCCCAGATGGTTCGAGTTCCAATTAACTGTTTTCATTGTTTGTTCCTGAGCCCGGGCTAGGCCTTTCTATAGCATTGGGAGGGATTAATCTCTGCAAAACTCAGGTGCCTGTACATCTCCTGGCTGGCCAGATGCCCTTTAGAGTCAATGAAGAGACTCTTCCAGACAGTGATTTGTCACAGGTGCTTTAAGTGATTCACTCAGTTCCCCCAGCCAGTACCCGTAATAGAGACTCCCGAAAAGGACAGCTGAGAATAATTGGCTCATTTGTGTCTGAGCAGACCTCAGGACTCCTGGAACCTGAACTTCCCGAGCCTGCTCAACCCCCCTGACCTCATACTCTCTGCCCCATGGGCTTGGGACTCCTATTTAAGCTCAACACAAGAAGTATGGCTCTTTTCTGGTGTGTCTTGTGTTCCTTACTGGAGTGATTTGTCGGTGAAGTCTTTTAAAGACCCCTAGTGGTTGACCTTATTTGCCATTTGCCATCACCAGCCTGTTCCACTCTCTTTTGAGTGCTGTGGCCATCTCTGCCTCCTGGACTGCCTGACCCCAGGGTGCGTGTGCAGCTTTGCTCCTGCTCCTCAAACACGTACTGCCAAATATATGTTGCTAATATAATTTTCTGTTGAGTTAATAAGAGTTAAAAATACTTAGAACCCCACAGACAGTATTTGGTATTGCTGAATTATTATTATTATTACTATTATTATTTCAGCTTGACAAAGGAGACAAATGTAAGTATATTTAAAACACCTGTTTGGGGAATTGTTATAGAAAGACTGTGCAAGCCCACATGTTTGGTTCAAGCATCTCTGTTGGTTAATATATAATTATAGTGAGCTTTTTCAGTCATGAAGAGCTATGCTGCAAAAGTCCTCCAGTTGTGAAGTTGCTGTAGGTTCCCCACTGAAAATGCCAACAGGTCTTCAGGTGGTGATAGAGATGCCATTTATTTATCCCTGAACTGGATTAGCATTTGTGTTCATTTAATATTTTTGAACAGTTTCTAAATGGTGCTATCATGTCATGTGTGGAAATAAAGCCTTCCTGTTTAATTTCTAGCATGGTTTGTGACTGTCCTTGCATCTGTTGCTTTGTCCAAGTTTGTGCTGTACATGATAAGGCCTTCCTCACATTTTGTTACCTTGAGATTCTTTCTTTGGCAGAATTTCCAAATGAAAGTAGGAGCACCTGTTTGTCTGTAGGGACAGGGAGAAGTAAATACAGCTGGTGTCCTGGGTCTTCACTGGTGCTTAAGTCAAGGGGGCACCGCCAGTAAAGTGGGTGAAAGAATAGGAAGTGTAAAAGTGAGAAAACTGATATGTTGAGATAAAGACAGTTTGATAAGTAAAGTANGAATTTGGTTCTTGGGGATGTGTTGTTGAGGTTTTTTTAATAGCTCTAAAGCTTTGACTTTTTCCTCATGCGTAGAAGTATCCCATAGATGTAGTNACTCCATAGGCAGACAGGTGATCAGCCATCTCCAAGGAAGTGTGTCTCCATCACACCTAGTGGCTTCTTTGGAAGACAAATGATATCACTCTGAATGTCCCTCCCTTCTTTCTTCCCCTCAATTTATGTGCTGAGCAACCTCTGATGAAAGGCTGTGTGCTAATAAACTGTACTCATCCTTAAGGCATTCCTCTTAGAGCATCCTGTGTGGATTGCTTGCCTTTTTCATAAAGTAAACATTTTCATTGTTTTCCTATGACGTTACTTGCTTGATCTCGTAATGGCTGTTTATCTTGTGAATAAATGCTAATAGCATGGTCTGCTTAATTGATTTGTAGGTGCTGCTTGCTGTTCTGTGCATGTGAATATGCTAAGAGGTATTTCTCTCTAAGCACAGGTATGCAAACAGACAGGTAGGCAGGCCTCTGCATCAGCCTCTTGGCCCTCAAGGCTGTGACTCTTCAAGTTACTGAAAGATAAGTCAATTTTGGTGTTCCAAGAAAGAGCAGTGGAAGTGACCAATTCCATTAAATAGCCATTCTCTCAACAAATGCCTAGATTTTTTTTTTTTTTTTT
>VZTH01009682.1:152140-176880 GCA_013397815.1 Aleadryas rufinucha
GTAGAAGTATCCCATAGATGTAGTGGGGCCTTGCATAGGCAGAAGGTGTGTCAACAAAGAGAAAGTGTATCCATCATTTTGTTGCCTATATTGCTGGTTATTTTGGATGAGTTTAGCACGGTCCCTTCACAGTTGAGTTACAACTTCAGATTTGATTTTCAAAAAGTGAACTTTTCATTTAAGTCCAGATGTTGCCAAGTATTGGTGTCCCATCGCAAGTTTTCTAATGCTGGATGTGTTCCATAATGCTGAAGCAAAACACTGAATTGGAAGAGCAATGTTGAACTCAAATTTCCCTTTTCAAAAAAGTGATAGCCATGTGATTTTGGAGGAAAAGCTTCAAAGTTAAGTAGTTGGGTTTTTTTTTCCCCTAGGCCTTGAAAAATATAAGAGGAGAGAGAATAGCTTTTCTACTGTGTTAAACCCTTATGCTTCTTTTGGGATAGACATTTGATTCTTTAAAATTGCTGATTTTGTACCTTTTTTTACTGCCAAGGTCCATATTTTAACAGAAATGCAGGGAGAGAGAGCTACTTTGGCAGGTGCTGACCCCTCTGAAGCTCTGTTATGAAAACACGTCTCTCCATTCTGAGAAACAGAGGAAGTTAGAAGGTAGTGGAACCCTATATAAACCCTTACCTCTGCTCCAAAGAGAAGCTGGGAAGGCCAAGGACATTTTAAGGAAGTTGTTGTATAAATTAACTAAAACCAGCAGTGTAAGAAGTTGCTTTGATTTACAGATTATTTCTTCTAAGAGTTTGGTGTTTTCTCAGACTTGTGAAGGTTTTTTATTTCCTGTGCTTGTTCCATATTTCTGGCCATTCTTGAGTCTTGTGCATCTGTATTCTCTTCCAGCTCCCACCATCCTGGCTCTTTCTTCTTCTGTCATTTGCTTCATCAGTATGCTTTTCCATTACTACTGCCTCAGGCAGAGGGAAGCTGAATTAACTTTGCTTCTAATATTTCTTCCTTTGAAGATCCATTAATCTTGGTATAGTTTTCCAAACTAGGTGGTAACAAACTAGGTTTTCCTAACTAGGTGTTGCTCTACCAGCCTTGTCTCAGTAAGAAGCTGATAACTGAGACAGCAAAATGAGCACTAACAAGTTTGCTCTTTTATTTCAGACCAGTGGAAATAAGCCTTTATTTTCATTTGCAATGATCAGCTGCGTCATCTTGGAATGTATTTCTCTTCAGAAAGCGAATTACTGTCTCCTGGGCAGTGTGTGTAGGTTTGGGCACTGTTGGGCTACAGGTGACTGAACAAAGCCTAAAAGCTTCTGCCACTGGCCAGGAGCTCCCACCCTATAAACACTGACACAATGAACAGAAAGCAGCACTGTGTGTAACTATGCTCTTCTTCTTAAAGCAGGGGCAAAACAGCTTGTCCCAAATGGTAAAATTAATTTTCATGAGCTCTACCTAAGTGAGGTCCTTAACTGATTCCATAGTAAATAGGTTGCCATTGGCTATGGGAGTAGGATTGCTCTCAGTGATATTTAGTGTAATCCTCCCCATTTAATTCATTCACTGAAGCCACAATTCAGTATTTCTGACGTCAGACTTAATTCCCATAGAGGCCATTGTGGCCTCAAAAGCATTGAACTGTGGCCTTGCTGAATGAATCAGGCAGAAGAAATAGGGATAATCATCAAGGAGGAAAGTGTATATTTATACACGGATCGTTGTCATTGATAATAGCTGAAAGGAAAATGCAGAAGAAATGCATAAGGGTTTTAATGAGGATTTTGAGTAGCAGTTCTCTAGCAACACTGCAGGAGTAATTACTCATCAGAGCTATAACTCGGGGATTATCCTAATGCAGTTTTGTGAAAGTGAGCAAGACCTCTTTAAAACAACACCCACCCCTTTAATCAGTGTTTCCCTTTGACAGCAGGTGCTTTAGCCCTGCCAACACATTTTTACTATGAAGTCAGTTCAGCATCAAAGTTCTAAATGATGCATAGGATTTCATGGCTAGCTCTGTGGTTTAAATGTTATGACTGATCGGGGCAGAATAAATGTCTTTTCATTACACTGATACTACAGGAAAGTCTCATGTTGTGTGGAAAGAAACTACCATTTTTTTCTATACCTTCTCCTCTTTGCCACACATCTGAAGTTTTTCCCCCTACTGTTAAAGCAGTTCAGTCTAAACAATGAAGCACCATAGGCAGACTGTACAAAGATCAGGCCAGTTCCCATGTTTATTAGCCTGAGAGTTCTGGGGTTTAATAATGGCCAAAAGACAGGCTTTCCTTGCAGAGAAAGGGGGGTATCAGCAGCCTTCAACCTTCAGGGGTCTGCCTTCTCTAACAAATATCCCAGTGGTGGTATCAAGCTGTGCGGTTCAAAACTTTGTCTTTCTTCTTGGATCAGCTGAAAGGAGCAGATGTCAGAAGTGCTTCTTTTCACACAACCTAGGCCTCAAACCAAACTAAAGCTTGGGCTTAAGGCTGTGGGGCATCACATCCTCTGGGCATGCAGAGGGGATGTGGCCAAACCCCTTGGTACTCAAGGAGTGCTGTGAACACCAAGGACAAGAGAGAATTGCGCTATGAAATTCTCTTGAGAAATAATGAGTGTAAATAGAGCAAGGGAAACTCCGAGTGGCACAAAACATTCCTGTGTGGTAATGTAGAGGAGAAGCTGCCTCCTTACTGATGTAGCTCCTCCCTTGCCTGACTCTGGAGATATGTTAATTTGGCTGGTACAGGGTTAGTCCTTGCTAGTGGCCAGTAGAGCAATTGGATTACCCCAGGGATTGGGTTTTCTTTTCATCTTTTACTTCTGTAACTTCTAATAGGAATGCATGCAGTAGAATGTTGTTTATGTGTGGGGCCTAAAGTAAGAGGGATGTTTGTTTGACTTAGTCAAAGACGAAAGATTCATGCTTAAAATAGCACATCTGGGTATGACTGAGATGGCATTTCCTAACAGAAGACTCAGTGTTAAAGGGATATATTTTTAAATACTGAGAAAAATGGGACACACGTAGATCTAGCTCTATCAGATATTTATGAAGTGTCATAGTTTTATTTGGGCAGAGGTTTGGCAATTACCAACACTAGGCCTATTTATTAAGTTTGGAAGTAAATCAATAGTAAATTGGAATTCCATTTATTTTTGTGACTGCTTTGCTGCTGCCTAACAAGGTGTAGCAGAACACACCTACAGGACGGTCACACATAGCAGATATGAGGAGACACATGTACATGCATACTTACCCCTGTTAATTGCTTTCGTGAAATGAACTATGTTATAGCAAGGAATTTTCAGAGGAGAATTAGGAGAAAACTCCCAAGGTAAAGGAAAATCCAGTGAAATGTGTAGGATTCAGCTGATGGATGCCAGTGATAAGGGAAGCCCTATGGTAAGGTGTTCATGTGTTGTATGGTCTGCTTAGCAGTTCTATTTTAACTACCTTGAAGCTTTTGCAAGTGCTGGGAAAAGCATTTGCTTCTCATAATTTTATTATTTTTGAAAGCTGCTAAATATGCAGAGCGCTACCCCAAACCACGAAAAGCATTTTGGTCTTGAATTGTTGTCAGTGATGATGAGAGAGGGCAATAAAAAGCATGCCATAACAAAAAAAGACACTAAAACCTGAAACCTGTGTGTTTTACTGGCAATACTGCTTAAATTTCTGGTGATACAGGTGGAAGGAAGAAAGTTATTGAAGATGAAATTGTAATGGGCATCTCCTGGTTAGGCACATTGTGCTCCCTTGAGGATAGCTTGGCCCCGGGCAACATTTAAGTTTTGTTGGAGATTACTACTGTTATGCTCAGCATAGTTATATCTTTCTGTTCCTTTAATTTTGCACTTTATAACTAGGCTGCTGTGGTGGGCAAGGGTTGATGTTGTGGTTCCCATGGAGATGGGAGCATGACCTTGCCCCATCCTATGGACTTGGTTTCAGCTGAGCTCATGGAATGAGTGCTGTGCTTGCGAATGCATGAGAATTAACACTCCTTGTCACATACCTAAAAAGGGAGCAAAAATAAAGCTGCAATACACATAGCTTGCAAACTGCTTTGGGTTTTGTGGCAACAGCATGAATGAGGGTCTTTGTGCAGGGGAAGGATGCAGGATTCAGCAATTGAAACCTACCATTGGGTGGTTGCCTGAAGGGATTGAGCCAAAATCTAAGGTTCTGACCTTTGCTGATACCAGTCTAGCATCCAAACCCAAATCCCTCGGCACAGATCCATCTCTGTGTGAATGTGCAGAGGAGGGTATGAAATATTTCACAGTCTTACTAATATTACTCTAATTAAAAACAAAACTGAGGGAAAGAGTCCAGACACAGAGAAAAGACTAATTGCCTGGAAGCTATTAAGAAAGCATAATGATCCTGATGCAATTAATCCACAGAAATTACTTGTTTTTAGGTTCTCCCAAAGGTCCTTCTGCCTTTGATTTTGCCTGTTGCTGGTCAGCAGGTGGAACATGGTATGCTGTCTTTGTGAATCTTCTCTTCTGACTCTGTCCTTGCGAACTTGGAGCGGCCCAGATGAACTGTGATTTGTTGCACTGAAGGAGAGGTCTGGAATTCTGTGTGTAGATGATTGCTAAGGTGACAATTCAGCCTGAGGAAAGGTGGTCCTGCCTTCTGCTTTGAGAATTTATTTCTCAGGAAGCAGAAGTTGTGGCTGGTGACATTGGTGTTGCCAGGAAAGCAAACGAGCAACCTGTTACCAATGGATTTGTCTTTTGAAGCTGAGGCACCAGCAAACTCTCTCATGCCCAAGAATTGATTTGATGGTTATGTGAACTTTATTTGACAGACGATGCTGTCAGTCAAGTAAGCAACCTACTTGGGTAACCTTGGTCTTGCCTGGTGTGGATTCCGTAGTTAGGTGTCATCTCAAAGCTTCATTCCACTTGTAAATGTGTTGCCTGGTGGGCAGGAGGGTGTCAGGCTCTAACCTCACCTGAGGAATAAGCCCAAGTTTCTCAGATTGAAAAGGTTTTTTGCAAAATCAGAGTTGTTTTGTTAGAGGAGGCATGGGAAAGATATCTCTTCTCTGGTAAAGCTGCTGCGTCGGAGGAGTGCAGCACACAGTGAAATATGAAAATACAAATATCTTGGAGCCAACAAACCATTTAGCTGAAAGTGAATGAAAAATAAACATTCTCCTGTAGAGCAAGCAGGGTATGTTCAGGACCTGTCTTTGCTGTGACCTACAGGATTTTAAGAGAAAAGCTTCAGAATTTTATTGGCATTGCCACTATTAGACGAACTTTTCTCTCCCTTCTCCCCAGACTGGGGTCAGCTTTAAAGAGAGCATTAAGTGAATGGCTAATGGAATTAAGGGTATAATAATAGAAGGATATAGTGAGACAATTGTATTAACAAGAAATAAATCATGTTGAGTGTAAGGTAAGTGTTTTTTAATTGATTGATGGGAAGGATGCTCCATAGGTTTTTTCGAGGACTAACAGCCACTTGCCTTCCCATCTACAGTAAAAAGCCAAAAGGGAAAAAGAGATAAGAAAATTATGCAGTGGGGAGATAAATTATTCAGAGAAGATGGCCATTTTGTGCTGACATCACTAATGTGAAAAAGCATTAAATCTTTGATACTAGCTGCATTCCTCAGAGGTTGTGGTGGCTGCACGAGGTATTAGAGATTACAGCTAAAACACTACTTCAGCTTCCCTGGGTGCCTTAAGTGGCTTCCCAAGGTGATCCACTAAGTGAAGACTCAGCAATGTCTGTGGGTAGCAAGCTGCTCTGACTTTTTTTTTAAATTTACATTGTTCTAGTGGCTTCACCAGCTCCCATGTTTTATGTAATATGGCCTAGAGATATAGGTGATGTGTGTAGAGATGAATGAAAGTTGGTGGCTGTTTCAAGTGTGGAGCTTACAACTTGCATGTGTATAGTTAAGCTGAGAAAGGGAAGATAGGAATGTTAAATATGAAGTGAAGCTTTTAAGGCCAAATCTTCCTGCTCTGTAAATAATCTGATTTTACAAATAGAAACATGGTGTCAAGCTTGCACCTCTTCAGGACCTGTTTTTCTTCAGTCAGAGAGTGGAAAAATTAGGTCCTAGCTAAGATGCAACTGAAATGGAAACTATGGCAAAAGGCAATTAAGAGTAACTACTAAAGGTCTATAGAGTACGTGAGTAAAATCAAAGCCATGTGAAGGAAGAGAGGTAATTTCATGGCCTTTTTTTTCAGTTGAGCGCTTTTAAGCAGTGCAATTAAAGTAGCTTTCATTGTCAGTAATTCAGCAGGACCCTCTGCGTGATGCAAGACCTTAAATCTAACCTCATTTTATTCCTCAAGACTTTAATCAACTGTTCCCCCAACAATTCCCCCACCTATTCAGTGCCTGTGTGTGTTGCTTTCGCTGAGGTCAGAGTTGCAGTTGGCAGCCTGCACTGGAGGAGGTGCCTGTGTGGAGGCTCACCTCTGCTGCTGGGCGGCACGGAGAGACCACTTCAGCAGCCTCATTGCTGGAATTATGTTGTGTGCTCCCACAGTTTTTCATCAGAGAGGTTGGGGTGTCTGGGAAGGCTGTTGCATAGAGCAGGACTCAGTTCAGTAGAAAGAAAAAATTCAATAGGCTTTGAGAAAGATTTGGAACCTTCAGTTGTGTGGACACTGTAGGAAACTGATGTGAGTGTATGAGTCACTGAATTTAGGCTCACTGTATTGTCACAGAGAGGCTAAGGGAGGCGTGGTGACCCACTGAACCTTTCAGAGATGGTCAGCATAAGAGGTTTTTTACTTCAAATAGGGTAACCCCTGGCTTCTCGCACCACTTAGGGCACAGATTTCGTATACAACCCTTTAGTGAGTGTTAACAACTGGGTTAATGGGTCTCAGAGTTCAGAACTCCGGCTCAATCTCACCAGGCAACTTGAACATAACTGTGGTGTTGCTGTCTGCAGCCAACTTGAGTTACATATGAACACACACTATTTTTTCAAATGAAGGAAACCTGTGTAATTTTTTGATATGCTTGTGTAGCTCTCAAAGCAAAGCAAAAGTGTTTTCAAACAGTCAGCTTAGTAAAATGCAATAAAAATAAAATTGAGATTTCTAATTAATGTATTTTTGAAAGGCACTCTCACAAAACTTGCTAAGTAAGCAGCTTTGGGTATTGCTGTTATCCCTGAGGAGGAATTGTCTCTGGTGTTGCTGTCCTGCAGCTTCAGAACTCTCTAAATGCTTGTCTTTGCATTAGTGGTGTCCTGTGGTCAGCCTGTCATTGACTTGTCAGTAGCCAATCGCACCAATTTTTGACCAAATGGTGTCATTTGCTGTAAATTAATTTACTTTTGCCATTAAGTGCAGACAGTATGTGGTCAATTCAATTTTGTCCATTAGAGACAGTAACCCTAGCCAAGCTCTTTGATGCTATTCTTAGTTCACCCCTTGGGACTACTCTACTTACATCTCCAGAGGTACTGCTAAATTTATATTATCATTCCTTGTCTAATATTCGTGATTTGTTGGCTTTGCTTTAATACATGGACAGTTAAGTCTAAATGCAAAGACTCTTGCACAGAGTAATCTTAGGGATGTGAAAGTTCTGGGAGGAGGAGAAAGCAGTGTGATTGTGTGTCGCAAATCCAACACTTATCTAGTTTGGAGAGTAGCTATTTTTGTGTCCTTACTCCCAGGCCTGACAGAGGTTTTACCACAGAATGCAATGGGGGCTCCTGGGTTGCTCAACATGGCCTTAGAATATAGCACAAGTTATATATGTATTTAGATAATCTACTGATGGGAGCCATACTGCAGATACCATTATAAACCCCTGACTTAAAGAATATTTATTATTAAAGTAAAACAGGGAGATTGAGATGCTTGTGGTTAGTGACTCTTCCATGGTTTTATCATGCATGGGTGAATCTTCTAAACTATCTGCTTTGGCTGTTTTTATATGCAAAGATTCCTGGCAAACAAGGTGTCGTGGCTTGACACTGGTCCAGCGCCAGGCACCCACGAGAGTCGCTTGCTCACCCTCCCCTGCCACAGCTGGGCAAAAGGAGGGAGAAAAGGAAAAAGGGTTAATGGAGGCTTCATGGGTGAGATAAGGAGATGGGAGAAATATTTCAAGGACAAAACAGGCTCAACCTTGATTATTAAGTGAAATTTATTACTAACAGAATCAGAGGAGGGTAATGAGAAATAACATAAGCCCTTAAAACACCTTCCCCCCTCCCAGGCCCTCCCTCCTTCCCACCGACAACACAGAGAGGCAGGGCAGGGGGGTTTTGGTCAGTCCATCACCAAGATTTCCTTCCAGTGCTCTGGGAGAGGAGTCCTTCCCTGTGAAGCCGAGGGGTCCCTCCCATGGGAGACAGTTCTCCGGGAACTTCCCGGCGTGGCTCCACTCTCACGAGCAGCAGCCAAACCGCACCTGCTGCAGCGTGAGTCCCTCCCACGGGCACACAGCCCTCCCAAAACTGCTGCAGCGTGGGTCTCTTCCCACGGGGTGCACTCCTCCAAGGACAGGCTGCTCCAGCCTGGGAGCAAGGGCCCTCTCTCTCCACCGGGTCTCCCACTGGATCACAGCCTCCTCCAGGCATCCACCTGCTCCAGCGTGGGCACCTCCCCCACGGGCTGCGGGTGGATCTCTGCATTCCCCGTGGATCCCCATGGGCTGCAGGGGCACAGCTGCTCCACCATGGTCTGCACCACGGCCTGCAGAGGAATCTCGGCTCTGGCGCCTGGAGCACCTCCTCCCCCTCCTTCACTGACCTTGGTGTCACCGTGTTGTTTTCCCTCACATATTCTCACCTCCTCCTCCTCTCTGACTAGAAGCAAAACCCTGTGACTTTGTTTTGATTTTCTTCCTGCTCATGTCATCACAGAGGCATTACCAACCTCTCTCATTGGCCTGGTTCTGGCCAGCAGCATGTCCATCTTCAGAGCCATCAGCCATTGGCTCTGCCAGACATGGTGGGAAGCTTTCAGCAGCTTCCTTACAGGACCCATCTTTGTGGCCCCCCTGCTACCCAAAACCAGACTGTGCCAAACCAATACACAAGGAGAAAGAAATAAAGGAAAGAAAATGTCTTTGCAGTCTGACCATCTTTACTCATTTACGTTCTTGTTTATATCCTCACATCCAGGTTCTCTAAAAGCTGTAGTTTTCTTGATCCTGCGTGACATGATGAAAACAAGTTGTGTTGCTGTCCACGCAGGTCTAGAGATGTTGAGTGCTACACACACCCAGCTCTGTGTTTGTTCCTGACGTAACACAAATAGCCAAGTGCTTGGTTTTGGTCTACAAAGCAGGGTCAGTGCCTGTTGTATATTAGCTGCTGATTGTGTGTCTGTGTAGTAGGTATTTGCAGACGTCATGTTTTCCACCACTGATTTAAAAAACCATAAGCTGTATTGAACAGCACATAACTTCCTGTGGTCATGGGTTCTTTTTCTCCTGCTTGTCCAGTTAATGAAAAAAAGGTTTTGCTTCAGTCCTCTCTGTAACAATATTCGTTATGTTTTTCTTTATAGGATATTGTTATCTAAAAGCTGGATCATGCACTGGCTTGACAGAACTTGATTAAGTGGAAGGCAGTTGAGGGTTTACAGTTGGGCTTCTAAAAGGGAGAAAAATGCACACGGGACGACATGGAAACAGCAGCAGTGCAGGACACAGAGAAACACTGTTCCTCCACAAGCATGTGGTCTGCTTTCTGCGTGGTGTAGGAACCCTTCCTACAATACTTCATTGCTGTATTTTTGGCTGTTTGTGTAGAATTAAAAAGTACTGTGAGGTGTTATGCATTGGCAGTGCTGCACAGTTTTAAACAGATTGAACAGAAAGATCTTGACTTCCAGTTGCGAGCCTGCAGCACTCAGAGGGATGGAGGAAATGCTAGGGAACACGAAAAAGTGTGAACTACCAATCTCTGAAAATTAAGAAAGCAAACCCGATTAATGTGGTACCTTGGCCAACATGAGGAGCAGAGGCTGCATGTTAATCAGAGAAAGTTGAACAGGTAAGAGACCATGGGAAAAATGTCTCAATTTCTTTGGGTTAATGCAGTATGCTAGCCTTTCACCCCTTGAGACAGTGGGATTAGTTCAGGTTTGGGTCACAAGTGGAAGTGAGGCTAGCAGTCTCATGCTAATCTCTAGTGGACATTTGCCTACATTGTGAAGTCATTGTGTGATATGGTAGGAATGGGCAGCAGTGTTTTCAGGGAGTCTGCAGGAACTGGGTCTGCCTTAGCAGTTGAACCTGGGAAAAAAAACACAATCTTTGTTCTGCTTAAACCTGATTCCCAGGTATTTTTTCTTGTTGCTGTCACAAAAACCCACAACTTGACCTTGCAGCAAGGCCTGCTGTAGTGCTGTCCAAAGCAAAGGTGGTCTGGAAATGATTGCTATGGCTGAAATCTGACTTTTAATGTATGCACTCTGCTAAGTGCTTAAGCCAGTGCTGGTGAAAGGCAATTCTGGCTCTCCAAATATTATGACTTCTACCACTAACAGTATCTTCAAAGCAGATGCAGGAAGTCATCTAAATGGTTGATACTTCTCAGTGAGTAGGATGGCCAAAAAAAGAAGCTGTAGGAAATAAGAAAACAAATAATAACTTTGAATTTTAAGGAAAGGAAGTAGAAGAGTAAATGCTGCAAAAAAATGGAAATGGATGGATCAGAAGATCTCCAGGTGACAGTCTTCACATTATGGGCTTCAAAGGGGTTTGCTGTTGATCCTGAAGGGCCTGAGATGGAAAACAAACTCGATTTTGAATTCTAGCAATTGCTAATTCACAGGATGGAATTTGCAGGGAGATGAAGTGAGCAATGAGTTAGTAGCTTGCTCAGTCTCCTGGCATGTATCCTTCTTAAAAGATTAAGACAAAATTATGTCAATGTTGCTGGGTCTCTTGCTCTTGGTTTGAAACTGAACAAGTGTAAAGCCAAAAATAAAAGGGGAAGGAAAGAAAAAGAATGTCAGTGCTGTGCAGAGCTGAAGCTGCTTAAATATCTGTAATCTGCTCCATTTCTAAGTTTTCAATTCACTCATTACTTAATTTAGCTACAGGAATTGCTTCTTGTAGCTTGCCTCACAACCCACCTGCTGCTACTATGTTTTTTCTGCGATCTTTTTCTTTAACTACTTAGCAAAATGATAGCACTAAGTTGTCCTCTCAGGACAAAGACTCAGAGTGCCTTGAAAATGTGTCTGCTGCTGTGTTAAGTGGTGTAGTTCCTGCCCTTTTGATTTCTCCAGCATGCGGACTGAAGTGGGAGCTCAATGGGCAGCCCAGCAGCAGGAAGGGATTGGACAGTGTTTGTTGGCTGTGCCTGTTCCTGTGCTAATGGCCTCAGGATTTTAAATTCCACCAGCCAACCCATGATGGGACCTTGTAGTTCTCTCCCCATGGGCTGCCTCTGTAGGCAAAATTGCCATCTGCCAGCAGTTGTGTGGGCCCTAGGTGGGAGGTCAAAATGAGGCTCAAAGTAGTTTCCCTGCAGAGTTTTACTCACTATTAATTCACAACAGGTGGGGTTTTTTTTTTCCTTCATCTGAGAAACTCCCATTTTCTTTCAGACTGATAAGAGTGGTTACTTCTGAGTGTAGAGCAAAGACTGGATCCCCTGTGTTAAACACTTAGGTGCCTGGAGCTGATGTGGGGAGTGTTACCACAGTGGGAGCCTGAGTCTCCTCTTGCTGGCAGGAGTCATGCGTTAGGTCCATGTTTCTCAATCCTGGCTTTCCCCTTGGCAGTGCTTGGGGTTATTAGCTCAGTTGCTAATAACTGGCTATATCAGGACCTATTTGTTGGATATTTGTGCATCCTGATGAGGAAGATATGCAGACTGTAGGTTTAGGAAGATGAGCTGCAATTCATCACACTCCTTTCAGATGGTGAGTGGGGTAGAAGAAACTGAGTTCTTGGAACGAGGACATGCCCTGGGCAGCACATGGGCATGCTTTTGGAGGCCCCTCCATGCTGGCAAAATGTGGAAAGCCATTACTTTCTTCCTCTATTCTTTGTTCTCTTTCCTCTTTGGTATCAGCAGGTAGTCAAGCAGCTGACACCTCACTGCAGGCCTTAGTGAGAAAGGCAATTGCTTGTAAACACCAGTTTAAGAGTACTTGTAGAGATTCTCTTAGTTTAATCCAGTACATGGGATGAGTGGCAATGACAAGCCTCATACCTCTAAATTGATAAGGCTCTCCAACAGAAAACTGTCAGTCTAAGGGATTCATATAATTTTATAAATTGTTATCACTGATGCGCATCTACAGTTTTTTGAATGGACAAAGTGGGATAAATCCCCCTAATTTTTGATCCCAGGAAGAAATCCTGCTTCTCAAGACTTAGCTCCTATATATCATTTTCAAAATTCTAAGTCAAGGCTCATGAAAAGTGTTGGTTGGCAAATCACTTCCAGTAAGTGCTTTTGTGTAAGGTGTTTATTTGAATGGTCTAAATACAGAGTAACCACATTTGGGGCTAGGAAATAACTAATCCAAGTCCGACTAGAAGCTGAGAGACTATTCCAAGGAGCAGCCTCAGATACTTTATATCTCCCCCCCCCTTTTACCTTTATTCATTCTAGTCACTAGACATCTCCTATGTCTAGGAGGAATATCAAGAGCTTTGCTTGAGCTGTGCCTTGGAAATGCAGGAGGCATTGTGTCCCTTGGGACCCGGGAACATCGAGCTTAAACAAGTTTGGGGGTCACTTGAGTAGCCCTGTTAACTTTGCACATGCTGCAGGAGCTTTTGCAAAGACAGAAATGGCAGCGTGATCCCTTCACCTTAAAAGTCAATGCTGGGATCAGATCCTTTCTGCTTAAAACAGTAGTGTTTGAACACTGAGCATTTGAACACACAGCACTCAGTTATGCCCCTAGTTGTAGGAGTTTTTTGTGCTTTTTTCCTGATACAGATTTTGGAAATTTTTGTTGTAAATGTTGAGCCTATGAAATGGCTGGAGTTTGTATATTACAGTCACTGAGTTGGATAGTAATGGTATCTAGTCTAATGGCCTTTCTGATTTTCTCGGGCAAAACTGTATTTGCACTGGAAATGGGCAGAGCTATTAATTGCATGGTTTGCTGCTCAAACTCAGAGCAGGCTTTCATCTAGACAAGTGAGAGAGATACGAGTCCACATCTATCTTCTCCCTACACATTTCTTTCTTTTTCACATATGTAGAGCCAAGAGCAAGAAAAAATATTCTTTTAAAAGCTGTGAAGTGCCATATTATGAATGAAGCATATGTTACAAAAAAATATGGATTGGAAAGTAACATCACTGAGCTGAAAGGAAAGGGCACCCTGCTGAGAGGCAGCTAGCAAGGACACACTGCAGAAGCAATAACCAAATTGAGACATTAAAATATATGTTGTCTCTCAAGCTGTCAGCAGAGCTCTGTCCTTGCTGCCTTCTCCTTTAATTCACATTTTGCTGTAGACTCTTGTGGGGGTGCTGCTCTCTGTCCAAAGAGTTTTGGGTGCCATTTCCAGCAGTGGGAGATGAGCTGTGCATGACAGGCTGCCCTCTGAGTGATGGTTGCAATTAAACGCTCTGGAGCGTGCAGCTGGATGCCAGGTCAGTGAGTGCCACCACACCCTTAGGACCCACGGGCAGGGTCAGGGCTGGGTATATCAGTTCTGACATGCAGGAGTTGTCTGCTTGTGCTGCAGCTCTTGGCCGGCCTGGGAGGAGTCAATTTACTGCTTGGTTCACGTTCTCTGCCTTTAAAGCAGAAGTGATAGCATGCGTTCGATGCTATTTTCCTATGCTTTCAGAATCCGCCTACATAGATGAGGGCCACGTAATGAAAAGATGAGATGAAAAGAGGATCTGTTCTGCGGGATCCATGACAGAGTCCCCCAAAGGGGACACACCCTCGGTTCTGTTCCCCTGGCTGGCAGAATGCCCTGCCCCTCTCTCCCCTGTGTTCTGGGGCCCCGCCTATGTCCCGCCCCCCTGCTCAGAATCCTCTGCCAGAGTCCCGGGAAAGGTTTGAACCTTCCCGGGCTCAGCTCTCTTTCGCTTCAGACCCTCAGCATGGAATAAAGGTCTGCTGAAATCTACACGGAGTGCTTCCCATTCTTACCGCCGGCATGTCGGGCCAGCCTGCCGGTGCCAGAGACACCGGTACGGACCCCGACACTGTTGCCTAAAAATTTACAAAACTGCCAAGTAAAACTCCTGAAGGGAATTTTTGTCTTTACGCTTGGATGCTGACCCAAAGCAAACCTTTATCATTACAAATCTGTAATTAATGGAAGTTCAGTTTAGACTTTGTCCTAATAGTACTTGGATACCAGAGAGAAAAGGAGAAACTCTTAGTCCAATAGTGCAAATATTGAAGCCGGGATTCTGCTGATACTCTTTTATAACTTGGCAATGTTTTATGTGAAGTACTGGGATGCTGGTCACAGACTCCCTGGTAAGACAAAATTCCTACCTGCTGTTCCTTGGAGGCTAGCAGATAAAATTTCAGGGACCAAGATTTCAGTGTATTGAGGGAGATTCTAACAGTCTTTGAGCAAAATCGATAGACTGCAAAAAGTGGGAAGAATATTTTTGTATTTTCCTGAATTTTTACAGGTCCTTGTTGAGCTCTCTCTGGCCTCCTTGAAGCAAAACAAATAATAATCAGCCTGTTGAGACTCTAGGGGTAAAATGACAACAAATTTTGTTGCTGCAAAGGCTGCCAACATGCAGCTTTAAAATATTGCTGAGAAAACTAGATAATCAAATCTTGTTAAAAGAGTCGTTCAAACACAAGGTGAATGGGTTGACCAGATCAGCTGAAAGTCAACAGTTTTCATTGCACTGCTCAATTAAGCTCACGTATTGGCCCCTTCCTAAATCTTTGACTCCTGTTGCAGCTGTGTCCTGGAAGTGTTGGGGAGAGGCTTGTGTGCCTTTGCCCTGCTGGAGCCCTTGCTTTTGCTTAGGTTGATCTGCTTTTGGACAAATGAGATATGCTCAGCTCCTTGCAGTTGCCATCAAAACCTGCTTTTTTGCAAAAGGCTGGGGGTTTTTGGCTGTCTGATCTTCCCTCAGGAGCAGCTCTTGCACAGTGCCAAGGATATGATGTCTGGTTCAGCAGAGGGGTGGATCATGAATTGCTTTCCCAAGCTGAACAAATCAGGCTCTGCTGCTTCTCTTTCACAAGTCCCTAGTTGGCTTGACTTGAGTAAGTTCATTCCCTAAAAGGCAGCTGCTCACATTCCACCTGCCTCTACATCACCACCTCAAGCATCTGTTTGGATATGTAAATCAGCTTTTCTGACAATTATGGTAAGAATGTTAGAAGAACTGAGGTGTTGCTGCTGTGATGTGGTCTTGGGTGAGCAAGAGCTGGGTTGTCCCTGGCGCTGTTTCTCAAGTTCCTCTGTGGACCAGAGAAATGTGAGGGAGTAGCTGTCCTAAACTGAAACAGCAGGAGAACAGATCTGTGTGGTAGAGAGATGCAGAATTCACGGTATCCCAGGTGAGTTTTTTTGGTTAGTGCCTCTCCCCAGCTGGCTCCATTCCTCCCCTTGCACTCACACAGCCCCCTGCACCCATGATAATCATCCAGCCCGGGCTATTATAAACAGTACAAACAAATGACAAATCTCTTGGTGCAGGAAGTTAACAAGAGGCTGATCAGTAGCTTTAGTTATCTTTCCTTCATGTTTATTGCAGTCTGCTGCAGTTATTTCAAAGGCACTGACATTGATCGACAACTTCTATTAAGGCCCATCCAAGGCAGCTGGATTGAACAGATACATTAAATAAAGCAGTTATTGCTTTTCATTGCCTTTCCGTAAAATATCACTGCTAAATAGCTTCTGCCATCAGATGCAGTTAGGTACATGGTTTTAATTTGAGGGACTGCTTTATAACACTGCACAATTGACACTGGTCTTTGTTTCCCCTACAATAATGATTGTGTACATCCTGGAGAATTGATGAGCTGTCTTCTGAGGCGGGAGGGGGGAGCCAGGGAGGGGGCAGCCGCCTTTGTTGCTCTCGCTCTTTTTTATACTTGCCATGCTTGTCAGTTGTTTGCAGCACAGACAGAAATAATGTCAAGCAGGGCCCCTTATCTCAGGATGTTGTAATGTAGCTGCTGTAAGCCCTCGCCTGGAGACGAGATAAGAGCAACCTTACAAGCTTGTGGGGGAGCAAGGAGGGGGGCCAGCAGTGCCATTGCTGGGACAACAATGGCAGAGCTGTCACTCGCACATTATGACTCTTTCTGGTGCCAAGGAAAGATATGTATGCTGAGTGGTGAATAACAAGCACAAAAATAAAAGTCCCGAATGTTCATCTAATAATGATGTATTTGTAACAGGATTATACTGCCCAATGATATTCTTTCTTTATCTCCTCACTAAATGGTGGGGCAGCTGTGTGCTTTGGCAAGGCATGATGTCCTTTCTTTTGTGTGCTGCATATTAATCCTTTATTGAAGTAATTAAATGTGTGCTTAATGGCAATGAGCTGGCAGAATGAACGTACAATTGAATTAGCAGTTATGATGGGGACCATGCTACAAGATGAACTAAATGCAATTACTGCAGGCATTTTTCTCCAAGTCGAATCTGGCTACATGACATGACTTAATTACAGGTTGTTAGACGCACTCTGATCCCGTAGCAGTGCACGTAGAGGCACAGCTTCGGCTCTGTCGTGTACCTGTAACACACATACAGGCACCTTTCACTAAGAAATTCAGCCTGGTGTCAATGCAGGTTCCTGCAGGCAGCTCTTGGTTGGGCTGGAAAAACACAGATTAAAAACCAGGCAAACAACAACAGAGGAATGCCAGTACTCTGCTACTGGGCATCTGGTGTGGTCTTGACCAAGTCCTTGTTGTCTGGTGGTCACCCCCCTTTTTTGGGGAATACTTGTTCTTCCTTGAGGACAAGGTGGACAAAGAACAGGTAGTAGTCTTTTGTGTAGTCCTTTTCTCAACCTGGTCAAACTCAGCTGTCAGCAGGAGTACAGACCAACTTGTCTGACCCCAGCTGGACATCTCTATCCGAGCAGGAACACAGTTTGGGAGCTGGTGTTTGGAAACATTTTGGAAACAAAAAGGAAAAAGGCAAAGCCATTTGAAGCTTTTAATTTTCAATGCTGACCAAGTTCTGCAACATGACCTCCAGCTGCATCAGGAGAAAGGTAGTGCTGTAATTTGGGATGTGGTAAATTGCTGAGATTCTGACACTAGGGGGACTGTAACTACAGTGTTGCAAGTACGGATTTTACAGCTCTTTAGTGATCTAATATGTCAAATCCTGGGTTCCCAGTGGAGTTTTGCCACTGGTTCAAGATTGGGCTAAGCTTCAGCTGTCACCAAGGGAAGATTGGTCTGTTTTGATAACTATGGAGTCTGGCTCACTTGTTAGCAGCACAGAGACATCTCCAGTGTCAGGGCCTGCCTTCTGTTACTGGCACACTGAAGGCAAGAAGTCCTTCTTGCCCCATGCTCCTCTGTACTCTTAGTGCTCTGTGCCTGCTCCAGCAGCATTGCATTCCTTTGAGGGAGGCAGACTCTGAGGCGTCTCAGAATCTGTCAGGGATGGTCCTGAGTGGGGAATGTGTTGTGGCCACTCGGGCCTCAGTCTGGAGGCAGCACAAACCTTTCCTTACATCAGCAAGAGCTCTGCTGCCAGGCAAGTGCATCCGAGAGCTTAGCAAGTCCCAAAATGCCAATCTCCTCCTGCCCTTCCAGGTGGCTGCAAACATTCCAGGGTATCTCTGAGTTCCTGTGCAAAGGCCCCAGGCATTTGGATTCCTGACTCTCTTGTATTGTTTGCGCCCTATACGAATTTCTGCATCTGAGGAGAGTATGGTGGCAGAAGCGACAATGAAGCTGATGATATAATATGTAACTATTTATGAAACAAATGATGATGTTTTCTATTCTAACAAAATAAGGCAAGCCTTCTGGTCACCGGGACTCCCGAGGTTTATTTTACAGCTTTCATTCTCTTTGGTGCCATAAATGAAACCCTTTCAGCCCTAATGACCGCAATGACTTTCCTTGATCATGTTATTGCTACTTTGGCACATTTATTGCTTTCACATGCACTAATGGATGAGTTTGGATATGTTAACAATTTATATATCATTTGATCCTAAAAAAGAGCCACCTCCCACCAACCAAACTAACTTAGCCCTGAGGATTGAGTAGCTTTTAAGGAGTATAAATGAATTTAATGCTTTAGAAAGAGCTTCTGTAAATTATGAACATGACACCTATTACATTAAGCTGCATTAAGCATTAATACATCTTCATTACTGGCAGGTTGCCCAAACCTCCAAGGTTGAAAAAGCTGCCTGAAATGCCCAACGTGGTGGTCACCTAAGCTGAGATTTATGACCTCTTTTTGGGAAGATGGGACACCCTGACTCTCGACATGCTGCATTTGCCCATGAAGAAACGTCCTCGGAATACCTGTTGCATGATAGCTTTTCTCCTAGAGTTTTGCTGCTCTGTCTAATCCAAGTGTCAGACTCTAGGTAAAAAGGTGCAATAAATCTCATGAAAGCTGCTGCAGAAATAGAAACTGGTTTCACTAACCTTTTTAAGCCACTGGTAGTGGCAGATTTCTTGGCAGATTTTTCTAACCACTGGCCAAAAATTATCTCACTGAGCATGTAATAGTAATTTCTTATTGTAAATCCTTTCTGCACTGTAGGCACCAAAGGCTGGAATTGCTGAATTGGTGTTTCCAATGGTTTTGGAGGAAGAAAGTCTAAAAAATAATCACAGTACATTAATGAGAGCCTGCTCTACACAGTCAGGGAAAGAAATAAAAGTGATTTTAGTGTCTTAAAAAGCAATATCCATTAGACTCAGATTTGGCTAAAAGTGGACTGAAAGGCTCTAATTTCGACAAGATATACAGACTCAGGGGAAAAAAACAAGTTAAATGCTTCTGACATTGTAATTGATTTTATGTGGTACATTTATGAGACTTTCAATTCATGTTCCATATGGGATTTAGCGCTGAGATGTTATTGCAACTTCTGAGGCGGTTATGTTGTCATTTTCAAGGAACAATTTGGTGGTTCCTCTGCTCCCAGAACAAGTACTGACTTGGGTTCAATGTTTACTCCCTACTACAGAGAAGCACTTAAACTGGAGACGGTTTTCTCACAGATGGGAGAATACATAGCGCATCTTGGGATTCTGGGTGCCACAGGATGCTGTAGTGAGCCTCACGTTGGCAGGGAGAGGGTAATCCACTGTCTGGGAGAGGCTGTAATACTGAGACTGCAATCCAAGCATAAAGCAATGTGGTCACTATATGAGATGGAGATTTAATGGATATTGTTCGTGGTGTTGGAATATATGAAGCAATAAATTGCTTTTCTGGATGATTTAATGCTGAAGCAAGGTTGAAGACTTAGGTAACTGCACGTGGTTTACTACAAATACACTAGCTTTACAGAGGTAAATGTATAACCTAATAGCACAGGAGGGAAGGAAAAACAAGCAAACCCCAAAGCCTTTTAATCAAAGCAATATTCAAAGGTTCAAAGTCAAGGGCTCAGAAGTTGAGAAATACCATATTTAAGGTAACCTATTTAAATCACATACTCTGGGAATGTGTGTGTGTATTTGTGTGAGGATATTTTTATGTGGGTTTCAATTATATAAACACATGTTTATTTCTTCCAGATATTACCAGCTTCAGTGCACAGCATGAACCATGCACAAAGTGTGAAACAACTCCGCAATATTTCTTCCTGTAGTGATGGCTCAATGCCAGGGGTTATGTAAACCTTGCAATAAATGTGCATTTAATAATTTCCTGATGTTGTTCTTTGTGGCAACTGTCACTGCTGTAGACAAATATTAATGAATTTATCTTTATTGCTTTCCTGTGAAACAGCCAACTAACATACTTACATCATTGGGCATAATTCACCAGAAATCAGTGAGAAAGTTCGAGTGCTTCAAGTTAAGCACATGCTTAAATCTCTATGGGATCAGGGCCTCGAATGCCTTCACTGGATTAGTGGAAATGTGAAAATGAAAATAAATTCTAAATGACATTAGTGTGCCTTATTTGAAACTGAAAAGCTTACCAGTATGTCCTGAAAAAGCACATTAAGAGGAAATACTTACACATGCAGAATTTAGGCACCTGCTTATGTCTAGCTGGAGCTGTATTTGCTGGTCCTTGGCTTGTTTGCCTGTTTTTCTTGCTGTTTGCAAGCAAACACAAGTGGTGGTATTGTTATTTGTTCTCTTAAGTGAAACCTAATTAGAAAGGACCTCGGGCTTTAGGGAGATTATCCTGGTTCTATTGGTGTCCCTGGCAAAATTCCTATATTGAGAAGTGTATCCAGAATGATGTCCCTAAAGGTGATATGCCATAAAACTTCCTTCCTGCTGTAATGTGCCTTCAGGAAAGCTCTGTGCCTCTTGCCTCCCTCTAAGAAGTTTGGTGTTTCTGAAGAACATACTTGTTACTTCATTAACTCATCTTGTGTAGATTGTCCAGCTTACGGGGTGTTTCTCAATACCCAGAACAAACTAGATTTGCTTTTTTAATGTCTTTCCAAATTTTAACAGAGACTTTTAATAAACAGTCATGTTAATTATTTCCCCAGGCCTTGTCATAAATGAAGTGTTTGCCAGAAGAATTATTTTACATTTGCTTTATTATTGATCATTATTTCCTACACATTTTAAGTTGTACAAGAGAATATGGTCTTGAGCCTTTTTAACTATTGTAAAATCCTGTTCATAAGCTGGCAGAAACTATTGGTCACTATTTAATTTCTGCAAAAAAAAATTAGCATCTACTAGTTTCAAAGGAATGGAGAAAATATCCTTAGATATTGAATAGAATAACTAAATCAAGTCTAATATTGAAGCTAAGAATTCACAAGTGTATCTATACATGGGAAGACTAAGTTTTTGGGGTTTATCTGGAAGTTGGAAAAGGTTGTAGATAATGTCAGGATCTCTTTTAATTGCAGGCTTGTATGATAATTGCATCCAAAGTCAAAAGTACATCAGTTTTTTTGTTTTTACTAAGTGCTGTTCTGACTCTAAAAGATGTCATGGTTTGGTACAAGAGATAGTTCTTCCTTTCAGGCATGGGAAGAGAAAATATAGATGCATTTTAAAGCATGTAAACTGCTTCCTTCTCTGTACAAGCCTTGTATTTCTAGATGGTCGATGCTACAGCAAAGAGCTTAGCAAATTACTCTCTACTCTGCTTCACAGGAAAACTTGGAGAATGTACAACATTCCCTGGCTTAGTAAGTACACACAAAGGGTTTTGCAGGTTTCAAGGCCTGAAATTCTTTCCTGGGGACAAGTGTGAGATGGATAACTCTTTGTAATGCTAGAAACATGTATAGCAAACTCAGTGTATATGTATTATATGTACACATAATATATATAATTATAATTATTTTTATATATATACAAACACACACTGAAAGAGTGGCATGGATTAGGTGCTAAACTGAGTTTTAATGTGACACTGTCCCTTGTATGTAAGTATCCAAGTGTTGTTGCCAGTTTAGTTTTCTATACCTGTTAGTGATTCACAGTGGTGTTACACGGAAGAATTTAATATAAATAAATAAAATTTCATAAAATAGACATTTTAGAAACTATGTGAATATCAAATATTTATAAAACAAAATATTGTGCTTCATAGACATCAAGCCAGGAATTCTAAACCCAGAAAGCTGTCCATACTTAGGTTTTCTCTCACAAATAAGTAGTGGAAAAGTTAAGAGTTGGACATCTTAGCTGTTGTCTTTAGGCTAAGCATCTGACTGCATTTTACTGTGTCTAGAACAAATGCAGTGTGACCTTGGGCCCTTTGGGTGAGCTCACTCTTATACTTAGTTAAGTATAGATGAAGACATCTGAAGTGTTGGCTGGTGTGGTTGCAGCTTCAGTCCTAACCAGTGGGATGCCAGATGCACTGAAACCATGTCACAGTTAAAACTGTATTACTTGATTATTTTAATGCTTCTTGAGCACGTTTGCTGGGGCAGGGACCAGCTTGATGTCTCTTTCACAGCTTGAAGTGGATATTGTTTCTCTGTTGAGTGAGTTAAGTAAGAAAATGCTCTGTTATTATAAGTAAGAACTGCTTTGTCCCCATGTAGCCCTCATTTGGTGTACCTGATTACTTCTTTATTACTCAAGGGTGACCTAAATACCAGAGGTGAGTTCAGTTTAATGCAGCAAGATGCTTGTAAGGCACATGGGACTATGTTGGTTCTAGTGAATCTCTTAATGACCTTCTTGGTGTCTCCCACCCAAAGAGCAGGGCAGCAACTGATCTGATGACCATTTTCAGCGCTGTTCAACTGATAAACAGAAAATTGCAAGGCAGGTACAGGAGTGAAAACTTTGTATAAACGGTTTTGTTGCTGGTAATGTCCGAGCCACTTCAGCTTCAAGGCAATGCTTGTCCAAGATGAACTAGCAGAGAAAGGAATACATTTTAGTTTTCCAGTTCAAGAACAGCTGGCCTTAGATTTATACATGTTATAACTGTGCTTACAATATAAAGGATTGCTCTGTGTGTGTATTTATCTGTGGTCAGCTAAAGAATTACAGACATTTTGCTGCTGAATGTGCTTCAAGTACAACCTCAGCATCTGAGGGCATGAACTCTGTCGGTTCCCTTTCCCTTCCAGGGTTTGGGAGGAAGAGGAGCCCAGCACAGAGCTGTGCGTGGGATGCCTCTGCAGGCATGAGCTCAGGGATGAGGTATTAGGGAACATGAAATGGTTGTAGGCAGCGCTCCCCCATGCTATGTTGATATGTTTTACAAAGCCTGTTGTGTTTGACCATTTCCAATGCTTCCCAACAGGAAGGAAGATTTGAAGGCAGGAATGTTTTGCAGAGTCAGCTCCTAGATTTGTAGCTGTGTTTTAATGGTTCATCTGACTCCAGGGTCAGAGACATTTGTTCTTTCAAATCCCAGTAGGTGCAGAGTCTTTTGTCTTTGTCTCTGACTGATTTTAGCCAGAATCCATCCAGCTCAGGTACAAGGGATCCTCTTGCTATTCCTATTACACAATTTGTTGTCATGATTGCTATGAGCTTTCTGGATGATATTACTGCTGAAAGTTTTAATGAGACTAAGATTGCTTTTACAAATGAGCACTCAATGTGCCATTAAAATTGTTCTCTCACTGAAAGACTTCATACTTGAGAGGTTGCTGTAGCCATGGGGAAAAAATGGCTCAGGCACCAGCCAATGAAGTCAGTAAATCAAAATAAATAAATGGAAATGCCAGGGGCTATGAGCATGTACTTGATGCAGTTCAGAGCAATTACTGTTACCTGAAGGGTGGGAATCCGTCATGTAGAAACAGCCCTACCTGTGGGTGGAAAACCTGCTCAGATCAGTATGGTTCCAGCCTCTCAGCAGGAGACATTACTTCTGAGGGCACAACTTGAAAGTCAAGCTTGACTTTTTTCAAGGACTCCAGTTATTTCTTGACTTGCTATTTTTGCACAGGCAGCCCTCACCCCACTACAAAGTGATGATCCCAACTTCTGTCCAGGAGGGATGTCATTTTCTTTGGACCACTGAGCAAAAACAGATCTTGTAATGCTACCCCTTTGCACTGGCCAAACATGTTCCGCATGTAAAAATGATCGGGGAAAGCATGTGTGTTGGTGCAGTGATTTTAAACTCAAATTTCAAACACTGCTGTTGAATTAAAGTAGGATTCCTCCATGTATTTCCTTGTTTGAAATAAATGGTGGTATGAAATTCAGCCTAATTTCCCCAGAAAGAAAATCAGTTGACCCTCACATTCTTAAAAGCTGAACTAAAAATTTGGAGGCTCACATCAAAGCTCTGTAAATAAAGTGAGTAACACTTTGGACGCTTCTGGTGAGGAGCGGGGGAGGGGGAAATTCCCTCCATAAAGAACACCCAAGTATTTAAAAAGAAATGGTTAGGTTTAAATATCTCACTGTTTTTCTTCTCTGGGGCTCCATGCTGAGGATTTTATTTTCCTTTGCAGTGCCTGTGCTGCTGAGCCCTTTTTTCAGAGGTAGGCTGACGTTAGCACACTGAAGCCACTAGCAGGTTCACCAGAGCAAGTTTATTTGTAGTGTGGACTGAGTTGTGTTTGAGGGTGCCATTAGGATTCAGAAGGCTCCCCAAGGCTTGAATATCAATGGCACTTCAAAGGACTAGAGCTGTGAATGAGCAGATGTGCTCCCTCGCAGGCCCTGGGATGAGGAGTGGGAGAGACATGGGTTCAAAGGTAGGAAATGGGGAGCATTTGTCCAAGGGCACTGGTAGTGAAATAGGCACCCCAGGTCTTCATAAATGTAGTGGAGGCTGGCATCTGCAGGTTGTGAGGACTGCACAGACACTACTGAAGGCAGCCTGGCAGCTCTCCCTGCCTTGCTACCCTGTGTAATTCTTTGATCCAGCCAGGAATTGAGGAGAAAGAAATGCAATCAGTTTTCCTCTACGCTTTTTTTTTTCCCCCTGAGAGATATAAATAGAAACTGTATAATTTATCTTAGATTTTTCTCAGGAATCATTTTAGATTTTGGGATTCTTTCCTAAGCTACCAAAAGCTCCTTCCTTTGTTCGGCCAGTCTAAGCAAACCTTAAACTTGGGGTGACACAGCCGTGCGGTGAGGGCGGAATGGACCGTGTGCTGCGTTGTCTCTGAGCGTCCGCGCAGGACCTGGCACTCCTGGAGTCGCCGGCCCTCCATAGAGGATTCTCGAGGGGGCTCGCGAGCCACCTTGCAGCCACCC
>VZTH01009682.1:177001-188851 GCA_013397815.1 Aleadryas rufinucha
GGGGTTTATTCCTTGAAGCAGACCAGGGGCAGAAGACCCAGACAATGGGGGTCTCAGGGTTATAGAGGGGGTAGTACAATGAGCAGATAGAGCAACACAAACCAATCAGGTGAGGGCCAGGGGGCAGAGAGGGTACTGAGTGGCAACACAGCAACCACTGGGGAAGGAGAGGGGAAGGACAGGAGAACCAGGGACTAATGGGGCTTTAAAGTACAAAGAACATTCTAGAAGGTATACATAAAAGGAGGACATACATATAAAAAGGGTTATACATACACATGCTGCGGTTTACACACCGCAACATTGGGGTAGTTCCTTTTTCTTAATCTTGTAGTTTAGCTGAGTGCTTAGTTTTATTGAGGATGAAACCAGTGGTGGCATTTGGTCTTAACTGCTTGAGGCACTATTAAAAATTGTATTAAAGACTAGCAAAGGTGAGGAAAATCTAGGACTTCTTGCTAACATGATCAGAGGTGCCTGCTTTTCTAAGGAGATTGTGTCCTTAATAAGTCTGGTGGATATGGGAGAAGGCCCATATCCTTAATTTAAGGATAGGAAGCTTGTGAACAAGTATTAAGTGACTTGACCAAGGTCATTCAAGCAAATGGTGTCAGAAACAGGAAACTGATGGCCAAACAACGTGCTTTCATGCTGTAGTAATGAGCTGTGGCTAATAGTGTGGCCTTGATACCTTTTAACTAAATTAACTCTGCCCAGGCAGCTTGTTTTGATGGGTTTTCTGTCCACTTTAATTTTTTTCAACAGGATTTTGCCTCCCCACCTTTCTCTCTGGAGAGTTTTTTCTATAGCAGAACTCATATTGCAAACTTTATGAGGCAGGAGGAACAACTGTGTGTCCATATGGCACCAGACATTGGCAAAACTTCTTCTGAATTGGATCCAGATCAGAACAGGCTTTCTGGGCATGTCATGAGGTAGGCAAAATACTCTAACACCCACTGATATGACCTCTTAAGAAATGGTCATGTTTCTCATGAGTGTTTAAAAAGTCCATTGCCTCTTTTTCTGGTGGTGATGTAGTTGTTTCTTGTGTAGAAGTGCCTGTCTCCTGACTGTGACCCCACAGTGCTAGGCACCACCACAGACTCTTCTGGAGATGCTTTGTGTTACAAACCCCTGTTGCTGAGACCATTCCTTCTGTTTATGCTCTGAACTGGCTTTGCATTAACCACAGTAGAAAAGGGGTTAAGGACACCTGCCCAAAAGGTACTTAAAGGCTGCATCTGCATCTAGATCCTTGTTATAACATCTTGTGAAGTCTTCCAAGGTGGAGATGGATGTATGCTTTCACCTGAACCTGAACTGCTGGGGCCAGGTTGGGACCCAGGTTGATCTCTGCAGGCTTTTTTTGCAGCCAGGAATGACATCCTAGCTGGCCACATTAGCTGGGCTGGTTTGAGGAGGGAAAGTAGAATTCAGTTCCAGTTAGCTAAATGTGTTCTAATTTTAGGTTTTTCTATGCTAGCAGAAGGCTGCCTAATGTGTTTATTTCTCTATGTAACTATTTTTTTAACTTTTGGAATTTCTATTTTTATTCATCCATGTCTGGCCTGAGACATGTTTTCCCCTTTAACTGATGAGCTGCACTTGTTTTATTCACAAAGTAGTTCTTCCCTCAAACCAAAGGCTGTATTTTATGCTGATATTCCTAATTGGTTTACCTTCAGAACTGCTGGAGCATACTTTTGTGTTCTAACCTTTCAGTATGTAATCTGACCTCATTTATTTTGGAGGCAATATCTCTGTTAGCCCTTGTTTGCTCAGGCCTCTGGTAATACAGGCACTTTGCTAGTGTTAAGTATTTGTTTTGCTAGTATTTGGGATTTTATTACAGCAGACTAAGGCCTGAAACACATAACTCCTGGACAGCAGCCTATGTGATACACAGGCATAGTCGTGCAATTGCTTTGGCTCCAGTGATAGATCCTGTGTGGGAATCATGGCTTAATTTTGGCGGCTCAGGAGCAATTGCCCGTCCTAATGGTGTTCATGCTGCTCAGCAGGGTGAAGAAGAGACTGGAAACACATGCAGCACTTGAGGCTTGGACTTGCTCAGTGCTGAAATCTGAGGAGCAGGCACGGGAGGCTCTTGCCGTGCCTGAAATGTGGCAGGGCAAATAAATATCCATATGACAGAGAAAGAGGTCCCGGGATGGGTGGAAGAAAGCTGGGAGTAAAAGCAGTGATCACAGTTGTTGCAGAGAGGTTACAGACATGGAGTACAGATTTTCTGACCCCTCCTCTAAGCACTCAAGGAATTGCCGAGAATCTGGGCATCGCCAAGATGTGAAAATGGAAGAGAGTTCCCATCTTTGGTAAACATGGAGTTACTATTTTCCCTCACTCTGAAGACATCTCCTAAATTTATGCAGCATTATTCACTTCCTTATGGCAGAGGTGCAGAGAAGCTCTGAATGAAATGGACACCTGCAACCCATTTGGGGATGCCAAGCCACACGAGTCTGTGTGTTGTGTCACTCCAGTAGTCCATGGCCATCCCTGCCCTGTGCAAGGGCCAAGACCCTCCCAGCATTCCCCAGCATGAAGCAGCAGTCCATGACTCCAGACTTTGTCCTGCACAGGCTCTGCTGTGGTGTATTAGGGATTCAGCTGCTGTGCCAGCCTAATGACACAGTATTGCCATTTTGTGAACTCCACTGTGCAGACGGGAGCTTATTAGTTCCTGCAAGGATTTACTTTTTTTCCCAGCCCCATCACTTGTTTTATAAAGCTATCACGTACCATTTAAATACTTACTGCTGTTCTACGGTCTTCTTACACTACTTTTTGCTCTGATATATTGCAAAATGGCCCGTGTTAAATCCAGGCCGATAATGATTCAATATCAATCATTAGTACAATTTTTTGGTTCAATGATATTTTGGTGAGATCTGACTAAGATAAAAGGAATTATTCTTTTAGGGATAGACAGTCATTATTTTTCATTATTTACTTTATTCTTGGAATGTTGTCATAGATTTTTTTTCAGATCACTTGCAGTATTAGAATGAGTAAATAGGGTAAGAATGAAAGCATACTGTGTAGGAGAGCTCAAAGCTGAGAAAGCAAATCAAGTCTGATAAAATTTTTCTCTGTTAGTGTATTTTCTATGGCATGTTTTTACTGCTTTTAGGTGGTAGTTTTCTACTTTGCTCCAAATATACTTTTTGTTCACATGAATTATGAGGGTGCATTCTAGACTCGCTTGTATTTTTTACAGAGAAGTGATTTCTTTGTTGTTTGGGTTTTTTTGAGGTCCATGAACATTCTCAACTTGGACCTCCTTTTATAAAGTCCTAATTCTTTTTATTAAAATGCTTAGCACTTGTTCTCTAGTGGCCAAGTGATATGTTGCATGGTTTTGGATGGATGAGCTTTAATAAACATGATTGTATCTGTCTATAATATCTCTTCTGCGAGTAGATAGCTGCGTGCAGTTATTTTTCAATACTCAGCCATTACTCTTGACAGCATAACAGAGCATTTTCTGCAGCGGGTTCTTAGGCATTCCAAGTGACTGCACAGATTGTATCTCATCAGTGACAGGATACAACAAGGAAAACATGAGACACTTTGAGTTTAACCCGTAGTTCCAATGTATTAGGCCATTTATTTGAAAAAATGCTGATGAAAATTGATGTGGGATTTTTCTGTCTGCAGAACAGACCAGAAAACATCGTGGGCTCAGGATCCTGAGGCACAGACCCTGCCTGTAAACTGTGCAGTTTCCCATTCAAGAGGAGGGGGCACTTCATGCCAGGCCTTGGGTGTACCTCCATAGTGGTAGTTCTGGCAGCCAGTGATAGCAGGGAGCAGGAAACTCCTGTTTGCCAGGTCTCTTGCACAGGAAAAGGTTGCTTTGGAAGATGACTGACATACTTGCTGGGCATCTGTCTGAGTGCTCCTGTAAAGAGAGGTAATCACCATAGACAGAAGCAGCTGGGCAATGGATGATTTTCCACATTATATGAAATCTTCATCAGGGAACAGAAATTCTTGTGGAATCAGCTAAAATGCACATGGTCCCCATTCTTAAGACAGTGCTCAAAGAGAGCAGCCTTCATATGTGGTCTTTGGATTTTAGATGCCTCATCTCTGTGTTTCTGAAAGGAGAGTAAGGAAGCACTAGAAAAATTAAATTGCCTACCAAATATGAGGTCATATCACAGGGCTGATCAACTGATAGGAACTGCTCCACATGATGGAGTCACTGGGAGCCAAATGGGACTGCTTGTTGACTTCATATCCTCTGAGACTGGAGTGGCAGAGAATGGATATCTGGCACTGTCTGCATTGGGAAGGGCCTGTAGGATGTCACTTGTATGTGTTTCCGAAACAAGCATTCAGTGAAACTCAAAGCCCTTCTGGAGCTCATATTCTATTTTGGCAGGCTGATTTTTTCTTTTTTCCATGGGGAGTGGAGGGGAATTTTCAGAATTCACTGTGATGCAGGTTCCCCTGGCCTTAAAATACTGCTGTGTGGGCACCAGTGGAAGGAGGCTCAGGTGTGTGGTACAAAGGATGACCTCCTCTCCTTCACACTAATTCCACCCGGCTGCTTTGGCTGGGCTGAGCAGCAGGAGCAGGCCCAGGCTCTCTGTGTCAGCCCAGAAGCTGTTGCTCGGTGGGACTGACTGTGAGGGAACAGCAGGCAGGCTGTGAGCTTGGAGGAGCTTCCTGGACTGAGTGTGAGGTGTGAGTGAATAGCTCGCTGCAGCCTTTTGGTTTGGACACGCAGTTTGCGTAGCCTTATGTCTCAGAGAAACAAGCCCAGCAGAAAATAGGGATTGTGTTCTGGCTTTGTGAATATCAGATGGGGCAAGACACATTTTGTGCCAGACACCAAGCAGACACTCCAGCTTTTTGTGCCAGAGATGACTAGAAAGGGCTTTGTCTCAAGCCATGTCAGCAGAAAAGCTGTGTGATGTACACAAGATACATACCAGGGCAGGGGGAAAAGGAGAATGCTGCAAATTAATCATTATTCAACATAATCAAAGAACATTTCTTTAGCATAGCTTAGTTATGGCTTTCCCATAATTAAGTCTGCGTGAATGAAATATCTTTTTTTTTTTTTTTTTGTTTTAGACACCAACGTAAAGGTTTAAAACACTCTTTTTTTTTTTTTTTTTTTTTTGCCAGGACAATGATTAAAGCATGAAACCTTCCAAACCAGAAAAAGGTATTCTGTAAGGGTGTGCAAAAAAGGGCAGCTCCTCAAGGTGTGAGGAGCTCATTGCTGTAATAGAGGGGGATAAGTGAATAGGTGTAGAATAGAGTATCAGTTTTATAAGGATTTGCTTGCATTTTAAAATTAGGTGACAAATAACACAACCATGTGACACTGTCTCACCTGACAGCTGAGGAAGTTCAGCTGGAGATTTTCTGAGTGTTTTGAAAGCTTTGCTTTCTTTTTAATGAGTTCTATGATAAATAGAAGAAAAATCCTCTTTTAAATGAAGTTTGTAATACTTCATTTGAATTAAATTAGGACTCAGTTCTGAGAGCTGAATACACAATAGAGCTAAAAGTAGGAAGGAGCCCTATGCTAAAATACTTGAGGTAGTGCTATTGAATCTTTTATTAAAAAAACCCTCTGAGAATTCCTCCACAAACCACGCACCTGTTGATTAGGTATTTTTCTTATCATAACCTTTCTAGTTGACAAAAAGTTTCTGAATCTTCTCTATGGGTTCAATGCCAAGAATAGTAATAGGGAAAAAATCTTAGAGTGTATTTATATGTTCACGTCATTCATTTGTGTAAATAGTTGTAGGGGCTTCTTTGATTTATATGGTCAGCAGATGTTGGAGCTTAAAGCACCTGCTAAGAAAAGCAGATTCTTTACAGCCGTGGCTCAGCCCCGTCTCCATTGGTTTTTATTTTTCCCCCGGCCTCCTTGCTGTGGCCCAGCAGTATCTGTGCTATGAGTTCATCTGTGCAGGCAGCGTCTGCGGTGGGTCTTGGATGCTCTGCTCTGTGTATCTGCCAGCCCTGCTTTGATAATGCAGCCAAGCCACTGCTGGTTGAAATGTGAAAAATGCCAGAAGCTTCTTTTTCTGTGTGTACAAAATCAACCCAGGAGGCCTGTGACATGAAGAAAGCATAACTCGTTCTACTATGCTGCTTAAAAAAACCTAGCAAAACCCAAAATAAATAAAGGAGGCTTACTAGCAACACCTAAGCAGCACAGCAGCTCAGAGCAGGGGCTTGTATTATGACAGCTTGATAGCTGACAAAAAAAGTTGTATTAAGAAACAATGAAGGAACTAAATTAATCCTAAACAGACAAACTGCTCCACTGTTTTCTTTGTACCCATCAGTGTCTGGGAACATCTTGCCTGCTATTTCTAGGAGCTGTCCAGACTTTCAGTGAAATCACATTGGTTTTAGTCCCCATATATTTGGTTGCACAGTAGTGAAAACAATCTAATGTTCATAGCTGCTCTCCTCCCATCATAACCTCTATTGATCTTGCCTGTGCCATCTTTGGCTTTCAAAATGGATGCACAGCAGATGTGGAGCAAGCAGGCCAGAACTGCAAGTTTGACACACAGCAAGCTGATGGAAAGGCAGAGGATGGAAAATCTGCCTTTAGCAGCCTTTGTCTGTTTCAAGTGTAACTGCTGCATATGAAACCCAGCACGAGCAATGTGTGCTTCATCAGTAGATGACCTGTTGTTGGGCAATTCATAGGAGGCTGACATGAAAAATACCCTGTGATGCTGGAAACAGTTGAAAACCTCAGATATCTGCACCAAGACACACACAGATGGGTGATGTCGTCTTCTTTAAGAGCAAACTGTACTCCTTGAAGGGAAAAGGCAAACACTAGGCGTGGCACTCGGGGCAGACAGGCTGGTGGAGCCAGTCCTTATCCACTGAGAGGTGAGATTAATTGGTTTGGGTGCATTAGGGTAGCTGAGTAACAGATGCCTCTTGGAAGAACAGTGAAATGTATGCAGCAACTGTATTCCAACCCTTTCCCTGGACAACTCCCATGCTGAAATGTGTGCTTGGCAATCTTCAGTGTGCAATGAGGAGCTCTGCCTCACTGGAGTCCTCAGTTTGTATAAGGTACTATAACTTCAGTGTGCGTGAATGATGTAACTGAAATGTGAAAATAAGGTTTGCCTACCTTAAAAAAAAAAAAATCACGTCATAGTTCACAAATCCACCATTGATAATGTTTTTCATTCACTTATAAATCTCTAAATTATATTTAGATCCATGTTGCTGCTCTTATAAGTGTCTGTAATACTATGAACACTCTGCCAAGCACAGAAGCTGGAGAGTTAAAGGAATACATCATACCAATTAGTTAATGATGTACTTTTGTCTGGCCAAGTATTGTTAAAAAAAAAAAAGCTGGAGAGCACTAAAGGAGGTGACATAGTTTGGCATCTTGACTGATACTGTGTGATCCTCGACCTCATTTAATTGAAGTAGTAACTGATCTTAAATACAGTATTTCTTTCAGCTCAGAGTGATGTTCGCAATACCTGGTTGTAGAGCCAGTCCTCTGCCATGGCTGTTCATTGTTGCTTTTAGTTCCGTAGTCTTTGGCTTCTGCCTTACCCAGAATTACTGGAAGTCCAAGCCTTGGCATTTGTCTCAAGAGATGCAGGATCAGTCCCTAGTATGGGAAGTACTCTCTGTAAATGTTACTCTGCCCTGCTGTTAGGAAAGGTAGGACAAGTCTCAGTCATCTCCCAAGGACTGGGACAGTTCTCTCTAAAGTAGCTAACACGGCCTTCCCGTTGTTTGTATCAGTGGGAGTTGTTTTAGTTAATCTGAAATTAAGTCCCTTCCAGTTGAGAGAGTAATTTCTCTTAGCCTTCACCTCGCTCTGACATGCTTCACAACAGTTCCCTCTCATCTTTTCCAGACAGCTGACAAGTTAGAACTGAGGATTGCTGAGGCTTGTTTGTCAGAACACAACTTTGTGGGTTTTCCTGCTGTCTGGCCTGCCAGATAGGGAGAAGTAGTAAAAACAGATGGTGTGTTATAGGGTGGAAATGAGAGCAGGGCATTTGTATTGTTCAGCAAACTGGCATGCTGTTCTGGCAGCAGCCAGCTCTTGGGAAGGTGTTTTTGGCTTTGCTGCATCTCATTCACTAAAGCACTCTCCTTTGAACACTGACTGAATCTGATTCTTTGAGCTGAGCATTTAATCTTGTGCTTGGCATTAATTTGTAACTTTATTCTGAGACACGTCAGAGAATAGCCTGATGTGTTATAATGGACTCTACTGGTGAGCTGGGATGGACTGTCTGCAGAGAGAGTTCCCAGGTCATTGAATGACTGGAAAGAAAATGGGAGAAGAAGTTAGACCTGCGGTGTGTAAATTAAGTTAGATGAAACATCTTCTTAATCAGATGTGACAGTCATACTGCTGTAGTTTTTAGTGATAAACTAATATAGGCTATCCATAGCTGATGGAATTGGCATATCATTCCGCATTGAAGTCATTCCTAATTTAAGGCAGAGGTCTCCATCCCTTGACTGAGTGAAAGTGCCACTGACACAAAGTGAGAGGCTTTCTTGGGTTTAGGATTGCACACAGAAATAGTCCTGTTTGTGAATGACAAACTCAGCTTGGAAAGGCAGCCTCAGGAATGTGAGAAAAGCAGAAATGACTTGGGCATCAGCGCAACTCAAAACTGATGTTCCATACCACCAAAAAGAAAAACCCCTTAGTAGAAACAGTAAGTATATATTATTGATGAGAAGCCAGTCCATCTCATCCTAATCACCACACTGAAATGGAGAAATAGATCCACTGGCTCAGCTGACACAGGGGAGCAACACAGAGTGAGCATCTCTAAGGTACCTGGTCCAGGCGAGAATCCCTTCCCCTGGCTGCAGACAGGAGATGCAGGTGAATGATGTACACAGGGTCCAGTGATGATCAGAGAAGACAGCTGGGTCCTCTCTGTGGACAGATGATTCTATTGACAGGCATGGTTTTGTTTTTCCCAGATGGCTACTAGAGCAGAACACAAAAGTAACCAGGGAAACTTAGTGTGGAGAGGCTCTGGCATCCATCCTGTTGGAGTCTTAGAAATATCTAAGATATTTCTGCTTGAAAGGAAGGGAAGACATAGGGCTTGATGAATAGAGGATGACTGATCTCTAGAAGAAATTATTAGTTACACTTAAAATTATAAGGTTGGAAATTCAAATCTTTTCCCCTTAAAAAAAATGAGGAGAGGTGAGGGGTGACCAGACTTGAAACAGTAAGGTGAATTTAATCACATATATACAATACAGCTCTGAGGGACAAAATGCTGAGGAAGAAGGTTTAAGATATTATTTAACTTCTTTAATGATCTTGAAAGGTAGTAGGCAGTACATTAATGAACTGATAATAAATTAGGAGGATCTTTGGATAGATAAATGATAAAAAAGGGGCATTGATTTCTTAATACAGAAAGAATAGCAAAATGATTTTCAAGCAATTGCCACTGAAGACAGCTGTGAATGCCAGAAATACCTAATATTAAAGAAATACTTGTATAAAACAGTGGGTGTTCTGGCTGCATGCTGTTTGGAGCTAAAAATTTGTGCTTAAGCTTGTTCTTCTAGTAAGTGACAGAAATAACTCTCCTATACGTTCTAAATGTTTAAATTCTGGTAATTTATCTTTGATAACAGGTCTTCCAAAGCTGTTTAACTGGGAACCAGCAATACATTGCTAGTATGATATTGTGAGGTTGTTTCCAAAATGTTATTGAAATATTAGTGGTCCTTTACCCATTCACATCTATATGTTCCCCTGCAGCTGGACCA
Source organism: Aleadryas rufinucha (assembly GCA_013397815.1). Taxonomy (NCBI): domain Eukaryota; kingdom Metazoa; phylum Chordata; class Aves; order Passeriformes; genus Aleadryas; species Aleadryas rufinucha. The sequence goes on from VZTH01009682.1 coordinate 186,815, forward strand.
TCCAGCTAAGGGAAAAATTATCAATGACTCTTCAGAATTTTGCCCACTATTTGACTGCAGCTGAAAAATGGGGAAGCATTGCACAAGATAATCTATAACTCCCCCTCTACCTCTACACAATAACAAATAGTAGTGTCTTGAGTTAAATATGAAATGTACCTTAAAATTAGATGGCTAGCAGCAAAACCCTCTTGGCCAGGCCAGTTGGAAGACAAGGTCCCTGAACTGAGGCACTTTCGATAAAGTTGAACCCCAGGAAAGGAACATGAGCACCCAGACTTCTGAGTGCATGGTGTGCCATAGAAAAATTGCATGGCTTGTTTCAGGCTGTTTAGGATGAGGGTGGTGTGAAGTGTTCCCTTTGCTCAAAGACGAAATGTTTTGATTACAAGCTTAGGAAAAAAGACAGTTGTCTATTGATATTGTAAAGATTTTTTTTTGTAGATTTTTTCTTGTATTCTTGAACTCGTGCTGGAATCCTTGCAAGTATTTTGGTCAGCCATGGAGCAGTAAGTATTTGCTGAAGCTCTAGGCAAGGTAAAACCACATGACAAACTGTCTCTTTATTATGTGTTGATGGAAAACGAAAATACTTTTTTAAGTACCTTGGAAACAAGGTTGATAATCAATTGTAATAGGAAATGTAACTAATTTCTAGTTTCTCTATTTAGGTAAGGCCTAAAAAGCCTTGATGTGTTATGGTTTGGGTTTGTTGTGTATGTATCATCCAGTGGCACAAAACAGGACCTGGAGGGGGTTTTGTTTCAAGAACTTGACTCCCTCGAACTGCTAGAAACAGCAGCCCATGGCTCATGCAGTGTGTCTTACATATGTTCCCTCCTCTGACTTTTGCATGTATGACTGTAATTCAGCATTTCTTTACCCATGTTCTTTTGAACCTGTTTGGTATTAGACTAAAACTATCCAAGCAGTGTAAGCAGGAGAGTTTGCAGGAGGAAGCTCTTGAGGATCGTGGAGAGCTGGGCATTGCACAGCGCAGGTCCTTCTCCCTCACCCTGCAGACTGCAGCTTTCTACTTGCTGACATGCCAGGTACAAATCCAAACTGCTGGCACATCACCCACACAAATATTCTGATGTTCTCACCGAAGCATGGGAAAGGGCTCCCAGGAGAAGCCGTGTTTCTTAGAGGCCTCAGCTGCAGCTGTGGTTTCTGGAGATAACATTTGATTAAATGAAAGCTGCTGCTCAGCACAGCTTGTGGAGCCACAGTACCATCCCCTGCTCTTTGTGCTCACAGCTCCCCTTGATTGGGCTGGGCTGAGGAGCCTCTTGCAGCAGGATGCAGCTGTGATGTGGTAATTTGTGTGGGAGCAAGCTTTCCCCCGCTGAGCAACCTCCAGGGGCTCCCTGGTCCTGCCTTGTCCCCTTGTGCTCTTCAGGGGTAGCCTGAGGGTGCTCCCTTGTGCCTCCCAGCAGTGCTGCCCCAACAGCTCCCTGGAAGTGCTTGTTGTGCAGAATCCCCTGGGGTGCTGCAGTTACGGATGTGTGTAGGGAAGCTTCTCAGGAAACACAGCTATTGCTGGTAACCAAGCGTCTTTGGAAGCTCCCAGCTATCAGAATTCTGGAGCCTCCTCTTGGGGTCATGCTGGAAGCTCATGGACAGCTCCTTCCACTTTAACCAAGGACATATTTTTGCTATAGACCACATATAGCTGTCATGTTTAATCCTGGAAAAATGCACACAAGTGAAATGAAGATGACTGGATGAGCCTGGTCTCGGGGGGAAGAGGCAGCAAAACCCTGCTCTAGGTGCCAAGTGATAGGCAGGGGCCCTAAATGAGGTATTCTCTACATCCTTGCTGTGTATTGCTGAAATCCTGTAAGAAAAACATGTGGGAAACCTCTTGGGTGAAAAATATTGATACCACTGTGGTCTGTTTTACAAGCAAAGTATTTTATTTTTGTATGTTTGGGGGGTTTTGCCCAAAACTGCATGTTTGTGTTCTTTAGATTCAGTAACTTCAGCTTTATGAAACTGCTGATAAACTGAAAAGGGACCTTTTTTTTTTTTTTT
>VZTH01009682.1:188942-220901 GCA_013397815.1 Aleadryas rufinucha
AGGTTTTTTTTTTTTTTTTTTTTTTTTTTTAAATGGCAATAAAACTCTGTCCTTTATTTTACTGGTAACTCTAAGTATCAAGTGATTTTTTTTTTTCTTGCTGTGCAACCAAAAAGACGTTTTTCCCAAGCTGCCCTGCAGTGAAAGGGGAGTGGTTCTCACTGCTCCTTGTTTGTTGGTCCCAGGAATGTTCTACCAATGAATTACTTTGCAAATCTTTTGAGGTATAGACTTCTAATTTTGTACCCTGTCCTGTTGGTATCCCGTGGGCATAGACACTGATTAACAACATACCTGTAATGCACAATACATAGTCCATAGATATTGATATTGAGAGCTGTAAATGTCAAGAGAAAACATGGCTCAGGACTGCTGTTACCAGGATCTAATTAGATGTCTCCGGCACCCTCACCTACTAGGTCAGGCCTTCAGTGAAAGATTTGGTTCTGAGTGCTAGTACCTTATGAAACTGTAATTTTTTTAATCCAGGCTTAATACTCTTCCTTCTGAATAAGTAGGTTAAATATGCCATGTTAATTTGAGAGAGAATGTAGCAGTAAGAGGCAATCAAGTACAATTGGAAAGAAATATTTACGGTCAGTTTAGCGGGATCAGCTATCAGATGACCTCTGACATCCACCATCATCTGCTAAAGAGCTAATTAGCTGTAAAAGTAGATGACAAGTCAATTGCATCAGCACAAAGGATGAATTTGTCTTTTTGGGTTTTACTGATAATAAAGTCTGCTGGATAAAGATAGGCAGAGAGCCACCTGTGTGTGAAAAGCAAACTTTCCTGAAGGAAGGTTAAAAGAAGATGCAGTTGCAAATAGAAAGCATAAAGGCAAGGTAAAGGTGCAGGATGAGGTGAAATGGGTGGAGGTTCTTCTAACTACAGTGAGGTAATGAAGCACAGGAAACAATTCAGTCTGTGGACAGTAGATTTATTTCCATGCTAATTCGGATTGTCCTGGCTTTTAAAAAGCTGAGCATTTTCATTGCAGCTCTTTGAGGATGACTTTTTTTTGGTCACTGCTGTACCATGCTGTTCTCTGCATAGAATGTTGCATTGGTGGCTTTACCCAGTAACAACTCAGGGTTACCCCTTTTCTCTTGCTGCTTCTAAAATGTTGGTTGTCATTGTGAACACACCTTATGGCACAAAGACTGGATCTACCATGGGGCTTAAAACCACTAGTTACTAGTTAAAAAATACAGTGAGGTGGAAATGGGAGCAAACTGCACTTTCTAGTATGTGAGTTGGGCTCTGTGGGGTATAGTAAAACTAATTAACAAGTGATTCCCGCTTTCTATGGTAGCACAATTAACTACACTGGCTAATTCAGAAAAATAGAAAAGCTGAAATAAGGAGTGTTTACTTTTGAAGGGAACCTGCATGGAGTTGTGCTCACATGCAGAATATGTTGGTGCTTTATACCATTCTGGACCTGGCAAATGCTACCTCTGTGTTAGCAAGTGGGTCAGGGGTGGTTGCCACTGTAATTTTTGTGTACACCCCTGAGTTTCTGGAGCAGTAGCCCTAATCCAGGCCAGGTTGTTCTCAATTGTCTTCTGCTGCTGAAACACACTGACAGCTGTTACAATTGTGGCAGCCGCTCTGTCTTCATTACATGGTTGAAATAAAAACCAAAATGAAAACAGCTCAGGCCAGTTTCTAAGGTTCATAGCTGAGCACAAATCCTTAACAAAGCTGAGGGGAGTCTACTTGACTGTTCAAAAAAACTGGATCAGTTTTTAAACTGTTGCTGTAGGGAAGTCTCAAAATCCCTGAAAATCCTTAGCAAGGATGCTTTAGCCCTGCTGAACTTGGCAACTTCTACACCGCTGTGGGCTCTAGTTAACTGGACTACCTTTAAAGAGACTTCATGAGTTAACAGAAGCCACTGGGAGCTTCTTACCCCTGTTCTCTCATAGTTGAGCTACTTTGGTTTTGAGATACCTATGAGGTTTTTTCCTCCATCATGTGTGCTAATGATTCAAGTGATAAATTCAAGCAATTCAGAAGGGAAAGGACAAATCTCTTGCCTGGGCACATGCTGGACAGCAGCATCCCTGATGCATTCAGCCAGGGACTCACAGGGAAAGAGTGGTGTGCAGAAAGTAGCACTCTACTACTCTATTATGTGCTTTAACTTTTTGGTAGAAATGCTTCAACAATAAAAAGCGATCCATATAAATTCAAACTACAGCCCAGAGCAGATTGAATTTTTATATATATGAATAATGCAGGTTTAGTTAGAATATACATATATATATTTGTTTGTTTGTTTGTTTGTTTGTTTGTTTGTTTGTTTGTTTGTTTGAAGTCATTTGAGGATGTGGGTGTCACAATAAAGATTTTCTATCGAAGTCTGCAATGCTCAACTGTTTGTGTTGCTTTTCATATTTTTAATAAAAAGTCCTTTTAAAAAATATCTTTTCAAATGATTTATTAAAAAGGAGAACATTTTCTTCTGCTGTTGTCCCCTTATATTTTATTCAGACTCTTCTATCATGCCCACTTCTGTGGTGCATGAACACTTAGCTACCAGTGCACTACAGCAGACCAGCATGAAATAGTATAAAACACTATCCTATCACTGAGAAAGCGTGATGGAAGATTTTAAAGAGCTGTACAGGTCAGGGAGAGCACTTTGAAGCTAACATGAAATCTGACTGGCATGATGGAGACAGAGATGGAATTACACACTTAGTCCATCTGGTGCCAGTCAGAATCCCAGCAGCAATGTTTGGTACCAGCTGCAGCCTGTTAGTTGGGTGTTCAGGGAAGCTGACAAAAAGGGCATTACAGTGGTTCAAACTGAGTGAAACAAAAAAAAGCAGGAGCAAATACCTTTGCTTCTGAAAGGGCAACTTGCTGGCACAGTCACTTGATGTTCCTGAGGTAAAAGATGGTGCATCACTCAACAGAGAGCTTCAGCTGCATGTGTTGAATTTCAGGTGCAAGGAAAAGTCTGTCTCCTAAATTGCTTGCTAAGGGAATAAATTGCAGTGATGTTTTTGAAATAAATAAATGAAAGTAAGAGATTGAAGAATTTTAGTTACAGAACACTTCAGGTAGTTACTTCAGGCTTTGGGATGGCAAGAAGGCAGCCTAGTTAGAAAAGAAGATGTAATTTTGTAATAAATTAATGGTATGAACACTGGTGTTGGTTCAATTTGACTTGGGAATTGATGTAAAAACAGGTACCTAGGAAAAGTAATAGAGTTTATAGATATACATCTCAATAGTGGCCAAATGGAGAAGAAACAGAGGTGGTGCAGATTTGGGCCTTTGTTACACAGGGTAATGTGTCAGAAGAGAGAAGTGCAGAGGGCCCAATTCAGTATCCTTATGTGCCTTACCTTCTCACGTAAGTGAAATAAACAGTCATGCACCAGGAACGTAGGGGTTCAAGTCTTTATTTTCTAAAATAAATAATTTTCAGGAAGCAGTGTGTGACAAAAGCATGCAAATTTTAAATACCTGAGTCACAGCAGATAAATATCAAAATACCAGGAGGGCAATTAGAGATTAGTTTTAGCTACGTGTTCGGCTACAGTTAGCTGTTCTTCACAAAGGGTGTGAGATACTCGAGTGTTCTCTATATCATATAGTGACAAAGCTCATGCACTTGGCTGAACATTCAGTGTACCTTCCTGGAATGCTTTGCCTTTCAAATCTGCGAGCAAACAGCTGACTCTGCATTGCAGTGTTTGTTCTACCTGTCCTCATCAGGTCTGTACAAGCTGGAGCAAAGATGTTGACGGAAGTAATCGATAGAGTAAAGAATGATGAACCAATGAAAAGAATCTGACTGAAAGGCCACAACGGAGACCGCGACAGTCATGGCAGTATCATAATTGTCATTTTTGGGGGTGCTAAATTAAAGTGCTAGCACAGAAATAACAGAATTGATAATTTAAACCTTGGCAAGTGTAAGGTTTTAGAAGAAAAGGCCAAGAGCAGAAACTGTTGTACACGGAAGAACACTTTCCCTACTCTTTAGTTTACCAGCACAATCATCAGTCACGATAGGATTCCAGGCCTGTTTGCAGACTCCTTCAAACAGCAATAGTATGTCAAGGAAGTGGAGGGTGTAGGGGAAAGGGTGTTTTTATATGTGGAAATTAACAGATGTTGGGTTTCTCCTGGATTGTATTGCTGAGCACAAAACAGATGATTTCCTGATAACTCAATTTTTTCAACTAAAAGAGGATTGTGCATTTTAAATTTGTATTTTGAGGGTATTTTGCCATACTTGAATGGGTGGCGACTGTAAGAGTCCATATGCAACTTTCAGCTTTGCATTGGAGTTATGTGGATTGGTGTCAGCTGTAGTAAAGCTGTGGCTTCAGATCTTGATTCATGAATTCTCCTTCTGTTAATATTTGCCATGCTTGGAGTTTAGAGCAAGAATATGACTGAAGGTTTACAAGACTTGTAGAACCATGCAGGACAGGGTCATGATGGATAAGAAAATAAGTTCTTTTTAAATCTATGACAACAACCCTGTGCACAGAAGCTGAGTTTTAATTTCATAAGTTGAAAGATCTGTTTCAATTTTTAAGAAACTCAAAGACTGAAAAGAGAAGAACGGGCAAAAAAGACCTAAACTTGACAGGAGGAAAGGAAGTTAAATACTGGAGGTGAAAAAGAACTATAAAGAAAAAATGGGAAAGGATATGTAAAAAGTTTGCTAGATGTCTTGAGGAGCTGTATTTATTAAGATAAAATCAGAGTTGAGGCTGGCAGGCCTCTGGAAACAAGATGCCTCTCACAGGGGCTGAGTCAAGGGGAGTTCTCTCTCTCTCAGCCTTCTGGCAACTCCCTTCCTGATTTAGCAGTTTTCAGGGACTAATCTCTGCAGAAGATCAGCTCTTAAAAAAAAAATTATGAGCCAACAGAGATTCTCAAGAGCCCTGTGTAATTTTGAAAATGTGATCGATCACTGATATGTGGTTCCTTAGTGCATGCAAACTTAGTGCTCTGAAGGTGGAAAAAAATGCTATTTAATCCTAAACCTAAAATTCTAGTTGGTGGGCAGGTTTTGGCTGTAGCCTTTATTTGTTGTCACGTATAATAAGAAAAAGTAATTTTTGAAGTAGGAAAATTCATTATAATTACCAAAAAGTACCTTACCTTATTCCAAGGAATTAGGTTTTGTAAGTCTGCATTTGCCATGAAACAATCAAGCCTGAGTTCTTAATTCTTATTGTTTTCTGACTCTATACTGCAACTGCACCTTGTCAGGATCTCATATAACTTAGGTTTCTCTGAACTCTTCTATTTTGCCTGAGTTGCACTCACCTTATTCAAGGCTGACAAACACCATGTGGTGTGCACCAACAGCTTTTTTTCAGATGCTGCTTTAAATCCTTTTTTTCAGGATTCTGCTTTAATTACCATGTGTCAAATATTTCCAACCAGCTTGTGCTCTTGCAGAAAAAATTTAAACATCTCCATAGAGCAGTTTAAAAAATATCCAAAACTAGGCTAAACTTGAACCATGAATATATTAATGAAAATCTCAATCTGTTCATGGGCATTTTGTGAGCCACAAAAAGCAGCATTAATCAAGTCTATTACTCGATTTGTGTTTTTCACTTGATGGTAGGAAATGTCACAGCTTTTGTCCCTCTAAGTCCTGAAGGTAACACAGGCAAGGGAACTTGATTTTCAACTTTCTCTTCAATGTGTCTATTCTTTATAACTTTTGTTTGAGAATAAGATTTTCTCCTTCTGAGGGCTATAAGGCAGAAAGTGTGTTTGTTAGCTCGGGCAGTGTCCATGTTGGAGAAAGCAGCCTGGCCCGTCTGTTAGAAGATGTGTTCCCCTGTACCTTCAGATGAAAACAAAGCCTGGCACTTGGAGTGTGTGTCCTGCCCATAATTCATGCTGGAGGTGTCAATCAGTAAGCTAAAATGTCTACAGGTATCTGTGTTGGTGTCCACAGGGTAATATTGCTTTTCATTTTCTAGTGAAGGGCATTATTCCAGTAATGGCGCCATTCCCAATGTCTCTGTGAGCTTGCCTAGGAGTAAAGCATAGCTCCTGAATATAGGTCAGGAAAGGACGTTTTTATAACTCGTGTCCTTGATGGAAACTGGTATGTGCTGAATTTGCAAAAAGTCTGAGTTCAGTGTCATCTGTTTTCAGTATTTCCCGAACAATTGATTTATTTCACATTATTAATGAACTTTGCAGCAGTTCCACTTGTCAGGCCTACTCTGCAGGGGTCAATAATGAGAGGAAACCTGATGTTAGTGGATCCAGCTTAAGTGATTCTGTCATGCTAACGATTCAATATATCAGGACAAATGTCAGCTCCTTCCAATATGTTAATTCCTCTGATCCTATTTGCATAAACTACAGTCAATGAAATACAAGTTTTCCCTCTAGGATAGTGAATGGAGATTTGTAAAGGATTTTTTTATTTTCCTTTTTCTGAGTTTCTAAGAAAGCTGGGGAGAATGGGACCTTATTCCTGAACTCCATGTGTCACCGGGAAGCAAAGATGTGGCTTTACTTGAGTATGAGCTCTTCAAGGTGTAGGTTTAGCAACCAGGTGAGGTGATAGTAGAGATGAGGGCTGGGCATCTATTGTATCTGATTTTGTAGATCTCAGTTAGGATTGCTCGTGGCGTTGATTTCTGTTCTCCTGTGCTCAAAAGAGAGGGTTAACCCCTCAGTTTAGTGTGCTATGAGACATTTCCCAGCTTTTCTGGCAAGAATGTTGCCAAATTCTTTGTCTTCATAAAAAGAAACCTGTCAACAAAGTATCCTTGGTAGCTCTGCACTGGACAGCTTTTGGAGTGTGTACTTCTGGCTCTCTGTTGTCTTGTCTTAGTTCAGTTGCTTAAGCTGAAGGTTTTTCTTGGATTTAGTTTTGTGAAATGCTTACCTGCGGCTCATAAGTTCTTTAATGTGACTTTAGCATGGTTTGTACCTGAATTTACCACAGGAATGACCTTACTTACTCCTTAAAGTGCAGTTCTGTGTGCACGAGCCTTCCTTTAGGAATTAAAAAAAATACTTTATGAATTTTAGAAAGAGGGAAAAAAATTCCCCAGATAATTTGTGATATAGATATTATTTGTTTTCATGCACTTTCTTGTGGCCCAGGCCTTGCTCTGTACCCGAAGATGCTACAGTATTTTAGTAACTTACACATTTTTTTTCTACAAGCAACTTAAAGGCATGTATTTAAAACAAGTTTTGCTGAGGTTCTCTATCACCATTTTGCTTCTACCAAGATTAAATTAAAAATGAGGGATTTTGTTTAGTACTTCCCCTCTTCCCTGAATTTTTGAGATAATGCTTCAATGTTTAGCCACAGCAATAAAAGCATGGAATACTAATGGTTGAAAACACTATGAGGGGAAGCAGTGTTTCCCACAGAGTGTTAAAGTTTCTTGGGACAAAAAAAGATAAGTAGCTACTGCTTTGTTTTCTTCTACTTCCTCTGTGTATGAAATCACTTTGATAGATCTGCAGGAAGAGATTTAGTTGCAGATGGCAGAGGTCAGTGTATTGTGTATTCAATGTAGTCAATAATAAAGTCAGGACTTATGCTAACTGAATGCTAATAAGGAATCACAAGGACCTTGGAAAGTCATTATGTCTGGTCATTTGCTTCACAATATTGCTCCAAACAGGCTCTGGAGGCCAATGCAAGGGGATTAAAAAAATAATCTGGAGGAATAAGGGAGAGCGGAAAGGCTAAAAATAGGTGGTTTGTGTAATGTGTAGCAGACCATTGTAAAGACAGAGAAGAAAACCGTCTTACTTCATTAAATTACTTCAACATTGAACCTCATCCTGGTCATCCTTTCTCCTCACAAGTTTGCTGTCCTGTTGGCCTTGGAGATCATGATGAAACTACATGTTTTTCCTGTAAGAGCATAAATCTTTAGCTGTGGCTGTAAAACAGAAATAACACACACTGCATTCAGTTGCCAAGATTACAGAGGAAATAGTAATATAGACATAGGTGGGTTAATTCCTGTAGCTCTAGGTAATTGGGAAAAATTTTTGTTTGCTGGGATTTTCATGTCTGAACAATTCAAGATTTGTCCTAGGAGCTCTGTTTTTGGGTTGGGCTCAAAAGGAGAAAACTTTAGGCTGTAGCGTGACCCGGGTCAATAGCCTCCCCTTCCTGCAAACCAACTATTCTTCCTTATATTGAACTGTTACTGCTTTGTGTCCCAACCTTGGAATGACCAAAACTGGAAGAACAAAAACTTCAAATCCTAAATTGAAGGATTTAACAAAGTGATCTTTGGAGGAGTAATGTCACTGTACTTGATGCAGGATTTTAGTGCAGCTCCTCATCCTTGTTTCCAGAGGCTGCTAAGGAAGGAAACCTCTCTCATGGCATTATCAATGTAGTCAGTGAGCACCCAGCAGATGTTGCTGTCCTGTGATATGTGGTTACCCATCTCCTGGCTGGTTGAAGCTCCAGCCTTTATCATTTCAGTGAGCCATGACCAGTCCTGCGATATACCCAGTTCTGCTACTTGGCTATGCATGATACTGTGTCTGTGCCACTGAGCTGGCCTTCACTAGCTAATTTATTGCAAATGCCTATAAAATGCATGTAGAAGGCAGATAGGTCTGTCATAAATCTCAAAGAGTTAGCTTAATGCTCTTATTGTTTGCAGGCTGGGTCTGTGGGCCTAATGCCTGTGTTCATTATAATTTGGTTCAAGGGTAAGAGTTCAGTAGACAAAATTGCTGGTTTTACAGCAACATTCCAGTATATTTACAGTGGAAAGGACCCGTAAGAGTGTTAATATTGCATTGAATTCCACTACTGGAGAAGGTTCAAACCCTTTGCATAGGGCACCTTAATTTCCAGCAGTTTTATAGTAGTGAGGAAGCTCAGCCTCTGCGCAGAAAGTCAGTGTGGGACATAAGGCTTCAGATGATTTGGGGTTAGTAAAATTAACAGTCTCATTTATAGATATGCTCTAGTCAATGAAGCCACATCCACAATATAGATGAAACAGCTTGAATCTGGAAAAGTGCAGCCTGGTGGGTGACAGGGCTGCCATTGGGATTAATTAATTTTTCTTGTCATGCAGTCTCAAGATTTGGGCACAAATCTTTCCTTCTGCCAAGTCCTCCCTAACCAGGAGTGACTTGTACACTTTTAAAAATGTTGCTCGTGTTCAAAAATATTAGGACCTGCAAAGCACTGTATTTTGAGGCATATCACTTCCTTACTCAGCTTCTACACAAAGCTGAACTAAATATGATTCAGACAGAGTTTGCCTAACGCATCCTCTTGCAGATGTGAAACCAGGTAGTGATTTAGTTTGTCATCCGGAAGGCAGTGTGCATGTTGAGCCTTTCCTCTTAACACACTGGATGTTCCTAGGGGGAATTCACCATGCTGGATAGCTTTGAATAAGAAAATGTGTAAAACATCTTCCAAGGACTCATCTTATCAGTACTCATCAGAGCAGATGGTAAATATAAATAACCTGTGGAGCAGTTTTTCTTTAACCTATGCCCTCCACTTGTATCTTCACAGAAGCAATGTTGGTCCATCATGATTTGGTTCTCAAATATAGCGTTCTTGTTATATTGAAAAAGACTTTGGGAAACATCCTGCCTGCTGCTCTACAGGGAGAGAAAACTAGCAAAAAATGACTGAGTTGTCCCTCAAAAAATTGGCATTAACTGCTCTGCCACAATCTTTTAGTGCTCAGAGGAACTCAGAGTATTCAAATAGCACAGGAGCTTAGTATTTTGATATCTACTGGAGCCTTGATCCAGCAAAATGCTTAGTGCCCCCAGCTTCCATACCATTTCCTCAAAGGAGAGAGCATGGAGCCCCTGGGTTGCAGAAAGTTTGTGTTTCCAGTGACAGTGTGTGTGTTAAAATCTTACACGTAACTCCTGGATTGTATTGCATGTGAAGGTCTGTGAGGAATGGAAGCTTTAATGAGCATGCACATCCTTTTCTTGCTTTTTTTGCTCAGTGATCCCTTATTTGTTAAGGATTTGTAGTGTTTCAGAATTCCAATATGTAAAACTATGTGCATTTTTTTACAAACTCAGAAGCACAGAGATTAACTGCCTCTTTCTGCTCAACTACAGGCTAAATTACATGTGTGTGGTTACAAAATGAGGGTGAAGTACCTGTTTCTATACTGCAGTCAAGGTATAGAAAGGGTATTTAGCTTTCATCGCTTCCTAATACTTCTAAAGAAAATGTGACTGTTCTGTATTGGGTATCTTCTGTCTCAGAATAATAAGTTGGAAGCTCTGATAGTCTTGTCTTTTAAAAACATGGAAATTATGTCATTTAATTATGTGTCAGTGACACGCACACCGTCCAGGTTAAAACTAATGTGACTGTTTCAAGTATTAATACTCTTCCTCTACCAATAATTAGGGTTACTGGGACTTACACAGGCATTTCTCACAGCATGCAGGAGACAAAAGGAGACATGAATTGGGGTAGACTTTTTGAGGAAGCAAGCACAGACCCTGAAAAGCTGCACAAGTGCCCAAATGGGGCATGGTATTCATGAGGAGCAATTTGGATATCCACAATCCCTGCACTAGACTGAAGATCAAGTTTCCATTATTGTCTTTTTGAAAACATTTGGAAAATGCTACTACCTCATGCCTATTGATCTCCTTATTAAAATCAATGTTCATATAATGAGCTCTGACGCATTTCTGACCTGTGTAAATGCAATGAATTCTTGGAATGGGGAGTGGTGAGGGAGAAAACTCTGGTAATGGAAATTTAAGGATCTATCTTAAACCTGCATGACAGACAGGTACTTGAAAGACGTCTCTCCTAAGGCAGAGGATGCTGTGGTATACCTAATTTTGATGTTGACTGCTTAGGCATTTTTAGATATGAGACAATCTTTACTTATGCAATCACCTAGCAATAAAAAAAAAATGAAGTATATAAAAATAAAATATATTGAGATCATATCTACTTGGCAAATGTGGAATGGTACCAGACTGAATAAACCCTGGGGTGATACAGTTGGTCACCTTTCCTGCTGCTGAAAAAGTCAAGATGAAGACAGTGAATATAAGAGCTCATGTCACAGAATCCCATGGGATGTGCTGATTTGGAGGGGTCCCACAGGGATCATCGAGTCCAGTTCCTGACCCTGCACAGGACAACTGTGGTCTTGTAAACAAAGCACTCTAGAGAGATCTGGGGGTGTATGTTTGTCACTGTTACTGCTGTCCTGGATAGGTTTGTTCTGATAGAAAATAGTTGATTAGGTAAAGGTAACCTAATTATTTTTCTGTGCTAGTACTGAATGCTTGCACAGCAGTAGATGTAATGCCTGTGTTTTTGGCTTTGTAGGAAGCAGCTTAAATTATGATGTTCTCAGTTACAGCCGTCTAAGCTGTTGATCCAGAAGTAATTGAAGATGGCACGAAAATGCTGAATGAGATCAAAGCTGGTGATTTATTTATTAAAGACAAATTGTGACAGACTAACCTGGCACCTGGTTTTAACAGGATAGGCTCACTATTTAGCAGGTGTAGGATGTCCAACAGGTTTCCCACATGGGAAATGCTTAGTGAAGGCAGGCAACAACAGGGGTTGAGAGAAGTGCAAAGGGGCCAAAGAAGCAGTTATATGCTACTGATGAAAGGGAGTGTGGCTACAAATCTTGGAGGAAGGTTGCTAAGGGGTTTTCCCATCTAGGATTGGTCTTTGATGGTTCTTGCTCAAATTTTCATCAGTGATACTGTCAGAGCATTCAATTTTTGTGCTAAAGCTAGAGAAATGTGAGATTTAACAGGAGAACTGGGATTTCACAAAGCAGAAGAGGAAGGCACTGAAGATTGGAATAAAAAAACCCAGAACGTTTTACAACAGCGCAAAATGTGTCCAGTGCCTTGTATATCAAATACACCCATAACAAGGTAAGAAAATATGATTTGCGGATGGCTGATGATAAGGAGGGGAATGATTGATAGGATGGCTCTGGGCTAACCAAGGTGAGATGGCTGTGGGAAGAATAAATATTGCTCTAGCCAAGGTAGATGTCAATCTGTGGAGGGGCGAGGTGCTGCTATTGTACCAGGCATTGAGGACACCTCACACAGATCTATTCAGATACAGTGCAGAAATGATTCAAATGCAAAAGAGGCACCTGGAAATAATTAAAGGGCTGATCTGACTGTCATTCCAGAACTGAAAGAGCATGGCTTGCTTAGCCTAGCAGTATTCAGAGGTGATATCATTGTTTCCTATAAATCTATCAGGAGAGTAAATTTCTGCAAGAGAGGCTACTGTCAGCACAAAGCTGTGGATATAAACTGCGAACTGATTTCAGCTGGAAACCAGGAGACTTTTTTTTGTGCTGTTGCCCATTGGGACAATGAGGAAATTCCTCCTTTCAGCGTCTTTTGGCTCTTACCTAATGGTAGAATGAAACTTGACTGGTGTGTGAAAGGAATGGCAGGGGTTCCTGAACCAGCTTGGTCTAACCTCCATAGCCAAATAGAAAACTTGGAAAGCATGAGAGGAAAATACCTTATACTATTAAACAGCTTAATGGTCCTTTAATGAGTAGTCAACTCTCTCCTCCCCAGAAATTTGGGTGAGGAAGAGCACTGTCCTAGTTGAGAAACTAGTCTGGCTCAGAAAAGCACCTTGAAAGCAGTTAGAAAAACATGGACACCACATGGAAGAAAGTGGAAAGCTGGAAAGTGAAAATCAGAAGATAAGGATAATAGAAATTTGGCATGAAAGCAAAAAGGCGCAAGGAGAAACGTGGCTGGCACTCTTGTGGTTAGTAAACACATCTTTTTATAACTGCATTAAGGAATGAAAGATATTTAAGGAATAGTATTGGTCTGTTACTGGAGAGAGAATGAAACTGGAGATAAGAAAGCAGACCTTATCAAGTAAAGTGTCTGTTCTGTATTTGCAGTAAAGGTCAGATGGTCTCATGTGATGTTGATCTGGCTTTCGATTCCAGCAGTGTGAAGGTTGTCAAACAGCAACATCGAAGTGGATGCTTCTGAAGGGGTAGGGTAGGGGGTCTCAAAGATCTGCTGATGTGTTTTTCAAGAACTGTCCAAGCATTGACTGAGGACTTGCTTGATGATAATCTTGAAACGTATGCTTAAATTGTAGTGAGACTATGGAGAAACCAGGATGATGCAAACTTAGGGCAGGACTTCGTACTGCTTGAAACACTGGTAAGATTAAGTCTCAGAAACTATTTCTGAGCAGCTGCTCTTCCTGAGTAGGGAATGAGTTGCCAGCAGGATCTGGTGGGCTTGATTCTTGGCTGTGAGACATTTACACTCTTAGTGACCTGGCAGAAAGAACAAACCTTAGCAGGTAACATTTTCAGCAGGGAACAGAAACACAGACCTTTATCACAGGGGAGAAACTTGCTGTATGGAACTGAATAAATAGTACTATAGGAGAAAGTAGCTCCAGTAGCAATTTACCAAAATTGTGTTGGATTTTTGCACTCATGCTGTTTAAAATCAAAACGTTTTCCTCCATTAAGCATGCTTCAGACAGCAGTCATGCCTGTTGCCTTTCTGGAACATATAAATAATACCTCTGGAATCATCAGATGTGGGTTCAGCTTGTCTGTCATGTGCATCTCCTCCAGATGCTTGAATATCCTGCGTTGGTTGAGAAGCAAACTGTGAGGTTTGATGTTGACCTGCTGTTAACACAGTAGCTATTTGGATTCTTAGAGCAGGGGGCAGATGTCCAAGCTTTTGCTTTGCATGACTATTAATGCTAAAGGCTGTAAGAGAAAATGGCTTTAAAATTCTTTCAGAATGGTTCTAGTTAGCAGTGAGAAAGAGTTTACTGAAGTGACAAAGACAAGACAACTTCTGATCTATTAATGTCACTTTATCAGCAGCAAATGCTGAAAATAGTGAATTCTTTCAATGTCTGACCTGGCCCTATATGGTACTGCCAAATCATTTTTTGCTGTCATAGAAGGCAACTGGTATAATGCATCTCAGTCTGAAACCTGACTGAGCTCATTGGTTTTCAGCCAGGTTCTGCAGAGCTGTGGAAATCAAAACACAAGTCCAAAAGCTGAGTTTGGTAAGTTCAAATTCTTCAATTTAAGCAGGGGGAAAAATAATACAAGTTTGGCAGACTGAAAAGTTCAAAATCACCAGAGAGTAGTGATTTGGTGAAAACTGGTCTCTTCTAAATAGAAGGCAGATAACTGAGACACTTGGTATGGCCTTTCTTGAATTCTACTTCCTATAATATAAAGACTTCTTCTGCCTTCTTCTGACTTAAACTGCTGGTTTTGAGCAAGGTCACTGATACAGGAAAGGCCGCTTTAATGCATGACATGGAGGACTGTTTTAAAGATGATCAGGATTAATGGTACACAGAGTTAGGGGTTAAATTTGCCCCCCAACGGTTGTCATTCCTCTCTTTCTTTCTCAGTACTTTGGTTTATGTTTGTAGCTACTATGTTCTTGCCTGACTTCTGAGGTTCAGAGTTGTGGGTTTGATTTTTGCCTTTTTATTTTTTTGTTTTCCTCTCGACAAGGTTGGAGCTATCCCCTGCAACTCTTCAGGAAAAAAGAGCCATACAGCTGCAGTAAAGCTCTGCATGGGCAGCAATTAACAAGCAAGCAAAATGCAGCTTGTTTTTAAAAGGTTGCAGATGCTAAACATGGGGTCAGTATTTTAATTTCAGAAATTAAGGTACAAAATTTACCACAATGCCCTTAGGTATTTTTGAACAGCTTGTGAATGTAGGTATAGGTGTTTAATCCCAGAATCCATTTAAAAGGGCTTAAATCCATACATATGTACAAATGATGAATTAAGTGGATCAATTTTGCCTTATGTGTATTCATCACCATACTGTTCATTAGCTGAACAAAGAAAATAGCTTCAAGATTTCAGATCAAGAGTCTATCAAGGTTTGGCAAGCTGAACAACTTATGCAGAAGCTTGGCCTCGTGGGACATAAATGCTCCAGAGTGACCTTGAAAGCGTGATTTTGCAGGACAGAATGGGCAGCAGTGTCATGGCTGTAGTGCTGTGGGGGTGGATGTAGGAGCTTGGGTTTGTTAGCTGATCTGTGAAATCAGAAATTTCCCTGGGGCCGACCTCAGAGTACAAATACCCTTGGTGAAACAGAATGAAACCACAATGAATTGTGGGAAATGTTAAATATTGCCTGTGACCCTGAAATATTTCATTTTGGTTAACTTCTTTAAATATGAATGATTTTTGAAGCAAAACATTGTTTCAACACAAAAAAAGAAATTATTCAAATACCTTTAATTATCTTCAAAGAGAGAAAGCACATCAAAACTGTGTGCACTTTTTGAGCCACTTAACAAGTCATGATGCCCAGTGGGTGCTAGAATTCAGGTTTTCTGGTAGCAGTATAATTCCTGCTATCATGGCTGGGTTGTGGAAGCTTGCTAGAGGAGGAAAAGGAGGGAAAAAATGGGGTTGAAAGGAAGGATTACTGTTGCTCTCGTTGATGGAAGTGGCACCAGAGAGTGCCATGGCCTAGCAAGAACTTCTGTGCTGACCATACTTAGTTCTTGCCCTGCTTTCAGCCTTGGTCTCTTCAAATCTATATTGTTCTATCCAGATCTGAAATGTGGGAAGGTTTGGAGGAAGGAAGAGTCAGTACTTAATGATCTGTAGCTGAAAAGGGCTGCTTGTCTGGAAAGCCTTGTTCTTACTGGAGCTCATCTGAAGCTTCCTACTGAAGCTGCCTCAGCTAGGCTGAGAGACAGAGTGGAAACACATGGATGTTTGAGAAATTTAACTTGAGTGTGCCTTGACATGAAGTTTGGAAACTTTTTCCTGGTGTTTTCAGAACTAAATAGTAGGAGGAGGTGTAGGTAAGTGAAAACGGTCTATTGAGGCAGCGGAAGACTTTTCTATGAAGGTAGTGAATAAGCTCAGAAGAAATCAGCACTATTATTAATTGTTCTAATGAAATGCTGCTACATGGTGGCATTCAGACTGACCAACATCTACACTCTGTAGCTGCACCAATGTCTCTTCATTTCATTGTGTAATTCATCCCAACATCATCACAAGTCTGAATTATACTTGTAACCTCGGCTTCCAATATGCTGAATTGGTGATAAAATCAAAGTGGGGGGAGAAATATTTTTTACAAAGAACAGACATTACTCCCTTTTGACAAGAGACAAATGTTTCATTCAAATGCTGCATTTCGCATATTGGAAACAGTAATGAATTCTTGTGCACCTTTCTCCCTAGTTCACAATGTCAGCCCCAGGCGTAGAGGCACTTCAGGCTTTTCTTACAAAATTAAATTTAATGTTACACCCTCCAGTGGAATGATGCATAAATCAAGTGTTTGATTTGCATGGACTCTAGTGAACAGCCCCATTCTGTGCAAATATAAACCCAGACTTGAATATTATGTCAGGGACAGGAACAAAGCAATCTAGGGTTTCCAATGAGAGTCTGGTACCAAGTGTAATTCAGACTGGTATTATGTTGCTCTCATGTCAGGGCTGTTATTAAAATTCTTAGGTTTTGCCTCCTTTTTTTCATCTCAAAAGAAAATGTTTTTTCTGACCTTCTCGTATTTGGGCAAACCAGTATACACCAGTGCTATTTATACAGTGTCTGTGAGGAGCTGAGATGGAATTGTTGGACGGTTTTAGCTTTCTCTTAGATAAGCAGTGAGGCTAGCAGGATAGAGGAGTAATGCAACAAGGCAAAGCCAAGATTATCATGGAATAAAAATGCAAACAGAAAGAAAAAGATTAGGTAGGCTCGTACCCTTTTTGAAAATAGGTCGCTTTCCATGTGAGTATTCAGAACCTGGACCAGGTCAGCAAAGTTAAGGGACTAGAAGGCAACAAATACATTCTGCTTGAACATGCAAATGCATTTGTGTTCTACACGATACAAATGCCCCTGCAGGGCTCTCTCCTAGAGCCAGGCTGCTGGGTACTTCACTGCCATGTATTTATTACAGATGGCTGTTCTTAAGTTCTTCGTGGTGGTTGTTGGTTTAGTGCAGTGAATTGTAAACACTGTTCCTCACAAACTCTGTGGAAATTTTGTTTGCTTTATGAGCCTGAAGTTTGTTGATGAGATGATGAGTTTCTAGCTGACCAAGAAATTCTTTCCACAGCACTTGTGTATCAACTCCACTGGACAAAAACATGCCACTGCATTAAAACTTAGCACTGGATTACTACTATAATTTATATTTTAACATTAGGAGTTTAATTCTTAGCAACTGAATATTTAGTTTAGTCTTGCCTTTGTTTCCAAACAAGCAACACACAGTTTTCTTGTATCAGTCACAAGCTGCCCAGAAATCAAACCTGAACGTTCTCTAATTCCTCTTCACTACAGGAGGGCATCTGCTGGATCTGCTTCTTAAAAATGACCAGGACCTGCTTGGGGCTGTGGTACTTGATGGCTGTGCTGGTTGCTGTGACATGAATTGGTAGAGTTTAAGATCCAAAGGGGAGTGAAGCAGGCTAACAGCTGGATAAAGCTCTGATTGCAAGGGAGTAAGCTTTGATTTTCCCAGGGTCTGCTTGGCAGGATCCTGTGGGAAGCTGCTCTGTAGGACAGGTGAGTCTTGGGAAAACTATCTGACCTTCAAGGACAATCTTTTCAAGCATCAATCAACTTTGATCCTGGAATGCAAGAAAATCAGAGAATTTCCAGATGACTTGAAGCTATTTGCCTTACTTTCTCCCTGTCTGTACAATAACATTATTTGTGTAATGCGTGTGATGTTTTCCTGCTGCCACATGGGCAGTCACACGTTTAAATAACAGTTTCCAAAGCCCTTCACTGGACAGTTACCATAGAGATTAAAAGTACTGTTAGCCACCTAAATTTTCCTTCTGTTAGCATTTTCACTGTGGAATATGCTGAAAACATCCTGAAAGGTCAGAGATTCTGCAGTATGACCTTGATACAGCAGCTCACTTCGATTTAATTATCCTTTACTGATGTTATGGAAGTCAATAGAACTTATTCATTTTCCTGTATTAAGTACAAGTTAAGTGTTTTGATGGATGGGAATGCTTTTAAAAGTGTATTTTAAGTTCCACACCTGCCTAAGTGCTTTGCTGAATTGGAGCCTTGGCAACTTACTGTTTTGATTGTCATCATCTATGTGATGGAACTTGGAAAGTTAACTAGATATTCTCAAGCAGGTGAGTGATATCAGGTGCTTATTCTGTTAATCTTCAGGTTTTTTACAAGCATTTTATCATTGAGTCCTAGCTTGCAGAAATAGCTGCTGTAGTTGGAAGAGATTGCATCTGCAAGAGGGATGTGACCGCAGAATAAAGGAATAAAAGGAGGATATAGGTTAATATTTTGACTAATAGATGATTCATGATACGAAAATCTTTGAGAATGCCAGGATTTGTAATTGCCATGTAAGTAGTTCATACAGTCCCCAGTGTATGTGAAATATGCAGGTAACACCCTTGTCACATTTGATCTGTACCTAGGCTTAAGCATCTTTGGATGATGCCTTTGTCATGTCATGTCACACTTAATCGGGACTCAGCATTTTAGTTTGGAATCCCAAAGCACTTTTGTTGTAGATAAAAAGAAAAATAGACTGTCAGTCTATATGAAGACCAATATCTTAACTTTTACATTTTCTGTCCGTCCACAAGTGCCTTTCAGGTAAAGCATGCTGGAAATGTCCTGTCAAAATTTCATGAAAAAAATTCATTGCTGTACAACTAGGAAGGATGCATCACTTGTAAACTGTGTTTGTAGTCCCTGAGCAGCCATCAGCCCTTCTCAGCCAATTCCCCAGTTTTTATACTAGGGATGACACTGTCTGGGAGAGCTTTTGGCCAGTTCAGATCAGCTGCTCTGGCCTTGGTCCCTCTTGCCTTCTTTTGCACTTCCTTACTGGCAGAGCATGGGAAATAGAGAAGTCCTTGACTTGGGCCAAGCACTGCTCAGCAAAGCCAACACATCGGTGTGTTATCAACATCATTCTCCTGCTAAATCCAAAACACAACTACAGCTACTGTACCAGCTACTAGAAAGAAAATCACCTCTATCTCAACTGTAACCAGGACAATCTGGTCTCATAGAGTACAGCCATGGTTTAATAAAAAGTATTAAATGAGACCCCGTTGAGATCCATCAGTCACCTTGAAAGGCTTTACTCCAAAAAGCATGGTTCTCTGTTTTATAAAAAATATCATTGAGCAACATCCTCAACTGCATGGCTGACAGGGCCACTTAAGAACAAATACAGCTTTAGTTGCTTTAAGATTGTTTAAATGAGCAATCTATTTAATAAATGTGATACCTGAACACACATGGTAGTCTTGTGTGCAATAATGATCACCGTACAAATTTTGACTTGTACGAAGGACATGGCTACTGTGATTACTGGGAGCTTGTAGCCACAGGGATGGTCATATTGGAAAACCAACCTTATCAAATGGTTAGGAATTCTTCCAGAAGCCAGCCATGTGTGTGCATTTCCAGGCTGCCATTCTTACCTCACATCCCTCTTCTCTCCAGGGCTTTTGCTACCATTTCAAAAGGCAAGAGTTCAGCATCTGCCACTTCAGTGGCACCCTTTTGTCAGGGCCAACAAGACAGCTGTTCCTCAACAGAGATTAATGACTTTGTCTTGGAGGAAAGCAAAGTTTGATATAGGGGTTTGTGGTGTGCTTGGAAATCAGGACCCTGTCAGATTTCTGTTGTCATCTTTGTGATGAAGGGAGGATGTGAATGGTGACCCTTGTCTGTATTGAATATGTAATAAATAATATGGATTATGGGAATCTATTTTAATCGAAGTGGGGAGAAATTTCAGCTTAAAAAGGTAATGTAGAAAAAACTGGTTTTATCCACTCTACCTAGTAATGTAATATCATAAAGTACCAAGGATCTCATTCTTAATACAAATGGGAAGAATTCAATTTACTTCAAAGAACAACCTTAATAACATCCTTGGAAGACCTGACTTGCCTTCAAATTTTCTCATATGAATGACGGTGTAGTTTAGGGATGTCATCTCTAATAAGTTTATTCTAAGTTGGGAATCTTGAACAGGAAAAAAATAAATCAAAAATCCCCCCATCAGTTTCACCATGGGGGATCTAATAGATTTATGCAAGTACACGTGGTGGTTCAGCCCACAGAATTGCATCCCCTGTAACCAAGTCTCGTCTTGTAGCCAAATAATGTCCTTCCAGCTTTTAAAAGTGATCTTTTGCATGTTGAATCAAAGTCTTGTTTTTAAGAGTTTAGAAAGAACTTGGCTCAGGCTAGGTGTAATGATTTTTGCCTCAGCAGCTATTTTATTAAATTCTTGTGGAAAACAACTGCAAAGTTATTCAGTGAAACCAGCACAAAGTGTACCTACCCAACTAGCTCTCTGCTTTTATATTCAGTCATGAAAACTGATGAATCAGAGCCAGTTGCTGTGGCAAAATCCAAATGTAGATATTTGCTGTCCTTGCTAATGGGAAAAAAATATAGTCTAACATTGGCCTAAAGGCTCCAGCTGTGATTCCTTTGTAACTTGGAGTGCATTAGAAAAATGCTTCAGTCAGCAAGATAAGTTAATTTTTTTATGACCTTTATAAACTGTTTTAGACTGGAACTTGGGAACATCTCTTTAGGATTAAATGTTTGAATCATTTTGGCCCAGGATTGCCAAGCATCTTGAGGACTCCTTTGTTTCAGAAGAAAACCCCAAAATCTATAAAGAAATTCTGTTTATGACAATTATTGTCAAAGGAATGATTAGTTGATGTGGAATTCCAAGATTTTTAATGGGTCCCATCACTACAATATTGATCTAATAGAGGGGAGCTGATTTCTCTGAATGTTGGGCTTCTCAGGTTGTGTGCTTGGTCACCAGTTGCTGTTCCGACACTTAAAAGCACTTGGAGGAACAAATTGACTTGTCACCAGAGTCATCACTTTGTCCTGCCACAGCTGCTGCCTTGGCCAAAGAAATTGAAGGGAAGGACAAACCTCTTCTGTGGAAGTGCACAGGTGTAAAACACTGGGCTGCTTTGAGAAATTGCACTGGAGCCGAAGTCGTAGCACATCAAGTGAAACAGGTGAGAAAAAGTAGCTGAGACTTCAGGTGGACTTCTTGGGTGTCACAGCTCAGCTCCATTCTAGTGCTTTATGGTCAAAGCTGGCTCTGTGCATATCTGCATTTCCACAGTTGTAGCGGAGGATGGATTGTGTCTCTGATAACAGTACCTCTGGAGCAGCCTGCTGCATGTCAGCAGAGCTACTCTCCTGTGTATAAAAAGCTGTTTGCTCCTTGGTGTGTGAGTTGATTAGTTTTTAAACTAAGCTATTTACATTTTGTTTTCCTAATTACTGCTCTCAATGAATAAAGCAACATAGCAGTAGTAGAATATTGGCAAATTAGGTACCAAGTATACTGTGTTGTCTTTGTTTAGGGGATAAGTTCAGCTTAAGATTCACTGTCCGGAGTTAAACACTGGCACTGTAAACCCCCAAGTACTTTTTGTACTTTTTGAGTTTTGCAACTTGAAATAATATCTTTAATCAACAGATTTAAGTGGAAAAAGTAACTGTGATAGGAAGAAGGCGCCTTTTCCTTGTCTGATCAGAATCTGAGATACGGAAGAGCATATTAAAATTTAGTATATTTTCTCCCAACTAAATCAGTCTAACCAAAGATATTATTCCACCTACAAACCTTGCCTTGCATCGTTCTCTACACTGAGCATTGGAGTGGGCTGGCTTAAATAGAAATGTTTCTTTTCTTACCATGTCAAGCTAAATGAGATGGATTTACCTTATCTTTATGGTGGCAAGAATAATGAGCAGCTATCCTGGCTTGTATTTGATGAGATCACAGGCAAATAGTTTAGGATTTTTCTTTTAACTTAGCTATATTAACTTGTTGATGCTAAAGGTTGACATTATCTCTCATTTGGTGAAAAGTCAAGAAATGTGTGTATTTAATCAACTAGTGGAAAGTGTGGTGGTTACAATATCGACTTAAGAGTAAATTTAATTTTTCTTTTTGGTACTCTGAGAGTCCTTCTTTTTGCATTGGTGTTTTGTGGTTTTTTTTGAAGGATGTAAATAGTAGCCCATGGTTGCTGTTTAATTTCTTTGTGGTTTATAACTTGATAGCCTCATTTGCTCATACACCAAATCAAAAATCCTATTTCAGACTGAGTGCAGAAAAGGACACGAAGGTTTTGCACAGGACTAGCCGCAAATGATTGTGCATCTTTTTGTGAAAATAAGACTGGTTAGGGAAGTTTTTTCTGCTTTTAATTTACATACAAGAAGTGTCTCTAGATATAACTGACCCAACCAGGCATGACTGCTGCTTGTAGTGTTCTTTAGAACACTGAAGAATGACTAGAAATGTACAGCTGAATCATTTTGTGCAGAAATCTGTACCTTCTGCACGCTGCTGAACAATACAAAATGTGTTATTGATCATATACATGATTGGATGGAGGTTAGTGGAGGGGATACCTTCTGTAAATTTCCTTTGATCCTGCTAAATGTTGTTACCAGTGTGCTACAGGAAACAAGTGAGTGTAATGATTTTAGAGTGGCGTTATTGTTGGTTATATCAAAGATGAAACACTGCCTGTGTTCCCTTAGCAGACTTTACAGTAGTGCCACCATGAAAGATCTGAAGATCATTATTTACTGGAAATAAAAGAACAAGGCAGAAATCGATTACTACGACACTAGATTTATGTCTCCATTGCACTCTATATACATCTCCTATTTGTTCTAACTTCATGGAAGGATATTTAATACATAATGGAAAGAGGCTTTTGCTTTTGATTTATTTTTTGTTTATTATTTTTGGCATTCCTTGGAGAAATTCTGGAAATCAATACTTGGATGTGAGTGTGCCTGGATGTAGGTAGTGGGAGGCAGCGGCAATTGATGTATCTGTGTGTTTTTGTGCTGACGTACATCTGGCACACTCAGGACTCTGTTGTTGCAGTACAATGTGCTCAGTTTAAGTGGGGAGAAAGTCATATTTCTTCCATCATCTGTTTACATAAAATGATCCAAGAGGCATAGATAAATTTGAGTAGTTAAGTTCAAGCTTGGAAATCTGTCCCACTGAAGCATTTAGTTGCAAGTGTACATATTTGTTGCATCAGGATGAAAGATGAAGACAGATGATGGAAAGCATGAGCACAGACTGACTTAAAATGAGGCAGAGGATGGTGGGAGATGCCAAGCGCTGAGAAATTTCAAGCAAAGTTACAGATTGCTTGAAAATGGGCATGGCTTCTCTGTCATTTTATCTGATAGGTGGTGCTTAGTTGACTTTTGCCCTTGCCCTAATTCCAGCTGAGCATATTACAGTTTCTGCAGTCATGTGGTAAGGGAAAATGCAAAACACTGCTCTTCTTAAGATAAAATAGTGGGATTTGTCTCAAAAATCCTAAAATTCATCACATGCTACAGCAGGATTAGATTTTAGAAAGGTTTGAAAGCGAAGTCAGTTCATTGTCCCACAAATACCTTTTGGTAAGATAACATGCAAACAGTGGATGAAATAAAAATAGGATCAACTACCTGGCTGCTTGGTGCATGGAAAGGAACAGATCAAAGGCAGGGGTGCAAGATGTCACAACACAGAGGGCCACACAAAGTACCCAAGAAAGAGCACAATGTTACCTCAGATCCCCTGCCACCAAAGCTGTGCTCTCACAGGATATAAAACATGAACTTTTCCACAAAAACAGCCCCCTTTCCCAAGCAAGCATGTACTTTGGGAGTTTGTGTCTACTCCTTTTTTACTCCTAATGTCTCATTCATAGAAAGGCTTATTAAAGCTTCACTTGGCTGTGTATAGTCTGCATAAACCATGATCTTTGACAGTGTTCAAGACCCTTGTGGGAGCAGTTGCTTCCTTCCTGCAGAGAAGGTTTCAGTGTTGTGTACCTGCAAAATCAGGTATCCTGACTGAACCAGTGTACTAGTTTGAAAACAAACCAGTGGGAGATCACAAGTCAGANGGTCACTGAGGTGTGGCAAGACCAAAGCTGATAATTGTCTCATATCTGCTCTCTGTACGGTGCTTTCTTGATGGCTTCCCCCTCCCTCAGTTTATATAATTAATTTGAATATTGTTGGTTCACATTAAAGTAAGTTTAATCTGTGGGTCACTTCTGACCATTCATGTTATTGTGGATGGTTGGTCATATGATACAGCACTAGACTTCACCCAGGAAAAATACCTATTTTCTTAATTCAGGGGCAACTTGGAAACCCTGTACTTGCATGGCTTTGTAAAACATTAAAATGTTCTTCACAGATTAGTTTGTGACAAGGGGAAAAAAACTCATGTTGTTTTCCCAGCTGAAATGTTTATTCCCTTTGTTCCTTGTTGGTTTTTAGTCATGATTATGAGCAGCAGATGGCCAACCACAATAATCTGGTGTTTTTTCTGTTCAGCACTGACCAGTGCTAGGTCAGATTCTGGATATCGTCTGTGGTTGTGCAGTTTTGAAAACATCTCTACCTTGCTAAAGCATCTCTCAATAACAATTTCTAGCTGATGTATACAGCTTTATGAAAAAGAGTCAGCATCAGCTGAAGTCTAACACTGCATCTCCACCAGGGCTTCCTGGAGCAGAGCGATCAATATCTTCAGTTACGTTTATGAGGATGCTGTGAAACCCTCTAAATGCAGTGGCATTCTCTTCAACCTTTCTTGTAGCCCATCAATTACAGACTAAAAGGTCAATCTTACTGGAGGAAAAGTCCATCTTCGGTAAAGATTTTTTTCCTACTTTTCCTGCTTGGGGGTGGGTGGAGATGTTTGTTTTGGCAGGATCTGTTCTTTTATAACAAAGTTTGCCAAAAGAGCCAGAGGACAGTCCTTCTCTGTGCATGTCTTGCTATTTTATTTCTGAATCCTCTCTGGTAAATCAGGGGTATTTTGAGCCTTGTGATTGTCTGCTCCAAGTAGTGAAACAGCCAGTGGTGATGCACAATCTGTACTGAGCTGGCAGGGAATAAATGGAACTCCAAAAGTAAATGCCCCATTATGTTGGTAACAATTTCCTGCTTTGCTGTAATTCCTTCTAAAATAATTCCAGTTTTCCATGAAGAACTCCATGAGGTTAGAAAACAACTGCAAAGGGAATGCCTGTCTTGTACAGGCCTTAATGTTCTCTTCGCTCTTTGAGTTTGTATGCAAAGCTTCTCACGTATCTAGTTGTCTGAATCCAGGCAAAGAAACAGTCCTGGTGTCTGTGGCTGGATGTTTCTCTACCCCAACCGTAGTGAGGCAAGAAGCTTCAGCAACATTATGTTTCTCAACCTCTTTGGAGCAGAGCTTTCAGAAACTTGTTTCATTAATGGTCAGTTATTTAAGAAATTGTCAGCATTAGCATACTTCCATTCACCCTAGTGCTCTGGTTGCAAGTAGAAAGAGTTTGTCCGTTGCTGAGTGGTGCTGAATGCAGCTCTCTAATGTTTTATGGGAAAACTGTCACCAAATGCATATGCCTTCAAGTATATTCAAAAATTACTTGAGAAGTTCAGTAAAAAATAAAGGGGATGGAATGAGAGGAGGAAATACAAAGCAAAAATCTTGAAAAATAAAGTGGAAATGAATAAACACCTTTTTTAAAAAACGTGAGTCATTCAAAGCTAAGAACTTTATCATCCTCTTTAAAACGGAAATTTCTAACCCTGAATTCTGAGTGAAAGCCTTTTTGCCAGAGTCAAATCTCACCCGGGGGAAAACTGTATGAATCATTCGTGTTAGGCTGGATGTGAGTGCAGAAGTGACGTTCCTTCTATTTTTTCCCCCTGTGAACTGAATGTTTTTGTCCTGTAAACCAGCTTTTAGGACTGTGACAATTTACTTTCCCATACTTAGAGTGTTCTGAGCCCTGTCTTCCACATTATGCTCAAGAGAGTTGTCAGGTAGCAGCCTAACCAAAGAGAAGGTCAAGGTGGATCAAGTGGACGTATCCATCTCTTTTTCTGAGGCTGTGCCCTTGGAGGCAGCTGCTGCCAGTGGGTTGCTGGCGTTGGCCTGTAGGGAGGATTTTATCTGGATAGCTTAAAAAGACATGGGAAATGCACTGAAGGGAGGGATTTATGTAAACAGCAAGTATGTTGATGGTAATTTGGTATGAGATCTTGTTGTATGTTAGGTTAAGTGGAAGCTGCTGTTTGTTAATGACTTGCCAGCCTCGTGATCCCACAAATGGATTTATTACGACGTACTACTCTGAGGACAACTGCCCCATTAGCTTTGCTTCACAGTTCCTCTACTTGGGGAAACCTGGCATCAAACATGATGCCAAAAGCAATCGGAGCTATTCCCAGGGCAGGCAAGTCTCTTGTGCCTGTGCCTCCAGGAAAACCTGTTGCAGCACAGCTGGACCTCTGCCCTTTGTGCTGGTGCTGTGACAGCAGCCTTCCTCTCTCACATATTTTTCAGAACTAAACCACAGGCAATTGGATTCCAGACAATTCCAGGCTTGAGGTGTCTTTAAGGACCAGATTTTAGCAATTTGTTAGCACCTCGTTAGGGGAGGTTGGTATGGGATTGGGAGGTGTTGGAGAAGGGTATTGGCCAAAGGAGCAGATGGGAACAGAAAGGCTGTGGAGAAGCTCTGATTTTCTCTCAGAGGGATCTCAGTGCTCCTCCAGCTCTGTCACTGCACCCATCACTATGGCCAACTCACCACCCTCTCTGGGTTATTATGCTCCAGAAGACAAGCACATTTGTAATGCAACTGTTCTACCTTGCCTGCAGTGGTGATGGGTACTTTTGGACTCATTCTGGAATGAGAGCTGGAAACACATCATATAACTGGGTCAGGGAAAAACAGGCAGACTCTTGTTGTGCCCCATCAACCAGGTAGGAGGATAGCACACAACTTGAAGTGGGAGGGGTGCAGAAGCCCCTCCAGATGGGTGTTTGTTTTGGTTTCCTTTAGTTTAGGCAGACTTCAGTTTTAGAGAAGCCTCACATTATCTTTCCCTTGATTTTACCAGTTTTAGGGCAAGCCATGAAATATTTCAGTTCTATCTGTTTAGAGGTGACAGTAAACAAGTGAAAATGTAGGATTAAAATTTTAAAAAATTAATTGTAACCATCTAGTTCATGATGAAGAAGTACAGTACATTGTGCTGATACATCTCAAGTGGTCTGTGAGTGTATATATATATATGAATATGCATGCATACATATGTTTTTCACATCTATACTTTCAACTTTGCTCCCAGGGCAGATCAGCAAGTTAAATTCCATTCTGGAAGGGAATACATACTGTCTCTAGATCATCCTCTGTGTTGGAAGCCTGGCACAGTTCCAGCTTGGATTACTTCTGTCCTGGTTTTTTTTCTGTGAGGAGGGGAAGGACAAACTCGTCTCTTAAAAGTACTGCCAGTCACATAAGGGGTGGCACAGATCTTGTGCAGCATTTACGGGAGGTAGCATCTTATATGGTAAAACTTGGGAGGCTGTAAGGAGTCACCATACAGATTAATGAACTTGTGTATGGATGTGTTCGGAAAATCACTACATGGAACCCTACTTACCTGGACATCCTTTGCTTTGAAGAGCAACTGAGGTACCATTTTCCCCCAGTAGCTTCAGTAAGCAGAAGAAACCACCACAATTGCAGCCCCTTAATCCTGTCACTGCATAAAGACGGCAAGATTTGATCAAGAGCAGTTTGTTGAGGAAGTATTTCTGACCTGGAAGCACAATGTAAATGAGGGTGACTCTTCTCTGGCTCCCCCTGCTTGCAGGCTTCCTCCTCAAGACAGAGTGTCTGTGACACCATAGTCATAATTCAAAGCGTTTTCTAAATAAATTATAAATAAAGCCAGTGAAGAGTTAAATGCAACATATATTAGATTTCAGTGATGAAGCCTCTGATTAATATAATGAAATGCCTGGTTTAATTGCATTACCTTCCATTAGCTCCCATCTTCCTTTTTTTTTATAATTGTTTCTAAGGCTCTGTGTACTTCATCCCTGCTGGGACTTTCATCCCACATTTATTCAAGTGAGACTTGTGCTTTCAAAACTGCACCTTTCATCAATCTCCTATTAATTAGCCAAATGCCACATCGTATTATACATTGATGCATTCAGTCAAGCATGTGCCATAACGAGGAGAGCCCATGGTCTGTCCAGGCTCCTCTCAGGAGCTGGTCATTGGTATTCCAGGATAAGTCAGCTTACTGTAATTCGAAATTGGTCTGCCGTCCCATTAGGAATCTGCCCGATCAATACCAAGTGAATTAGAGTTTCAGTGATCTGATTAACTCCCCATTATTTTCTACCCTGGCTGATTTAGAATGCATGATGAGACAATATTCCAGTTTCTTTGCTTTATCCCAGTTTAAATGAAATATAGACATCTGAGGAAGCAGTGGCTGTGCATTTGATTTGGCTGTGGTGTTATAAAGTCAAACACTGTGAGTGTCTGCCTCACCTCAACAGCCGGAGGCGAGGGCTGTCATGTCACATGGAGAGATGGCAGGAGGCTGGAGGGAACAGGGGCATCTTTCCACACTGCTCCTCCTTTCTGGCTCATCCATTCTGTGCCTCCTTGGTTGGGCAGACTTGGGTAGACCTACCTGACTTAGGTTAGGTACATACTGAGTTGGTAGGCGGCCACACCATTTGTGGTCCTACACAAGTATTGGTGTGTAAGCCAAGACTGAGGTGGAAAATTCTCTGTACAGAAGATGTGCAGTGGAAATGTGACATTTGCTCTAATTCATGGGATCTCTGCCATCATGAAAGAGGGAAGTTAGGAAATCTCATCAAGTTCTGTTAGGTCACAAGCATTTCACCTTCAAGGCATGGATGATTATTTTGTGTTGGCAGCTTGTGGATGCAATCCCTAAATGGAGTTTCCAGTTGCTGTTTTATTGCAAGTGTATAACAATGTGAAACAGGACCAGAAACAAAGGCCTAATTTTGTGAGTCTGGAAGGTAGATTTTAAATAGAAAGCTTGCTGGCTTTGGTTCATTTGCTAATCTTGAAATGATGTTAATAGGTCCCACTTATCAACTCTTTTTTTAAATTCTTTCATTTCCAGGGTAAAAAGGCTTAGTGTTTTTACTGCCAATTTTCTTGGCAGTGCACGTTAATATTGGCTTGGGGAAACAGGGATGAAAAAAACAATCCTGGTGTGCTTCAAAGCGCTGTATAACCTGATAGCCCTGAACTCTGTCTCAGTGTTCACTGCTCACTGGCTGTGGAAAAGAAGTAAGATAGAAAAGATTGCCTTTGTAACAGCTGGAGGTGTTTCAGCAAGGTATTCTTACTAAAGAAGTTGCCCCTGAAAAATCAGGCGTTGCCACCTACACACACAAAAGACAAAAAAGAAAAGTGCGTAGATACTCAAAGAGAGGATTTGGACCCAAAGCTGTATTTTAAAATGTACAGTTTTAATGTGCCAGTAGACCAGAATTAAAAAATACTTTAAAAAATGAGAAAATTATTTGGAGTGTGCTGCAGATGCATTTATTTTAGGAGACAAAATCTTGTCTGCATTCTCATTCAAGGTGCTCATAGCATCCTAGCCCCTTTAATGCATTTCAGGTCATCAAGTAATGAGCAGGGCTGCACATTTTTTGTGCCAACAGGTAAAAAGCAGGTCATAATCTGCTTAATATGTGGAATGTGTATATTAATATTAATTTCTCTCTTTTACAAATTAATATAGATTTGCTGAGTAGCACATGTATAATGCATAAATACATACATGAAAGTTTAATGTGGACATACTCTCGTACGTTCCACCAGTGTACATTGACATAATTTTAGTATTTCTTCATTGCTGCTTCATGGACAGTTTGCAGGCTGTGTTTTTTTGGGGGTTGTCATTGTTTGGGGGGATTGTGTTTGTTTGGGGTTGGTTTGTTTATTTTGTTTGGGTCCTTTTTTAGTTTGTTTTTTTTTCTTTGATGAAAGAAAATATAAGAGAGAAGACTTGCAAGTGCCAAGAGCTTGAGTCACTTGTGGAAAGTGAAACTGAAAACCTGGACTCCCAAAGTTAAGCCTCTTCAGAGGTCCTGGGGCAGGATGTCACCGATGGGATGGTAAAGCTTTGTATGTAGCCCACTAGAGGGTGACAAAGCCTAATGTTAGGGACATGGAGGTGACACTGGGGGTCCAGAGCCCTTGGCATCCTCCTTGCCTGCCTGGAGTGCACTCCCTGGTCCACCTGCCAGGCTTCAAACATCCATGTTTAGTGCCATGAACCATCCCTGCCAGAGAAAGATGAGCTGAGCCTTCAGGTCATGGGTGACAGCCTCCTCAGGAATCTCCTCAGAGCATCATGAAATGGAGGAAACAATGGAAAAATTACAGGAAAAAATATTAGAGCAGATGCATGACAGCTGATCTGGTCCCCCATACCATATGCAAGGGCTGAAAACAATGCATTACAGGGTCAGTTTTACCAGCAAATAAGACAAGGAGCTGCACAGAGATGGACACAAACTAACTTTGTGAGCCAATGGCCAACTGATCTGTTCCAAACCCTCTGGAGCTGGCAGGAAGGTGGTCTGTTGACTTGGCTGGGCTTTCAGTCGTGACCACAGCAGGAAGGCACATTGTGGTGTGTTCCACCAAACACAGCTCACCCTTGGGCTGGAAGGAGAGCATAATTTCTTGGGTTTGGATCATTTAGGTTCGTGAAGATAAAAAGAACACATTTCCAGGAGAAATATTGCAAGTTCTGGACTGTGTGTAGCTTCATGTTTGAGTGCTATAGACTGGTTCGGTATTTGTCGGAGATCGAGGCAAGAAAACAGGAAGGAGAGAAAAAGAAGTGTTGGTAAGCATTCATGAAAAATGTTGAGCTAAACTAGCAATAAAATAATTTTTTAATTTAAAAGTGTTGCAGTAGCATTAAAAAATGGCTAGTCATCTTTGGAATTGTGCAAACTGTGGAATCCTAAATAAAAAATCTGTAGGATTTGTAAGAAGTTTGTGACAAATTTCAGATGTGATTTACTACTTCAATGTTTTATTATTATTTCTGAGAAACCCATATAGGACTCTATTAATTAAAACTCAGATTGACACTTTGGCTCCATAAGATTTAGGAATTAGCATGATTTTATCTCATTAGTGCATTTATTGCAGTGTTCATGCTTTTAATTAAGCATTAAGTCGCTCCAAGGTGAGTTTTATGATCCCATAATGCATCTGG
This sequence comes from Aleadryas rufinucha, assembly GCA_013397815.1. Classification (NCBI taxonomy): domain Eukaryota; kingdom Metazoa; phylum Chordata; class Aves; order Passeriformes; genus Aleadryas; species Aleadryas rufinucha. Next base: position 220,153 of record VZTH01009682.1, read on the forward strand.
GCTTTCACTACTTGTCTAAATACACATTAGGGGATGACAGCCACTTTGGAGAAACCCTAATTGTGTTATCACTGAAGTTTGAGTCTTTTTTGTCTGGGTTTGGGTGATAGGTTTAAATTTCTTTAAGGGCCTGCTGCAAGTATGCAGGAAACACTGACGTCAGTTGTGTCTGTGTGGGTGGGAAGGCTGAATGCAAAGGGCTTGAGAAGGACCTGAGCCAGTGCCCAAAGATATTCCCACTGGTCCTGGTGGCCTTTGGAAAGGGATCCAGAATGTGGTGCTGAGCACACAGCAAGGAGTGTTGCTCTACCTCACATCCCACTTGAGCTTTCCAGCTGACAGGTCAGGCTGGTGGTGGGTGCCATCTCACATGGCAAGCTGAGCTGGAAAGTGACTGCTGCTCTGTTGTATCCTGCAGGGATACTGAGAAGGGTCCAGCAAAGCCCACAGCGAAGAAGGATAGCTGGTGGGATGGCCTCAAGCCCGCAGCAGCCTCCTAGTCCTCACCCGCCAGCAATCGGTCCCCATATTCTCCACCCTTATGTCCCACACCTGGAAGTTTCCTTTTGAATCATCCCCCCATTGGCTCCTACCCCTCAGTCCCTCCCTAGCCCCTACCTATGTACCGCCCCATGTCCGCGCCCCTCGCAACCCCCTGTACTTAAGGGGGAACACGTTGGGGGGTCACCGGTTCGTCTCCGTCCCTGCTCCCGTTCACCGTGTCTCTGTTACGAGCGGCTCGCCAGAAT
>VZTH01009683.1:0-209222 GCA_013397815.1 Aleadryas rufinucha
TTTTTTCTTTTTCTTTTTCTTGGGTTTTTTTTGAGAGAGAGGTAGGGGTCACTGGTGGATGGAGAGGTTGCTTGTAAGTGCCCTGTGAGAGGCAGAGCACTCAATCAAGGAAATAATTTAAACATACGAACAGTTACATTGCTGTCAATATTTCAACTAAGCCTTATTTTAAAAAAATTTTCTGAATTAGTATCACATTTATCCACAATTGGATGAATCATGCTTTGGGAAAAATACAGCAGCATTATCTCTTTTACTACTACAAGCATATCTAGCACAATACATCAGATATTGGCACAGTCTTGCCAATAACAATTTCTGTGTAACTTTTTTTTTTGTAGTAGCAAAAAGTATATTCTACACTTATTTAACATATTCCTTACTTGCTAATGTTTTGAAATACTTTTAGAAACACTTATAAAGTTGAGAACTTCAACAGAGAATGTTTGATATAACCAAATTCAACATTTGATTCCTTTGTTCACTCTTTACAAACTCTAGAATAGAAATTTTGTCCCAAACCTGTACTTTCTCCTTCTTAAAGACAAGACAGACTTTGTTCTATCACAATTTTAGCAGAAACTTGGATTTTTTTTTATGCTTATACTGAACACATTCCAGTATGAAGCTGTCCATACTGGATACTACAAGTGACAGTTCTGAGTACTGGAGTATGTCTGAGGTTTTATAAATACCAATTTATATTTATTGGCATTTAAGTTTCCCAGTATTTGCAATGCTAATTCTCTTAAGTTAATTCCTTATGCTAAAGGCTAATTTTTAGTAAGAAATGTCATTAAAATGATTTCATTTATTTATACTTTTATGCTACATGGCTAACTGCTCATACAAACCATGTTTACGGTTGTGTACCATCCAGCCTTTTGCCACTGGGTGACAGCCAAAGCATGAAAACAAAAGCCCTATTCAGGAAAAGAATTCCCTGCACTGCTATATGAATATCAAGTGAATTATGCAAATCAGAACAGGAGGAGCTTAATAAAACTCTCTTTCTGACCTCCCTTATGTATAAGGAGGGAAATATGCTGAGAATCTTGAAGTAAATATCCTTGTAAGAGAACAGTAAGTGCAACAAATGCCGACCTCAACATTTAACTGAAACACTTCATCATAAAACTCAATGATCTTTGTAATTTGTACAAATCTACATCGCAAAATCAAAGACAGTTTTTTTCTTTGGTTTTGCAAAGGAATAAGGGGAGAAAAGGGTCCAAAACTGTCTGAGTTTACAAAAGGAATGATGTAGAGGGACAGAAGAGATATACAATACAAGTAATACTCTACTACAAAAAAAATTAAGTTTGTTTTCATGACAGTAAATGTGCACATTTCCCTTTAGAATAACTTTCTCTAACTTAGGCTATTTTTAATGACTTGAGAACAGATGTAAAAAGAGAAGGCAAAACATGGATCTATCATGCAGCACTTCAAAATGGTGCTTTGTATCTTTGAGTTTCAACTTTAACAAAAATCAGTTTCCTAAAGGTTTATTTGATTTTTCTCAAAATGCAAAAGCTTTAGACTCTACGTATTTCCTTAATAATTCTTTTTATCTATAGCACATTTACAGTAGGATGTAACTAACCCACACAGTTGTGTAAAAAGCAAAAAGTAAAATATCTTTTAAGTCAGATTAGAATTGACTATATTTGCATCAGAATAACTAATTTTTTTTCCATATTAAAAATGCTATGAATATTAATAACTTACATCATATTTTCAGGTTCCATTGCACAAGCTCCCACTGCTTTGTTGACATTCACAAGTAGTGCCCGATCAGTTGTAGTCAGTAACTTCACTATGGGTGCGATTCCACCACATCTGCGGACAGTGCCTCGATTTTCTTGCTCTTGGCAACATTCTCCCAGTGCTCCAATGACATTTTTAAGTACTTCTTCAGGCTGATCAGTAAGCAGTGTTACCAAAGTTTCTACAGTTTTATATTCCTGAAATCTAAAAGACAGCAATAAATCCAAAGCTATTATTTTCAGTCTGTTACCACTGTAAGCTTGATTTTATAATTTAAGTACTATTATAATAGAAGTACATGTTTTAATTTCTGAATGTAAATCACCTTGTTGAAGAAATCCCAATACAGGCAAACCATTCCAATCACTTATTCTAAGTGTGACATGGAGCCTAATTTCTTACTCTACCTTTCTAACTACATTTCTCTAATTTAGCTGTCTAAGAATCTCCTGAGCAGTTTGAGGGTTTTTTTAAACTTGACATGTGCATGCAACACCTACAAATAGCTGAAAACAAACCAGAAGACTGGCAATTACTGTGCTATCCTAACTTCCAGCACTTTTCCCTGCTATGTTTACAATAGCTAGAGTGGTATTGTACCAGACCCTCCTCCACCTCTCTGAACCAAAGGATTACCCTTACTTTTCACTAAACATCAGATTTTTAGAGAGTTTACCCTGACCAGTTTTACACTTACTTCAGGCCTAAGACATTTCATTTTCCTGAGGTCAGAACCATAGTTCCAGTACACTTCTATAGCACACTGTTAGATTCCAAGTTGTAATTAAGAAATAAGTTGACAGAAATTTGACTTGACTCCTATATTAGTACTTGCCCCATTCTTCAAAGAAATTTTGATACTGAGAATCAAAAATACATTTTTTTAAATCTTGGAGATCCTATCCCACAAAGAGATGTGTGCTAAACCTCAGAAGTTCATCTTTCAGAGCAGGATTTTTTCCTTGGTGCTGGAATCATCTTCTAAGTTTTTTGGGGTTTTTTTGTTCAAAACTTAAGAGGATTCTTAACACTTAACAAATACTGCATCTTCCTTTTATACATTTTCTGATACACCTTGACAGTTCCATGTGGCATATCAAGCTAGATCTAACCTGTATATAACCTAATTATCAGAGAAAATTTCTCTGAGGGTACTGAATTCTCATTTGTGCTTTCCTCCCAGCCCCTAGCTTCTGGGAATGTCTACTCGAGCTACAAAAACTATTTTCCAGGAATCAGTTTCTCATGTGGCTTTTCTTTCATACAAAAAATATTAGTATTTCTGAGATTTTTATGGTAGAACCAGATCTGTTTCAATAAAAATTAATCTTTCCAAGATGGATTATCAGCATAATAATTAAAGTAACCGAGAAATGAGAAACTTTTGTTTTTCATCATCTAAACCTTTGCTTAAAGAGAAATTTTCCTCTCTTTGTTCACTGTAATTTGGAAGTATCCCTACAATTATTTTTTCCAAGAGTAAACATCAACAACATGAAAAAAGAGCAAGAAAGTAAGCAAATAATTTTAAAAAAACAACAAAACAAAACTGATTTTTGCTGGCATTTCAACTGCTTCACAGATGGAACAATGTGAGCTGGCTCTGCAACAGGCAGGCTGCACTCTGACAGAGCTGTTGGCTCGGACCATCTTGTGTCCAGGAGCAGTACAGCTGCTCCCACGCCCACTGCACCCGGAGCTACACGGGCACAGGCACCTGCACCAGATCATGGCTGGGTCAGCACAACATCTCAGCAGTGAACCTCAGGTATAGGAAATACTCTGGAGCACTTCAGAGATAATTAAGTGCCCCTACAGGAGCCAGCAGGGTTTGTTAGTTCTAGCTTCATGCCAGACTCAGGCTCATCCCTACAGATCTACTTAGGTGTTTTCATATTATCCTTGCTCCCTTTTCTTCAGCACCCTCCCATCTTGAGTTTGGATAGAGTTTACTGCTTCAGACTCAGCACTATATAACACATGAGTTCAGCTGGAGCTGCGCCGAGCTAGTAACCTTTGTGGAGCATCATGCACTTGCCAAAGATATGTGAGTAGACCAACAAAAATCTGTTTGCAGTTGGACAGAATTATTGCCTACAGCTACACTAATAAATAGAACAGGCTAGGGCTCGTTCTCTAGCCCTGAGGACGAGAAGCACAACATAGCATCCATATGGCTAAAATCTCTTATCCTCACAATGCAGGGTGGCCTCGCCCACTCTGTCTAATGGGAACAATCTGTTGCCTGCACTGTTCCCAAGGAGTGTCTGGGCATTGTCTGGGAGAGCGCTTGCTGGCACAGGCCAAACTGTGTAAGGGACTGTGCTGGCAGTTAAACAGTATGGATAATCCTAACATAGAGCCTGAATCTGAAAGGTTTGGCCCTGTTTAGTTAACTAGTACAGAGAGAGCCATTCAGTCCATCTCATCACTGATTGATCCAAAATCAGGATACCTCTGCACATATCCAAAGTCCACAGAAAAGAAGGATACATCCTCATGGAAAGTTAGCTTACTGTGCAATCAAAAATGCAAAAAAGCAGTAGGACAGCAGTAAAGGATGTAAAGACCATAGGTCTGTATACCAACAGTTTGAGAACTCATTTAGGACAGTAAAAAGCCAGAATGTAAAACCTGGAAATCTTCCTAATTTTTATCCAGTCTTTATCTGTCGTATGTGCTTATCCAGCAAGGTACACTAAAATCAGGGCAGCAGGAAGATGTTACCTCTTACGAATACTCTTTCTAACCTTTCTAATGCATTTTTCATTCTTTTGTACAGAGCAGTGTAATTTCAGCAGGAAACTTAGCACATATGCAGTGGGACCAGCTTCTTTTTTTAAGGTAAGGTGCATGCATCTGAAAAATTAATTTCAGATGAGAGGGTAAAGTGTTCTCAATCATTATGCTGCTCCATGGAAGGTGGAAAGTGACAACTCCTACTGTCACATTCTCAGATAATTACTCAGGACCCTGGTACTGAGAAGTTGCTGGTACCTACAGCAGGACTCTCATCAGTTAATTCCACTCATTTAGAAGCTGGGTCTCCAGACTAAGCTACTTTTCTGAGCCCCTTCTGTAGTCAAGAAGTGAGGCATGTAGGCTAATTATCCTAGACTCCAGTATATTTCTAATATGTATTAGATATCTATCCTACAATGAAATAATTTGGTTTCTGTCTCTCTTGATGTAAAATGTTAAAGTTAACTGTACTACATACTCTCTCTACCGTGCAGCAGTGATTCTGGCTTGCAAGCTACAGACAGGAGGGGGGATATCAGATATGGCCACGTGTCAAATGTTTAGTATGTGCTAGTACACCTCCTGACTCATGTCCTACAGCTTAACTAGAGGTACCACTTGTCTCCATTGACTGTTAAGATTCTAGGAACTTAACACTGTATCCTGATGAGGTCAGGTGGCAATTTTTTAAGTACTATAAAACCGAAGTTGAAAGCCCAACTGATTATAAAGACTGATTATGAAGAATCATGACACAACAGTTTTGAAAACAATAGAAGCCCATAAAATCAAAACATGATAATGTAATAAATGCTTATAAATTAAATTGTTACTTTAACACATTTTCTCTACTGATTGCACATTTCCAGATTGCTCCTGTCACAGCTGCCAAAAGTTGTTTGTTTTCACTGTTATCAAGCAGAACAGATAGTGGTTGTAGACCTTCATGTTTTCTAACCAGGTCACGTATTTCTTCATCTTCTGCACACTATAAAAAACCAATTAAACATATATATTAGGTAAAAATGTGTAAAATTATATCTTCAAAAGCTAGCTGTATTACACTGTAACTAGTAAAAGCTAATAGAGAAGAAAACACAAATATTGTATTCAAGTATCTGAATATGCTAACAAGTCACTAAGAAAGTTTGACAGTAAACTGCTCCTGTGTATGCAGCAGGACAGTACAAGCACTGTCACATTATCTACTTTAGGGGCAAACAAACAAAAATACCAAAACAGCTCTATGCACAGTATGCTTTGCCTCTCTCCACTGGTTACCTGTGCAACTTAGGGGTTGCAAACAAGAAGAGCAAGTAGGAACCTCATCATAATATTAAATATGCAGCTAAAATATTCACAACATTTCTATAATTTTTTACACATTATAGAAATAGTGAAATTAAGAAAATTTAAAACTGACAATGACATGAAAACAAATGGCTAATGCTGGTTCTGATCTACTCATTATCATACAATTACCTTAAATATGGCACTTGCACAATGCATCTGGAGCTCTTCATGTTCACTACTCAGATTTTTCACTAAGTTCTCAATCATGCCTTCTGTCCTTATTGCAAGTCTGTAACTTGGCTAAAAAGATAAACTGCATCTTTTAGATCCTGCATATTAACAGTTAATAGGTCACAATAATAATACAATGCTACAATTCTAGGGTTTGATATTGAGAAGCCTTCTACTTTACATAAGCACAAGTCATCATTGCCTTGAAAATACTACTGATGATCTCAAAGGTAAGCAAATACAGACATTCTCTGCAGTGCTCTTCAAATCACCTGTAAAACGAGGTACTGCACTGCCTATCTTGTAGCCACTTGGCTTACGCAGAATGCAGAATATTCTGAAAGGTGTCCAGACTCCCTGCTCAGACCCAAGAAAGCAAAAGATGCTGCAGAATGGGATCAAGAAGTACCCACTCACTTCATCGAGAACCAGCAGCCAAAACAACAGATCTATTCCTAAAACAAGGTTAGAAAAATATGTTCTTAGAATTAACATTTTTTAGTGATATTTTCATCCAAATTTTAACCTACAGGCATTGTAACAGGGGATCATTTTTTAAGTGAGGGAAACATCTGTGTAAGAAATGCATTTAGTGTTCCTTCCAAGTTATGCCATACAAGAAATCCTCAAAAATGACACCTTCTCAATATATACTTACTGAACCTAAAACCTGCCAGGTTTGTGTCTCATGGAACATGCATAAATTTGTGTAATTCAAGAAGCTAATTTTTAGTAGACAGTGTTTAATAATGTAAAATTTCTTGAAAAATTATGTCTTTTGTGCCTCAAATTCACCAAGACAAATTATGTATATTTTTTTATCTGAAATGCAATATACCTCAAGTTCAAATGAAGATACAGAATCATAAAGAAATAGAATCATTTAAGTTGGAAAAGACCTTTAAGATCATTGAGTCCAACCATTATCCCAGCACTGCCAAGTCCACCGCTAAACCGCATCCCTAAGTGCCACATCTGCACATCTTTTAAGTAACTCCACGGATGGTGACTCAACCATTCCCCTGTTCCAGTGCTTGATGACCCTTTCAGCGAAGAATTTTTTCCTAATTTCCAACCTAAATCTCCCCTGATTCAACCTGAGGCCATTTCCTCTGATCCTATTGCTTCTTAGTTGGGAGAAAAGAACAACCCCACCTGGTTCCAACTTTCTTCAGGTAGTTGGAGGAAGCAATCAGGTCCCCTCTGAGCCTCCTTCTCTCCAGGCTAAACATCCCCAGTTCCCTCAGCTGCTCCTCATCAGACTTGTGCTCCAGACCCTTCTCCAGCTCCACTGCCCTTCTCTGGACACACTCCAGCATGTCAGTGTCCTTCCTGAATTGAGCGACCCAGAACTGAACACAGGATTTGAGCAGTGCCTAGTACAGGCGGATGATCACTGCCCTGGTCCTGCTGGCCACGCTATTGCTGATACAGGCCAGGATGCCATTGGTTTTCTTGGCCACCTGGGCACTCACTGGCTCATGTTCAGCCCTCCAGGTCTTTTTCCACCAGACAGTTTTCCAGCCACTCCTCCCCAGCCTGTAGTGCTGCAGGTCTTGTTGTGACCCAAGTGCAGGACCTGTCACTTGGCCTTGCTGAACCTCAGACCACTGGCCTTGGCCCATCGATCCAGCTTGTCCAGATCCCTCTGCAGAGCCTTCCTGCCCTCCAGTAGATAGACACTCCCATCCTTGGTGTGTCTGCAAACATTGAGGGTGTTGATGGTGCCCTCAATCCCCTCATCCAGATCATTCATAAAGATATTAAACAGAACTGTCCCACTCCTGTAATCCCTTCCATGGCCGTGGTAAAAAATATTTGTATTCAAATTTAAAAACTGAATATACTCAAAGTTGCAAAATGTGCCATGGAAATCCACAGAAAAATCACATATATTCCTTTCTTCTATTTGCAATGGATCAGACCCAATGCACAAGGACATTGTAAGCACTCTGCCCTGCACTGCATTGGATCTTCTTGGCCACACCTGCAGGTTAGTGTTGTAGAATTTAAATGCATTGATTAACCAGAATACAGCATCCTAGGTTGCTGAATCTGTAAGGTATGATGAAAAAAATAATAAAAAAAAGAAACTGATTTAGGCCTTCATTTCTACTTTTTTTTTTCTTTCATGTATTACTCCTAGCCTTTTAAATAAAAAATACGTGACTTTTGCTTCAATCCAAGTTGTGACCTTCTCAAAGCAACTTTGATTACACAAAGCATCTACGTTCTGATAGGATAACTGATCTGAGTGACTGTAGAATGTAATACTTCTTTTTAGTGGCCAATTTCTTTAATGCTTAGAAATAACTTAGCTGTATGTGTTTACTCACCTCTGAGGCACATTCTTGTAGTGTGCCTACTATTGGGATTAAGATGTCTGTGTGTGAACATTTGAGCCATCTAGCTAGTAATGGAATGCCACCAGCTTTACGGATTGCTTTCTTGTTTTTGCTGCTTTTGCTGCAGCTCCAGAGTGCCAAAGCCCCACAGCGTGCTGTTTCAGTGTCTTTGGCTTGGTATGATGATCCCACTGAAATAGATTCCAACAGCTCAACCTGAAAAAAATATCAACTTCTTAATATCTGCATGGAACTTTGATATCATGCTGCTTTCTAATTATGGTAAACACTACAATAAACATGTTTACAACACATGGTGTGTTTTTTGAACAAAAATACGCATATGACAAGGGTGCAAATTTTAATGCCTTCTTACCAATTTCTTGATTCCTCCATGTTGCCTTACTGTCTTTCGTGCTCGCTTAAATCTAGCAACATTGGCAATTGTTTCAGCTGCCAAACATTTTAGATCGGTATCTGGAGAGTCCAATATTTTCACCATGATCTCTAAGCCTCCAAGATCTGCAATTGTATGTCTGATCAATATATTTTGACTAATTTCCTTCAGGATTTTTAATGAACCAGTCTAAATAATGGGAAACGATAAAAGTTAAACATTATTTAGGTATACAAAAACATTATTTTAATGATGGGTTGTTTAATTTTTTTCTTTATATTTAATCAGGAGAAAAAAAGGAAACTGAAAGTCAAAGACAGATGTCTTTCTAAAAAATCTGAATAAAACAAAAAAATACAGAAATGAGAAAAGAAATCAATTTTCTTTATACTCTGTAACTTTTAAACTTGAAAAAATATTCTAATAGAAAAGGCATATTCATTGCTCTTTTTGACAAAGCTAGTTACCTGACATTTAATTTCTTCTGTATCAAGTAAATTAATTAACACTTCAAGACATCCAGTGTCTTTGATGGCCAGCTGACACGTTTCTTGAGACAGATTTAAATCTCTCATTGAACACAGTGCAATTACAGTAGCTGTTGGATCACCTCCCTAAAATAAAGCAATTAATGAGCAGATGTGTAAAGTGCATTTAATATAAATATTACTCCTACTCATGCTAGTAAAACTACTACTAAAGAAGAAACATGGTAGACTATTTTGATTCTATGGTGTTCAATAATGCAAACATAGTAGAAAATGGAACTATTGATAAAGTCTGTAAATGGCATAAAGATTCAAATGAGTGAATAGCTCAGGTGGAAAATGACTAACATGGCTTGCTGTGAATAGACCAGATTGGATGTTTTTCTAAATGATAAGCTCTATTTCAGCCACGTGAACCAGACTAAAAGAAAGAAAAAAATCAAAGAACACAGCACAGAAAGTTAAACCATGTGACAGTGGATTCTTTTAAACCTATAATATAGGTTTAAATATAGGTGTCAATAAAATCAGGGATGAACTGACCTGCATGGAAATTAGGAGAGCTGAGCTACCATGTAGCTGCAACAGAAGCTGGAGTGCATGAACACTGCCAGCTGGTACTAATGTGGAAGTTACAACTTAGAGTACCCAGTAAATCAAACTACAGCATCCACCTCCTGCATTCCAGGGAAGCTTTGGCTCCCATCCCGATCCGAACTGTGCTGCCCAAGCCCATCTCTTTTAAATGACAGTTTTGAATCTGTAAAGGATTTTTTAGCTAACCCTTCCCAGAGGAAAGTGTTCTGCTAAATTGTGGACATCACAATGAAGCATAGAATATTGAAAAACTGAGTAATGTTTGCTAATATAAAACAGATCTAACAAAACCAGAACTTTTGAAGCATATTTTTCTTAAATGTAAACAGAAACAGTAAGACTAATACACTACAAAAGGAATTTAACATGCTCTTCAAGTTATGATAAATGTAGTAGAGAATCACAAGTGAGAAAATACATCCAAAAAGAATGTGAGAGAACTACTTCATAAGTTTTCAGATCAGTAATTTACATCAGACAAAACACTTCTGCTAATCAATAAAGTATATATTCATAGTGCATCATATTTTTTACTTAAATTTCTTGTAACAACAGATACCACAAAATTTCCCCAAAAAAGTGGTTAAATATAAAGGTAATTTTTAAACATCTGTAACAGAGTGTCCTACAGGAAGATGCCTACAATTTTTAAAAATTGTCTTTTTTTAATCATCTTTATCATCTTGACTGTAGGAGAATGAAATGTGTCTTATTTTAATAACATATTTTCATCTACTTTGAAAATATGTCCTAGAGTATAAAATAATGTAACAATTTCTCATTTTCCTAGAGAAATCAGTTTATCTACACATATAAAACTCTAAATTATTTTTTTAAAAATTCATAAAATATGATTACAAAACTACACAGAATATTATGCAGCTCAAAAAACCTAACAGCTGTCCTTTTATGAAAGTTGTGGCCTTTTCACATAGATTATACTTTGATATTTACTTTCCTTTGTATGATAAACAATTTGCAACAGGTGTTTTAAAAGAAAACTTGTCTTTTTTTTATTTTACAAAAGTGTAAGAAGTATATTGATAACCTGAAAAGTGATGTCTCTTTTTCTGAGGACTTCTTCTCCTACACTGAAATTGCATTTATATATGAGTCATCCACAATTCCCTTATCTTACATGTATAATGGTTGGCATATGACATTTAATATGGACTAGTTTTTTAAAAAATAAACAGCTTTTAATTTTCTTATACTGAATAAAAAATACAACTGTATATATTAAAAAAATACATACGCATGTTATTTTTAAGCTTCAAGAACTAACACACCACTTTAAGTGTTTTTAATGTAAAACCACAATAAAATATTTTTCATATGTGCTGAAGCATCTGTTCTACAAAATAAGAAATATTACTGATGGTTTCACCAATTATTTTTTGTTTCTTGAAGTTATCATTACAGTAAATCTTGCAGTAGTTACAGCATAGATTTTAACATGCATGGAAGTAGTTACCTCTCCATTAAGTTGACATAAAATCTGCATCACGTTGTTATACCATTTGAAATCTGATATGTTGGAAGCAAAATAGACTCTACTGGCAGATCAACAATCAATTTTAAGGCTTGAAATTAAACACAGATTTAGTTTAAAAAGTGTCTCTTTTCCTATATGTTGGTATAACATATATATCCACAAATCAAATGAAAATAAACCAGTATCACTGTTACACTACCAGTAGAACATCTTCTGTGCACTGTACATGTAAAGTCTCTGTTACAACACTCAAGCTCACAACTGTGAACAGTTCGCAACTGAGAATTAAAGAACTACTGACAAGATGAAAAAACAAAGAAAATAAAAGTAAAACACAAGCAAATACAGACACAAACCAAAATACAGTTACCAAGGAACACACAAGTTCAAACCATCATTTTGTTTGGTACTTCTGTAATACTCAAGAGGAAAAACTCTGTTAGTCAATGGCAAGCTTTCAACAAATGGAACCAAAAAAGCAAAAGCATTAAGGGGTCTTTTTTCTGCATTACCCTTTACTATATTCTGCTAATGGCTACTTAATGTCACTGACAGCGTAGTGAACACTCTGACTATGCTAAGGACATAACGAGTCAGTAAGTGCTTAGATAACTTAGATGTTTTCATACTAGATGAGCTCAATGGACTCTACTCTATGGTACTGAGAGAACTGGCTGATGCCATGATTAGTTTGCAGAACGGTAGAAAGAAATCCATTGCTATCAATAGAACACAACACTGATATTATCTATCAATATCACAGTGTAGCCAAACAAAAAAAGCAAACTTTACAAAGAGACTTATAACCAGATTTATAACCTGTAAGGTACAAGAAATCCTCCTTCTTTGGTTTGGCACTGCTCAAATTTAAGTACTATATTCATTCTAGGTGTTATACTTCAAAAAAGATACTGAGAAAGTTGATAAAGACCGGAGGACACCAAAATATCTCAAAATTATGTTCTCCACTGAAAAATGGAAGGAACTGGAGCTGTTTACTCTGGAGAATAAGAAGGTGGTTTAAAGAACACCTTCAATGCCAATCACCTGTTCTCCAGGTCCAGACAAGAAATAATGGGGTTTAACAGCATCAGGTTTCACCTATTCTAGGTAAAAAAAAAAACAAACTCAACAAAACCAACTTTAATGGTAAGAATATTTGAATTCCTGAATATATTGCTTACAGTAGTCATAAAATCTCCATGACAGGAACAAAAAGGTAAAGAAGTATTTGTCCAGAAGACACACAAAGAATTGATGCTGTTTTGGAGGCAAGCAGATGGGAGTCAATGACTTCCTACATTCTGCTCTAGTCCTACTTTCTGTTATTTATTTTTTGTGAACTTTTACTACCCTGAAATTTTGTAAATAATAAATGGTTTTGATATTTACTTCTTTTCTTAAAAAAAAAATTGACCCATAATAGATAATATGATCATAGATACAGATAATAGATAATAAAATACACAGGCTTAAGTTTCAATAGCACATGTCCCATCCCAATTAAACCATTCCTAGTCAATACAAAGCCTTAATTTTTGAACTGATGATGTCAGTTCAGCAGGCTAGGAAAGAAAGATACAAAATTTCCTCTAGAGTCAAAGGTTTCCTTTCAGCTGAAACCTAAAGGCATTATTGGAGTACAAGTAATAGAAGTATGAACAGGATTATAAAGAAGATTATTCCAAATGTGTTTCCCAATTTGTAGCAACGTGAAGTATATGCACAGAAATACATAAGCATTAAAATAAAGTTACAGTGCATTTCAGTTTCCCAAGAGAAAGCAAAATTAAGTAAAATGAAAATTATACTGGTTTTGGCTCACAAATATCTCTATAAATATGGTAACTATTTGAAAGGTGTTTTATTAATTTATTGAATTTGGTTTAGGATTTAGAGTGAACACGACTGAATGCTACGAGAAAATGAAACATTGTTTCACTCTGCACAGCAGTGTCAAAGAGGGGGGGTTTTTTCTGTTTAGACCAATGGCTGAAATTAATTTTGCCAGAGTAAAAGTGTATTTTCTCTACTGTATTAAGTAAATCCTGGACAGATAGTTAAATGTACATGTCTGTGATAACAAGCCTATGGCTGAATAACAGGAAAGAAAATTGCTGTTTGTGGGCAGTTTTGTCATTCTTCCATGTAATAACCCAGTTTTGATTATGAGTATATATAATCTGAATGGCAATTACAATATACTTGACAAAATCAAGACCAAACATACCAAGTCAATATATTTTTAAAAAATACTGAACAAATAAAGTAGCATAATGTGATAGCCCCAAAAAATTACGTCAAATTATTGTTGTATCCCACTTTTAAAATTAAGATTCATTAGTGGAACAAAAAAACTCCTAGAAAAAAGAACATTGTTTAAGTGGAATCCCAGCCCAAAGTAATAGTGTCAGTTTTATAATACAGGAAATCCAAAACAAATAGTAAAATATGAAACAGAATTCTTAGTTTAAAGGTTCGTGAGTTTTTTATTTTCTGTTGAACTTGACTCTCTTAAATCACAGATCCTTTTGTAATTTTCTGCTAGAAAATACTTCAACATCTAAATAAATTTTGATACAGTTTAATGAAAGACTGAGTATTGCAGTATAAAATACATAATATGCTTCAGCAAGGCAATTTTTCTATGCTAGTGAATCTCTAAACACTCCAAGTTTTGTTATGGTTTAAATACTAGTTCCAATTTTTCATCTTAGTTTATAAAACATACAAGCTGCAACTTGTTAAGACATGAGTTATGGACAAGTATAACTGAGTTATGGAATAATTCCCTGACCCACTTCCTGAATCTTTTGGCATTCTTTAGCTTCAGCCTGGCAGTATGTAAACTATACAGATTAATATAAGTAAAGCCAGTGGAAAATCACAGGCATCACAAAGTTTTAAAACATTCACATTGGACTACGACAATGCACAGAAGCTGCACAGTTTTAGTTGCAGATTAATACCTAGACCTTGACCCTACACAGTGGCAGAAGTGACATATATATCATGACCCAGATACAGTTTAAATTGTCATATTTTATGAAACTGAAAATAAATGGGTTTTCAAGCAAAAGAATGTCCATTATTTTCTGTGTGAATCAGGAGGTTTTGTTAGGCAAGCATTGATTCCCTCTTGAAAACTCTTCCAAGACATGTATCCATTCTGTAGCTTTCCTTTTCTGATTCATAGAAATTGGATTCTACTATAGAGGAGGTAAGAGTCTAACAGTTCATGTGCAAACATATGAACTTTTACTTCATTGGACTAGGAATAATAGAATATTTTTCCTAGTAACTTCTCAAACCTCAAACTTGGAAAGAAGTGAAATGGTGACCCCAAAACCACAGAAACCTGGCCAAGATAATATATAATATCTTAACAGTGCAAGTTTATCTTCTACTCCATTGTGAAATTTTCAGTTTAGGGGTTCATTTCTTCCCCAGATGCATCTGGACAGTTTTGTAAGGACACTTCATCTGAGGAAAATAAAGCATATATGTATTTTAAAAGAACATGTAGAAATTAAAAGGAAATAGGATTGAATGAGAAAGATAAAAGGGTCTAGAATTAAATTTTAAAAAGAAAAAAACCCTACACAAACAGCATTACTGTGAACAGTAATTTAACATTGTAAACTCTGACTGCAGGCTTGGAGATGAGACATATGCTGTCCATAACACAGATGTGCTACTGACCTTGTGTGACAGCGTCACACCTGCCTGAGCATTTCTGATTTTGCCTAGTACTTGGCTCACAAAGAGGATAAAAGCCTTAATGTTATTACAGCCATTTTAATTTTATGTATCCAACTAATTTAGGAAACCAGTGGATGTGAATCTGAGGTGAAAAGTTAACTAGGTTGAACCAGGAAGGACCTTTGCCTCTGCAGACTAGAGAGCTTGCACACTGTTGAAGCTTTATAAGCACTGAACAGACAGAAGAGACAGTGTCATTTGAAACTAGCAAAAAAAAATTTTTGCGAGGAAAACAAAATTATAGCAGTAGTTTATTAAAAACTAAGAGACAGGTGCTCTCTAGAGAAATAAAACAAACTTAGAAACGGAGCTTAGTGAGAGCATAGAAAAAACAAATATGGGTGAAGACGTGGCTGAAGCACAGGCATGCTTCTGAAATAACTGTGTGTATAGCGAGCTGTGATTAAATTGAGCCTAGAATAAAGCGGAACACCTAAAAACAATGCAGAATGTTGTTCTCATTACTTAAAACTCTTGCTACCTTTCAGACACAATCACATTCTAATTATTTAGGAAACATAACAATTTGATTATCTACTTCATGAACATAAAACCTGAAGTCAGATTGAGATAACTGTGGCAATTTACTATTTTAGAGGTACTACAGTTACGGTGTCAAAACCATAGCTCATTAATTTAATTACCTGCTTTCATCATAGAATAAAACCCTGCAGAAAGAGGAGAATCAAACTTAAGTTATTTTACATTCTTTTCCTCAGTCCTTTATTTTTCATCTACAGTCTCTTCTTTCTCCTTTTTTGCTGAATTCTGTTTACTTTTATTCTTTATTTCTAGATTGTCTTTCATCTCATCAGCTACGAAACTCTAAGGAATGTGTGACCCTGTGAACATTAATTAAACCTCCACTACACAGAAATTCATCAGAATTTCTGGTGTTGGTGTTAATGGTCAAAATTCAACTGGTTGTTACGAATTTTATATGTCTCTTGGGATGAAGAATGATTGTATGGTATTTTGAGGAGAGAGCTATTCCAGTGCTTCAGAGTTGCCAATTATAATAATAATCTGACAGTTCACCATTTGCCAATACTTCCTACCTAGTAAAGTTATCATAAAAATATTTCTTTTTCATGATCAGCACTACCTAGGTTGTTAGAAAATACATACCTTACCTATAAATTTTCACATATTTTTATTTCCTTTTTCTTTTTCAGTAATCACATTCTTTACTGAATTTTAAAATAAAATCTTGGCTAATACTGGAAGATGGGAGCAAGAGACGTTGACGAACACTAGAGAAGGGAGTGATAGGAAGGTTTGCCAAGGCTGACGGGTGAGCCAAACACGTGCCAGGAAACACAAGCAGGTGGCACACGATTATGTCACATACATTTGGTATTTTGTGAGAAATAACAGCCTTAGCCTTGGCCTTAGCCAAACTAAAGCAAAATTTATTTTTCATCTTGATTTTTCTGTCCAGTTGAACAACCTCCTTCAGATTACCCCACCATATACTTTCATAAGGGAAGGGAAAAGATTTGTTGTTAGACATTCTACTAATAAGCTGAGTTGGTCAAAGTTGGTCACTCCTGAGAAAAGGCATTATACAGAGGCAAAGTTATTACATGTACAGAAATGTTTTACATGCATTTACATATGCTTATTATGTATTTACTAGCTAAAATATAATCTCGTGCAAGTCTTGCCAATAAGATATTATAAAGAAAAAACAGTTAACTCCTATCCACAGATTGCAGAAAAAACTTTGATGTGCAATATATGTCCTACACAGATTAGGGACTTTTACTTCTGCTATTAGATTCGAACATTTGCATCTATCATATATATAGGGCCAGATTTCAAGACTACAGGAACATCCATAAACAATACAGATTTTAGACTTTTTCTGTAACAATGAAAAAACTTTCTGAGAAGTATTACAATGTGCAAAATAAGCAAACAAATGTCTGGTACTTCAATGGGTGCACTGTAAGACTAACACTATTTTTTCTTTGTCTTACTAAATTTGAAATTACTTTTTGTGCAATTTACTTTAAACAATTAGTATTTGAAGATCCATTTTATTCCTTTGGGTGGGATGTTCATGTCTTCATCTGAGGTCCTGCATGTTAGAATAAAACAGAACTACTTTTCTGCTAATCCCAAAATACAATCGATTTCTTAATAAATGGCTTATGAAGCTGATTTAAATTTTTATAATGAGCAGTAGTGTAATCTTAATAATATGGAATGTTTCCAATACCATTATAACTTAAGAAAGCTATACTTTTCCATGATGCAGTTTAAAAAAACTGTCTGTCCTCTATTGCATGTAAATTTTCAGAAAAATATACAAGCCACATCAATGCCTTCACAAGTGCCATAAATTTATAGCTGGTTCTTATAAAAGAGGTGCTGTATACATCAGCTGCTAAACCACACAATTTTCATTTGCACATGGGCAACTGGGAGTTGCTGTTCAAGGCCACACCCATGGAACATCCTCCCTGGTGCCTGTGCAGTGCTATAGCCTTTCTCCAGCTCCTGGGCCTGGCACAGGAGACAAACAGCTAGGAAGAGACAGAAGATTTGTCCACCTATGATTCCAAAGTAGAAAAGAAACACAATGCTGTTGTGGGAATGAGGTCTTTTGCACTGGAGTAATTCCAAACAGATATGAAATTAATGGATATTTTACATGAAGTGTGAGATTTGACAGGTTTCACTAGCATACTCCTGAAATATAGCCAAAAGTAGAATGACTTTCCATGTAAGAAACTGAAGGATGAATTCTGTAATTGACATGGTCCTGCAGAACTCTCTTCATCCTCATCCTGGCATAGGTGTACATATAAATCGCACCCTTACAGGGAATCAAAATCAAACAGCACAAGGGCATAAGGGATTAAAGACTTATTCTGGATATTGGCGTTATTCCTGGCACAGTCACCAGTCCCAATTCACCTCTTAACATCTCAGTTTTAGCATAAAACTGGCAATAGCCAGTGCTCAACAGTGGGCGGCACAAAGCCCAGCTCTCACCACTTTTTTTCTTCTTTTTTTTTTCAGTGAACAGCCCCAGATCTGCCACAAAGAAGATTCTGCATTTCTACCTGATGTTCCCCATTTCTAGTGAAAGGATAATTGAAAATGATGACGTCTTCATCCTACTCCTAACACTATTCAGATGTAAAATGAAGCCCTTCCTCTAGAAATCCAATTCTTCAGAAGCACCAATTTAATAAATTACGTCAAATCTGAAGTAGGCTGGGTGAATCTCACTGTTACAAACATCAACAGAGTGCTTCATTCCAGTTTTATCTACTCTGGCCCCAAAGGATGCCTAACACAAGGCCATCACCAAGCTCACTGATCTATTTTTCGGCTCTTTGTTAAGTCAATGGGGAGGCATGGCAGGAACACACATGCTCCATCTCCTGCTTCACAGCCCTGGGAAGATTGAAGGTAGGACAAGGAGCCAGACCACAGAAGCAGCTGCTTCCCAGCGGAACAATTCCAACATGGATACTCTTTCCCAGAAAGGAAGGGGAGTGGAGAAGGGCAAAAAGTCAGAAGGGAATTTCCCCAGTGCTGGAATTTTCTCTCCAGAAAAGTACAGAGCTTACAGGCAGAACTCACAGCATCTTGAAAGTTTGCTTTATACAAATAGCAACCATCTTTTTAACCTTTAATGACAATCTAACATTATATAAAAGGTAGGTATCTTCCAGGTTTTATGGGAGATTTTGTTTGCAAATTGATTTATAGAGTCTTGTTCAATTGTGATTCACATTAACTTCAGCAGACATTCGAAAAATGACTGCATCTACAAATTATTGTATTTTCTCGGTATCTCAAGCATCTATTATTTAAGGCATGTTATTAATTTTTTCAGATGGGCAAACAACACAAGCCCTTTGAAATTTGTGCTTCTATATAAATATGCTTGTAGATGCTTAAATAACACAGTCATAAATCTATTTTCTCTTATGCTGCATGTGTCATGAACACTTGCCTACATGAACAGCAAGAATGCCAAAAAATCTCCCAAGTCTGGCCAGAAGTGCAGTATTTATACTTGAATTAAAATGAATTCCATGTGCAAGCTAAAGTAGCACTCCATCAATAAAACATTTCAACCACTGTCTGTGGTATGGCACTGACGCATCTCTTTTCAGCTTTATCTGACACTAGGGAGTTCTCGCTTTATGTAGCTAAGACTGAACACAGAACTATTTTAAGTATATCTTCAAATACTTAGTTTAATTTATATCTAACTTAAACAACTATTGTTAGACTCAGGTGTGTATGAATACATAAACAAGTATATATTTGAATTTTCACAACGAAACTTTTTCCTATTATGGAATTTTATAGTACAAACTTCTTAATAGCTACTCACTATCTGATCAAAAATGCTGCCCTGTCATTTCCTAGTTCTAAACCATTATGTAATTTTGCTTGTTGACAGCTGGAACAAAATATACTCATTTCTAAAACAGAGGTGCATGAAAAGTATACTTTCCTATTTGTCATTCTCACTCTTCTTTCAGAAGGTTTAATGCAAATATAGACATGAATTTCAATACTGATTTAAGTTCAATACTAAAATCTAAACATGACTATATGGAGATCTAGAGAGGAAAGGGAGTTTGAGAATTAAGTAACCAGGAGAGAAGAGCCTTGTCAGTAAAGAAGGTGGTACATAAACGGGCCAATCAAAAGATTAGTGGGAATTCATCAACAGTAATGAATTTCAAGTATCCTCTCCAGAAGGACCTTGAGTCTTTACTATAAAGTAACATGGTTGTTTCTCTGAGCTCTCAGAAAAGTACAAAGAGTTGCTTCATAATACAGACAGAAGCAAGCTATTAGCAAACTGAAAGATTTGACAACAACCTCTTGAACTGTAATTATATGCAAGTAGGGAGAATTCTATAATGCAAAATGTATACATGCTGTGTTCAGCATTAGGAATAGCTGAGCAAGTTACATGCTCAAAGTTACATTTGCAAAGGCTTATTTTACCACAGCCAAAATGACAAAAATATAGAGGTCCAACCTATAAAAGATAAATGTAGACAGGCTCGCATTACCCATGTTTGTCTGTGTCTCTTTGCCAGGGTCACTAGCAAGGCCCCACAGACATGAACTGAGAACACGCAGTGTGAGTACTCTAAATATATTTTAAAAGACTGAGTTACTCTCCTACAGTAGTTAAAAGGACTGTGAGGAGCCAAAACTTTGCTTATTCCTCACAAGTATTAATCGTAGAATCATGGAATCATAAAGGTTGGAAAAGATCTTCAGGATCATCGAGTCCAACCTTTGACTGAGCACCACCATGTCAACTAAACCACAGTACCAAGTGCCACATTCAGTCACTTCTTGAACACTTCTAAGGATGGTGACTCCACCACTTCCCTGGGCAGCCCATTCCAATGCTTAACAACCCTTTCAGCAAAAAATTCTTCCTGATGTCCAGCCTGAACCTCCCCTGGCACATCTTGAGTACCATCTCTGGTTGCCTGGGAGAAGAGACTGACCCCCACATGGCTACAATCTCCTTTCAAGCTGTTGGAGGGAGTGATAAGATCACCTCTGAGCATCCTTTTCTCTAGGCTAAACAAGCCCAGCTCCCTCAGCTGCTCCTCATACGACTTACTCTTTCTGCTGCACCAAAAGCCAGCACAGTCATTTTATCAGTCGGATGTTACACTCTGTAGTAGTACTCAAAAAAGTAAATAAGCCAGCACTTTTATTAGCAACTTAACAGAACATAAATTCCAGTACAAACTTGTAAAGGAACTTCTCCTGAGGGAAAAACTTAATTAGAGTTTTCCAGAATAGTAAAGGGATGTTGGGTTTTTGATCTGTTTCAGACATATTCAGAATTCTAACTATCTATATTTATAGGTTCCAAAAGATTTTCAACAAGTCTGTGTAAAAACCTTTTTTTTGGTTTGTTTTAGAAGATGCCTGTTTATCGTACATTTTCTTGTCCACTAAAGCATCTATCCAGACACAAGACCATGTTAGAATTATTTCAGACATGCATTAATCATAGTTGATGAAAGACTTTAGGCAACTATTCAGTTTTAATAAAAACTCCTGAAAGTTATTATCCACATAAAGAAATCTCTTTGAAAGTTTCATACAAAAAGAAAAACAGAAACCCAATAATTAATAAAGAGATTATGCCATCTTACGTTTTAAATAACACTGAACAGATGGTTTAATCTAAAGGGCTATATAAGCCAAAAATAGCAGATTAAAAAGAAAGTGTGTGATAGGAAAGTCCACAGTTCCAGGATTTGAAAATACTAAACTGCAGGGCTATACTAAATAATGAAAGTGGAAAGGATAAGGAACTGGTCCGGCATCCTCAAGCATAACGTTTTTATTTTTTATGCAATTTATCAGTGCCTACTTACTTTTACATATTTTGCAAGTTTCTGAACTCCCCAGTATTCTGGTGACAAATCGGTGCCTCCTTCCTGACGATGTACAGGCTGTTCATCTTCTTCAGTCTCTGAGGAACTTTCACCAACATCTTCAAGGCTGCTTGATGTTTTACTAAAAATAAATAAACAGAATCACCAGTTTCAAATAGTTATAAACTAATATGGACAAGCACATTTCAAACAGGTATGACAACAGTGCCTAATAAAAGAACTAGAAAAATACAATTCACATCACCAAATGGTAAGTATAGTGATAATTACTGTAGATAAGGAAAATAAAAATTAAAAAATGGAAGGAAGAAAAATAAGTAACCCATACCATTTTGAAGTTTGTTGAATTTTAACAGTTTTAGATTTGCCACTGGCTGTCTCTTTTGTAGTCAGAGGTACAGTACTACTTTTTCCTTCTTCTTCAGAGTCTTTTTTTGAAGCCTTTGCACTACCGGATTTGGATTTATTTAAAAAACAACAAAAAAAAGAACACAGAAATTAATTTTTCCAGAACATTCTTCAGAATATATGTGATTCAGAAAACTCCTGATTGTCCATGCATTAACAGTTTTGGATGGATGAAAGTTCAATTAATGTCTCTGGTTGCTTTTTGAACTCACATAAACAAATGAATTTACTATCTTCTGACACAGAATTTGAGTGCTTAGCTATGTGGTGTATGAAGAAATCTCTTCTTTTGTCCTGAACTGATCTCACTGGCTCATTTTCATTTGATGCCCCTTATTTTTGTCCTAGAACAGACAGTGACTATGTGTTCCCTATTTACCATCCCCAGACATGATTTTCTGTATCTTTCTTCTTCTCCTTTAGTCATCTTATTTCCAGGCAGTTTTGGTCTGCCTAGTTCTTCCACACACTGAGACGTTCCATAGCTTTGATCAGCTGAATACAATATATGTCGCTTTCCTTGTATTCCAAAAAAACTTCTAGTCCTAGCTGGCCACAATCTCTGGTGCTTTTTTTTGTCCCTAAATTACAATGTTGTGAAAGCAAAATGTCTTTTTGAGCCTTGGCTGGTCACTCTATCACAGTCACAAGAAAAAAAGAGAGTATTATTTATGATTACAGTCAATTTCACTACATCAAGACTCTAACAATGACTGTAGAAATATGTTAGCTCTTGCTCTGGAAAGACAATTTTTTTTTTAACTGATAACGATACATCACATCCAAAATCTCTTTAAAACGTTTCTTGTAACTTATTAAATTGTCAGACTTGAGAAGATACTATTTTTTATAGGATGACATTGAACGGCTTTTCTGCAGATATTCTACTTCCTCCACTAACACAAAATCAGGAAACATGAAATCAAAACAGAGTTCTGATTTCAGAAGAAAAATCTAACAATATCCAATATATGTATACTCTATTTTGGGTGTTTAAACTTTGAGATAATCTCATTAGTGAATATCATTGCAAAGTAGAGCTAGAGAAGTACCTCATATAATACAAAATCATTACAAAGTGGTAGCAATAAGTAAGAGTCATTCTGATTTTCCATCCTGGACCTCTTTTACCTCCCTAAGAAAGTGTGGTTTAGATTAGGTTTTCTACTCTGTCTTGCTTTAAAAGGCATTTTATATCAAAAATATGATGATATCACAGTCCTGGAGGACCAGTACTGCAGATGATTGCAAGTTTCCTTCCCTGCCTTGCTGTGGAAATGACCTAGTGACATCAAAGTTGTCACATGACAGAAAAAACCCTGAGAACTCTCTTTGGTGGCCCAAACTCTCCGTAGAAATTAACGTGTAGTCAGCTTTGTTTTATTCCTCCTAACTTAAGACAATAATGGAAGTTATTGGAATGCAATGGAAGTTATTGGAATGGAACTGCAACAGGCAGCCCAATCATTAGCACAGTTTAGAGAGATCTATAGGAAAATTCAATTTTAAAGATAACTACTTATCTTTGGGAAGCAGAAAGCCCAGTGCTCTTCCACTTCATACATGGTTTTAACCTCTGGCCAGTGGATCCTCCTCCTGCCGAAGAACTTTTCCCTTTCTCAGATACAGTCTTTTCTGTAAAATCATGAAGGCTCTGTGATTGGCCAGAAACCTCAGCACCTTTCACATGCTGATAATTCTTCTCCTGTGCTGGTTCTTTGAAAAAACTATATTCCTAATAAAAGGAGACATGGTTTGTCACTCATTGCTATATGAATACTGCATATTAAAACAGTAAGTTATAAGCGCAATTCTAGGACTCTGTGCCCAAAAATTGTATGCATTAAATGTAGAATTAGATTCTAAGCACAAAATTATATTGTCTTTAAAAGAACAAAACATTAATTTGGAAAGCAGCAGTTATCATGTGTAAATTGAAGTTAAGTAAATCAAGTTGATAAATTTGGAACTTCCAGAACATTCTTGAATATTTGGTGTTGTTTGATTTCTAATATGTCAAAAATCTGACACAAGCATTTTTATAGAACCTAGGTCCAAATGAGTTTTAAGACTTAGAATTGCAAAGTCAGCCATTCTGCTTTCACTGGATCATTTACATAAAAACTATTTGCCTGCATAAAGGATTTACAAAAAATTCCCACAAAAAAGTAATGAACATAAAACTGAAAATAGGCTATCATAAACTGCTAGACTTTGGTTCCAAGTAATTTAATTTGATATAGTTTGGAATTAATATAAACACATTCCTTTTTTTTTTTCCATCTTCTGCCTCTCAGGACAAAACATTGTTGAACAAGTCACATACAAGAATGGAGCTGAGTGGCACCTACCAATCCTTCAGCTGTCAGTGTCTAGCACCATGGCTGATCAATAATATACAGAACAGAAAGGACTCTTGTCAACTCTTATTCTCTTTTGGAACACGTTCAATTTTTACAGGAAAGTCAACATATGATCATTACTTATTATTATTATTATTGTTATTGCAGCTGCCAGTACCAGATAGGTGAAGACATTCCTTTATGTGTCTGATTCAGGGCAGTTTTAAGGAGACTGTCACAGTAGGGTCTGTTTTCCACGCGTCCCTGGTGAGAATCGGCTGTTGACGCCTTGCCAACTCAAGTGTCTAATTCCAAACTAACTCATGCTAATTCTCTCATTCTGAAAATGTACTCTAGACAAGACAATTTAGCACATGATAAACTAGACAAACCACAAGGGAATTGGTGCTGTAGTTTGATCAGTTAAGCATACTTTAAAAAATATGTTTGCTACAGCACTATATGCCAACACAGCAATTCTGAACATTAGCTTAAACAAGGCCAGGCAGATATTATAAAAGTTAATTGGTTTTGCAATATATGTGTATGTAATGAGCTTTTTGAAGCTCTCTTCTCTTCAGAAAATAAATCAAAACTATTTCCACTCATATTTTACTTCATTTAGGCAAACTTGGAAATATAGCTTTTCTCTGCATTTCATAGTTCTAGAGCAGAGAAGATGTTCTCTCAGGTACAAATGCGCTGCAGCTCTACGGTATTAACTTCTTTAAATTCTAGTTTTAAAAGCAGAAGGTACTAAACCAGCTCTTCAGCAAGGCAAGATGATATGAAATTCCTAAACCATTAAAAAGATGTAATGTATGCTCTTCTGCACAAACTTATTTACACAGCCAGGGAATACTGCATGTGTGATTTACATAAAAATTGAAGAAAAACAGGATAAATTCTATTTTTTCGCTCTTATTTAATAAGTGTACACATTTCTTAAATAGTTACAATATATTCATAAGGGCAGAAAACTAGTAAATAAAGGCATGTTACCTCTATTACCAATAGCAGCATTAATCTATATCAACATTTAGGATTAGAACAGAAAAAACAGTAAAATATTACCATATTTTACCTTTCATGAGCATGAAGCCAAATCACTGCAAATACATTAAGCCAATGCCTAAAAACATTCATCTATTGTAAACCAGTATCTAGGTATAACATTAAAAAATACTTGCCCATGAGATAAATGAAAAAATTTGGAACTTAATACCCTTTCAAACAGAATGACTCACAAATCTAATTCCATTACTGTTAATATAAGCTACTGTATTTATGTGTACAACTTGGAATGCTCTGTTCCTTCAAAACTGTCAAATGTCTGTTTCTCAAAAAAATAAATATCAGCCCTATATCCCAGAAAATCAGAAATAAAGGATAAGAAAATTTCCCCATTAATTACTTCCTTCTTTCAATAATTAAAATTCTATTTAAATAACCACAATAAAACTCATGACAGGTTTTGGTCTGTAATGAATTTTATCACCAAGTTAAAGCCACACCAGAAATCTAAAAAAAAAAAATAGTTTTATCAGGAACAAGAAACAACTAAAATTGTAGTGGTAATGCATGATTCTAGCTAGTATAGAGCTCTAAATAAAAGCCAAAACACTTGCATTTTACAGTATCTGAAGCAAGACAAAGTATGTAAGCTGGATACTTAACTCTCAGCTCTGATATTTATATCAGGCAGCTCTCATAAAAAAAGTTGGGCAATTATTTATGTTTGGGTTACAAAGAATGAAAATAAAAATTTAAGTGGTTTTGATCACAGAAAAATGTTGTCATAAAAAGCTGACCTTTTCCACACAGATATCATATTTTCCTGCTTTAACATTTCCACTGCTCCATAAAGAACAATACCAGAAGACAGGCAAAACATTTCATGCAAAATTAGAAGCTCACCTCACATGTTGGATCAAACCCCACCATGAAGTATGATAGAACAATACATGAAATGGTGTATTATTTGCTATTTACAAAAGAAACATATTTATTAGAAACTGAAACAAATAATAATTTTAAAAAGCACTGCAGTCTTTAAAATTCTTCATTTAATCATAGATTGATAAAGAACATAAACGCTCAGCCAGGCTTACAATGTAATTCTTACCAATGCACATTTGCACAAAGAAGTACACCCGGTATTAATAAATACATACCTGTTTAGCCATATTTTCTACAAATCTAGGTGATTTCTCCCTTAAAAATGTGACTATGTCTTTATACAGATCACTTTTTCTTTCATAGTCAATATCTTTACCCTTTAGTGGACCCTTTAAAAGAGAATACATTTTATATTGTTAATAGTTATGCCTTACACAGGTAATTTAATGTGCATCATAAAATAGCACAAAAGAGCACCAAGGTCATACTGTAATGAATTAGATAAAGAAGTCTCATGCTCAGCAGAGTTGACCAAACTTCAAAAATGCTTCATAAAGACACATGGATCATCTCCATGGACCCCAACAGATGATCAAGATCTTACACAGAATTTTGCAGGCAGTAACCATCAGTTAACTGTACCCTGTGTAGTTCCACTGAAAAGAATTTATGGCTTATGGCAAACAATCAAGTAAATATGAGTTTCCCATGCAGTATGGCAGATGTCTAAAAGGCACAGAAAATAACGTGACCTGACTGCCTGAGCTTTATGAGCTTCATCTATTAAAAATGTGCCAAGTCAAAACTTCCCTGGATTTTTCAACTCTTAGGAAATCAATCTGTGGAGTTATGCCTGACAGACATCAGTCTCTCTTCAAAATTAATTTAAGAGCTCTGGTCACCACTTAACACATGTAAGGGACTAAATAAAACGCATCTGAGAGGAAAAAGGTAGCCAAAAGGAAAAGAAGGAGAAAAGACAGAAGTAATTTCTAAAAAACTTCTGCTGAAAGAAGAACTTCTTATCATTTACAAAAAGACCAAAGCAAGCGCAAGCTCTACTAACCCCACATAATAATATCACACCTCAGATCAAGAGCAATAAGGCAGTAGAGAGGCATCGAGTCCCACAGTACCTTTAAATAGGAATAGTGTGAAGAACTGTTATTTAAAGACTAATCAAACACTGCTAGCAAAGAGTGCAGAATACACTCCTAGTATAAAACTTACAGAAAAAGCACTTAAAACATATGGGCAAACTAGCATACATTTATTACTGTGGCTTTCCCTCCTGTACCAAAACACCAGCTCTGCAGGTCTTACAGCCCAATACAACTACCCTAAACATGACTGAGTTTTGATTTTAGCACAGAAAAATATTCATTACTCAATGGTATCCTTTATTATTACTTACTCCATTTAAAAACACTCCTGCTGTGCTGCAAGTGATATACAAAGGATCAGTGTCATGTGGTTTGATGACTAAATAACAAATTTCTCCATGCACTTGTCTCCAGGGAGGAGCTCGGCATCCATTAGAGAACATGTAATCTGTAATCAATTAGCATTAGTGTTTGTATCCAGTTTAAAAATATTTTAATAGTTATGCTTGATGATTAATATTACATGTATGCAAATCAGATTCCAAAAACAATACCTTGCTCTTAAGAATTCATACTGTTAAGTATTAATCATCCAAAACTCATGACCCATGGCCCAATCCAACCAAGAACTGTAACTGTGCTTAGCACTTTTCAGGATCAGGGATTCATTTCTCTTCCTCTGCTTCCATTGAAAATATTCACGTAATTCAGAGATTATTTCTGTATGTAAAGGCTGAGGAACACCATTGCATATCAGAAAATACTTTTTGTTTTACTTTATGACTTCAAGGTAGAAATAAATACTTCATATGTGTTATTGAAATTAATTCAGAAAATTTCACACAGAATTCAAGTACTTTAATAAAGGTCTATGTAAATGTGAGATATGGTCAGATTTGTACCTGATGTATATTCCAGTGATTCCAGTACAGTATCTTCTCCTTGCCCAGAGAAATTCTTGAGAAGATTCACTTCATTATTTACAGCAGCTGGATTTAGTCTTACATCTCTGCAATTAACAGAAAATGGTCCAATATGTATTCATTGAAAAGGATGTACTCAGAGAAAGGAAGAGAATATTACACAATTTTTTTCTTTTACACTGAATCTTAATAGAAGAAACAAAAATATGAAAATGGGTTATCTTCCATCTTCTTAATTTTATCTATAGATTAGTGAAATTTTAGTTCCATACCTACTGCAAAGTCCTTGTAACTATGAAACAGACTCAATGTAATACTTAATACAGTTCCATGAAGAAATAAACAGTTCCTTGAAAATATTTAACTGTGACTTTGTTGTTTGTACAAATGACTTCAATTTGCTAACAAAATGCAAAACATATGCAATAAATGCAATAAAACCCCCACACTTGTGGGCACACACTTGCATACCCACACCTACAGAAAAAACTTCATGAAAAAAAAAGACTTTTCTTTAACTTAGCAAACTGAAAATTATTTCAGTAAATTTCTTTGTCACACCAAAAACAAATGTTGTGGGTTGAAACCTACCTGATTTAACAATAAAATAAAAAAATGCACTGGCTGAGATGCTTAGCTTCTATTTGAAATGCACTTACTGTGAAATCTGTTTCAAAGAACTATTAAGCAGTTGCAAATCCAGCTGATGAAGAAGAAGAACGATTTTCATTTTCAGTTCTGTTTCAAGATCAGATTCTTTTTTCACTTTGTCAAATAAATGCAAAATGGACGTATCTTCTCCTTCAACAGTACCATATTCAGGGCCAAGAATTTTCACTATAGGATCTCTGTTAGCTGTAAAGATGAAACAGAATCCTGTCATGTGCTACTATGTTTAAAATGATTAGGTAAGACAAACTCTTTTTATTTCAATTGCTCAATGATTTTGAGGCTATTAATTTACAATAAAAAGTTTATAATGTGCATAGCTATTCATCAAACATTACTCTATGATGTATTCTTTCATATCCCTCTACTTGAATTTGAAATGTACTTCTAAGGATACGAAAACATTAAAAACAAAAAGATTTTTCTTCTTAACAAACTAATTGCTTTTCAAAGCAAAGATTAAGATTCATTCAACCAAGGGGTGAATATTAAACAGTTCCCCTTATCAACACTCCCCTTATCCAAAAATATGCCTGGCTGATTTCCAAAACAGGAAATCAATGGGCTTAAGTCACTGAAAATTGATCATTTTGGAAATACAATTTAGTGTTAAAGAACATCTTTAGGTTTTCTAGCAGCATTCCCAATGGCCCCATTACTTCCTCAGCTATGCCAGCTGTTCTTCTTGGTAAACAGTGACATAACTGCATATCAATGTATTTTACAAAACCATTTTGCTCTGTTCCTGCAAATGAAGTCCCATGCATCTGTGAATGGCTCTGCATGATACACATCCATATTATTCTTCCCTAATATTCATTATTAGGGAAGAGTGGAAATACTCGTACCTCTATTTTAAAGCCATTGTGAGAAGGAATCTGGAAGTGCTCACAGTTAACCTTGTGCAGGTAAGAATGCCTTTAAGCATATTAATTTTTCTTCAGCTATCTTTAAAGGATGTAACATTTTAAAGGAGTATTAAACTACATACGTAAGAAAAACTGTTATTAGCCTCAAACAAAACATTTTTTTTCCCCAAACTTAAACCTACAGTCTGTTGCAATAGCTGGGATATTACTCAGTATATGTGAATTTGCATATGAGATTCAACAGTTTTATTTTAACTTTATTCCATATTTCTGGGTTATTAATTTCTGTGTAAATAAACGAAGAGAGAAAAACTCCACCACGTTCTGGATCAGCACTTTCAGCCACCTTCATGAATTAACACCTTCTCATATACTTAAAATGAAGGCATATCTTCCTTCCTGGACATTTCATAAACATGAACTGAAGAAGACATATACTTCTTAAGAAAGTATATTTCATCTTTTCACATGAAAAAACAAAGCACCGAGAAAACCTTCAAGGCATGCCTGTGCTTCCTTTAACTTTTTTTCCATAGCAATTTGTAGCAAACGGGACAGCTGGTCAAAGCTGCGAACTCTGAGAGTTGATGCCGAGAGGACAAGCAATGGTTGGCCATCTTTACCTTTGGCTTCAGACTGAACAGCTGCTTCACTAGAGAAATTAAATTATATCTTTTTAAAATAAGAACTTTAATCTAGAAGAATCTTGAATGTTATTCAAGCATCACATGATAAAGCATGATAAACAATTTCTTTAAACTGTATTTCAGAAAACTTCCAAGGTAAACCAATTTATTTACAGCACATCAGCAGATAGATAGTCCCAAAGCAGACTGTGACTCCATGGGAAGCCCACACCGAGCAGGCTCCTGGAAGGACCCATGGACCTATAGAGAAAGGAGACCACGCTGGAGCAGGTCTGCTGACAGGACTTGGGACCCTGAGGGACACTCACACTGGAGCAGCCTGTTCCTGATGGACTGCACCCCATGGAAGGGACCCACGCTGGAGCAGCCTGTTCCTGATGGACTGCATCCCATGGAAGGGACCCACACTGGAGCAGGTTGTGAAGACCTGCAGCCTTTGGGAAGGACTCACATTGGAGAAGTTCGTGAAGGACTGTCCTGTGGGAGGGACCCCATGATGGCGCAGAAGAGTGTGAGGAGGAAAAAACATCAGAATAAAAATTACCTCAACCCTCACTCCCTGTCCCCTTGTGCCACTCGAGGGTATGGAAGTAGAGAAAATCAGGAGTTAAGTTGAGCTTGAGAAGGGGTAAGTGTGGGAGGAAGGTAGAAGGTTTTAAGATTTGTTTTATTTCTCATTATCCTACTCTGCCTTTTGATTGGCAGCAGATTAAATTAATTTCTGTGACTGAAGTCTGGTTTGCTGATGACAGTAACTGGTGAGTGATCGCTCCCTGTCCTTATGTCAACCCATGGGCCTTTCATTGTACTTTTCTCTCCTGTCCAGTAAAGGAGGGGGAGCAGCTCACTGGACCTGGCAACCAGCCAAGGTCAACCCACCAAACAGGAGCAACTCCTAACACCAAGAGAAATGACACAGTTAATCACTCTTAGATACATGTTGCAAAAAATCTTGGGACTAGACTGGGCAAGTTGAATAGATTACTGGCTAAACAGGTCTGCAACACAAACAAGACAGAAATGTCTCAAACTCTCAAAAAGAAAGGTTTAACACTTCTAATTTTAGCTCAAAATTTTCAATATATATCAATAAAACCCCCACCTGTTTCAGCCTCCCAAATACAATAAGGTTTTGTTTATGCTAAATGAGGACAATATTTCTTCACAGTTCACCATCTGCATCTGAAAACGCACTGCAATTCAGACTTACTCGATCTCATAACCCTCCCCAAACACTGAAGAGTCCAACTGCGTTTTCCACTCGAGGGGCTCTCTGAAGACAAATGCTGCTTCCTGAGGATGCTTAGTGCTGAAGTCCTCTGCAAACTTAATAATTTGATTTAAAAGGGATTCGTTCAAAGGAGTGATTTCAAGTGTGCCTGTTCCAGAGCCAGCAGCAGTCCACTGAGCTGCTCTCGCCAATGCCACTCCCATGGTCTTGGTCAGTGTCACCGGAGTCCACCTTGGCAACGAGACCCTGTCACAGAATGACCAAACCGAGCTCTCAAATGGTTAAATATGCTGTGGCTGCAATGATTTGAAATAAACCTAACTAGGAACGACTAGATTCTTTTAACTCATTTAAATCCGTGAAGAGGAGAAGGGGTATTTGATGAAGCTAACTCGCAAATTTTAAAGAAATGGGGAAATCAGGTGCAAACACTGATTATATCATCTTAATTCCTGGTGCTATTAGAAATTCTGGCAGCCGACAGCATGAAGGCCTCTGTTGAGGCTGTGGCAAAAGGATCCTACTGCTAAAAGCCCCCTGTGCAGGCGGACAGACACGGCCCCCATGGCCCCCCGGCACTGTCCCCGAATGGCGGAGAGAGAGGGTCAGTCCCGCCCGACCAGCCCGGAGAGGCCGAGGGCCGCCGCAGTGCGCCGGGCCCGGGGCGGCCTCGGCCGTGTGGGGAGCGCGGGGCAGGGTCTGGGGTGGGAGCGGGAGGGAGCCGGGAGCCGAGGGCCCGGAGCAGGGACACAGCGGAGCCCGGGGGTCGCACGCAGCCCGCCCCACGTTCGGCCCTCACCTCGCCCCGGGCCAGCCGCGCCGCGCCCCGCCATGGCCGGCGGCGTTGCCGTGGGGACGGGCCGGCGTTACCGCGACAGCGGGGACAGCCGCGGCTCCGGCCGGCATTCCTCGTCGGAAGGCAAGGGGAACGACATTTGAACTTGTAAAGCGGGCTGTGTGCTTTTTGTGTGGAGTTAAATAATGTAGTAACTAAAGTTACCTTGCACCGGAGGTTAAAGGAAGACCACTGAAAGGTTTTAGCTTGAATTCTAGACAGTACAGCTTAAACCTTTTCCTGGCTGTCAGCGGTTACAAGAAAATAGCTTTAATTATTAAAGGTTAAGATTGACCACTCTTAGTTCTTGAGGCAGTGTGACAGATCGTGCTTGAAATGCTTTTTATTAAAAGAAATGTAATGTGTAATTAGTGTTTATTGAAAGAAGTGAAGGAAAGTCCTTTCACATACTGAGGACAACACAGCACTATACACACAGACAGACAGCCCCAAACACAGAATGGAGATTTACCTTATTCCCCTAATCCTATTATCGATCCATATGTTGTTGAATGAGCCATCGC
Source organism: Aleadryas rufinucha (assembly GCA_013397815.1). Classification (NCBI taxonomy): domain Eukaryota; kingdom Metazoa; phylum Chordata; class Aves; order Passeriformes; genus Aleadryas; species Aleadryas rufinucha. The sequence goes on from VZTH01009683.1 coordinate 32,987, forward strand.
TTCAGACAAATTTTTGTTACAAAGTTCCATCATGCGCTGTCTCATGTTTCATCCCACTGAGCCAACAAGAACTATATTCTCCGACTTCCCTTCCCACTTGTAAATTACCCCTCCAGTTCTGTTACCTGTCTCCATCAAAATCCCTGTCAGATAATAAAAGGAAGGAATGGCTACCTGCTGTACAGTGGTGTTGGTCAGCTTTCCAGATATGCATCCTTCTGAAGACACAGGAAAATAATCCTTTCGAGGACAGTCCAGCAGAAGCACCCAGCTTCCAACGCCATAGAGTCAACATAGCCAAGAGTTATTTTACCAACTGAGAACTCAGCTGCGTAAGAAACCTCTAATAATGAGGAAGGTCATGGAATGTATGTGGAGTGTATCTCAAAAGATAACAGTATGGGATTAATACACTTTTTTTGCATGGAGATGATTGTCTGTATACATTTTACTTACTGAAACTTTCAAGCAGTAACTATGTATAAGTACATGCAGTCTGAACACTAATGGCTTAAGAATAGCATTGGCTCTTCTTAAGCTTAAAGTAGATAAAAAATTACTAATTTTATTAGGTGAAACTGAAAGAGAATTTTTTAGTTAAAAGCCTGGTTAAAAACTTAATGCAATTTCTTTTCTGTATGGAATACTGTGTATGAATGCATTTCCAGAAGGGATTAAATCTCTTCATTTTACTGAAGTAATGACTCTTTAAAAATTGATTTTGAGGGCAGAAGGTGCAAGAAACAAAATGTGAAAGGAAATAAAAGTATCCCTGCCATGGGTGGTGGGGAGTGAAGACAGTGAGTTTTCACACAGAGCTGAGTATTTTAAGCAAGAAGTCGGTGGAGTAAGAAATAGAATTCCTAAATGAGATCATTCTGTTCCACTGAACAGCAAGAAGAAAAGATATTTCAATGGCAAAGATAAATGGGATGGTGTGCCCTCAAAGACTGTGAATCTCCACTGGCCACAAAAGGAGCTGTGGTAACTAGCTCAGGCTTAGTTACCAGTGGAACTTTCTGTGGGGACAGGTAAGTCAAAACAATGAAAAAGTAGAACAGATTCTGCAAGCCAGCAGTGAGGAATGCTGCTGGGGTCTGGTATTAGAAGCAATACCTATGGATAATCAAGAGTCAGAAGTTTTCCTCTTTTTTCTTTGTGGCTGGCAAATGCAGAGTTTGTAGCGTAGCAGTACTTCTAGGAAGACTGCTCTAACTCTTCTGAAGGCTAGAAAGCCCCTGATTTAATTTATAACCTTAATTTGTATGACTATTTTCTGTGTATTTTTTCTTGTACAAACGTTGGTTCTTTACCTTATTTTCAACAGCTACTTTTCCTCCATAGATTTTACACCCATTTTCTAAGTTAGAATATTTTGTCCTAGACTTAACTTTGCTTGGCTAAACCAGTCCAGTTCCTCTAGACTCAGACTGCAAGTTCTTAATTTCTTTTACCATCACAGTATCCCTTATTTGCCTGTGTTCCAGTCTGAGCTTTTTTTTTCTAAATAGATTTAACACTGTTTCTAAGATCCTTTCACCAAGATCCATTACAATGGCATTAATAGTCTTCATCTTTTTGGAAGTTCCTCAGCTACTACATTCCAATATTACATTTGGTTTTCACATTTGGGGATTGTTGTCACCTTGTAATTGAATAAATCAACCAATTTTTAATCCATTACTTTTATTTTCAGCTGATGGGTTTGTAGCTTTCTGCAGGATTTGAGCATATGATATTGCAGTTTGCCCTTATAAAGTCAAACTCCACTTTAAAATTAAATAAATATTTATAGCATGTGGTCTCTATGTTTTAGTTCTCATCCTCTTCCTCTTTCCAAAGTAGTTTTTGAATCTGATACTAAATTTGAAATGTATTTCACAGAGGGCTGTGGTCTTGGAAGTAATTGGCTGATACGAACAATTTCTGTTCCTGCTTGTAGTCTCTGTGCTCTGTAGGTTTTTGCACATTTTCAGACATGTATCAGCTGTAGCAAGTCATTCCTGCAGTTACTGCATCGGTATTTGAGCTCTGGGTTATTCCCTTGGTTACATTCAGCCATATCTTGCTGGATGACAAGGAATCTTGCCTTCTTACATCAGCTGTCACTGAAAATTAAGTACTTAGGTACTCCCTCTCTTAGGTAGCACAAGAGTATAAGTGGATGTCTTGGAAGAAAATTTTGCCTGAAAGCTAAAGTGTTAAGTAAAGTAATCCTTTAAAGAAATATGAAAGTATTCTCTTGGTGCCCCAAAATCACTGTGCAAAAAATTCCAGGCAATAAAGCTGTAATGTGTTCCCAAAAACAGCTCACTCAGGAACTGGGTCCACCCAGAGATGGCATTTGCACCATGTTTGGCTAATTCTGTAAACCAGTAGTAGTACATTTATGTATGAGTGATTTTTTTTTCTCTGTTATTTTTACATTTTGAATGTAAAAGACATTTTATAAAACAGTAGGTGAGATGTTTGCCAGTAACAAAAGATGAGATCATTTCTTACTGGCACAAAGAAATGGGGAAAATGAAGAATTTGTTAACATGGAGAGTAAGGCAATTGGAAATTTTTTTTACAATCTCAAAGTTGCAGCCAGAATGTGCAAGCAATTTTTCATGTATATTTTTCCTCACATTATTATAGAAGAGGGTGTAAATTATTGCTGTTGAAGCAGAACAGTAACACCCATTGTAAAAAAAATTGTAGAGGTTTACATAAAATAAAAAAAGTCAATTATACCAGCTAGTCCTTCTGTTAAATAGCAGTTTAGCTGAGCAGCTTCATGGTCAGTTTGCCAGACAAGCTGAAAATCAGCAAAAAACAATATAATATTCATCAATTTCCTTTTATGGTTCACTAGCTTGCTGTTCTTGCAAAATTTACACATTTTTGGCATTCACAAAATGAACCAAAGTCCTACTGTTTTGATGTAAAGGGTTTAACAAGAGAAAAAAAATCCATTTGTGCTGCTTTTATTTCATTTTGTATCAGTACAAATGCACCATTTAGGTGCCTGGAGTTGTTAACAAACATTTTTATGCATCTTAATTTCTGGTCATCTGTTATTGTTTGCTGTTGTCTTTTGGTTTTTTTATGTGTTTGGGGTTTTTTTAATTGGGGAGTAGTGCTTTGTGGAAAGGCAGGATTTCAGCTCAAAAGGTAGTGTACATGAGAATGGAAAAAGAAGCAGAGGACATGATTAATCTGTTGATATCTTTTCTTTCAGCAAGATTTTATGGAAAACAATGTTTAAAACTTAATCTTTATAAAGAAAAGGACTACTGATTTTTCACCCAGTCTCTGATTTCTGTGTTGTGATCTCCTACTTACATCTTGTTTTCTGAGTAATTATGTGCTTCAAAAAATGCCAGATTATTTGCAGTGAGGATTTTTAAGGCTTGGACATTGTGTAATACGCTCTCTTGGGCCTAGAAATTAAGAAACAGAAAAAAACACTTTTCAAATGGGACTTCCTGCAAGGGGCAGAGGTGTGCAAGAGTGTGCATGGGTGTCTGGCAAAGAGAGAGTTACTCAAAAATCTTCAAAGAAAATAAGGGAGGGCAATATTTTGGTTAATGAGTGATAGATTGACAATATCTGCACAGTTATTTTCTGAACAATGACAATAACAGAGATTCCGCTGGTCTTTTTTAGAAATGGCTTCCAGATGGGATTCATGTTTTACAGTCCAAGATTGAATGGGATTTAATCAGTTTCTGTCAGTAAAAATTATAATATTTCAGAATATGAACTGTGTTACTAGATTTCCCTCTATTTGTCGATGGCCATTTATTCCTTTTTGTTAATTTCTGTTTACTACTACCCAGGATTTTTGAGTATAATTTGAAAGAAATAATCAGTCTGCTTTGATAACTAGATGACTGTAACTGTGTCATAGTAATATTTGGAATACTATGTTAGAAGACTGTGGTTTTGAAAGATGCAGTAAATTTATTCCCTTGTTTTCTTTGCAGCATTGGAAAAAACCCAGGTCAGGTTATCAGGGGCCTTAAGATGGTGGGATGTTGCTTCAGTGAAACTTAGGTTGTTTTTCCTGGGTTTGTAATACTCTAGTGGGGAATAATTACATTCAAAGATTTTACTTTTTAATCCCTACATTATCTTTTTGCATCTTCAACCTCAATTCCCTCTTCATGTAATGTTTTGCCTTGAAATTTCTGCAAAAAAATATGTGTGCTTAATAACACTGAAAGAGAAAGCTTTGGAGAAAACTGTTCTGAAGTAGATTTTTTAAAGTACATGAATAAATTTGGAATTGTTTTAAAATGCGAGGAGTCACCAAAATATTGACTCAATGAGCCACCTTAATTTGTTCATGTGCTGGTACAACACATAGGAGGCACTAACGGCTAATTCTCTTTATTTTTATGATTGATTCTTCCCCTCATTAAAAAATCATATTTTGCCTGTATTTTTCCAGGGAGAAAGAATATCTATGCATTTTGATGTATAGATAAAATGGTTTTTTTAGAACTGGTTAATTGTTCTGACCTTAATAGTATAGCAATTCAGTATCAGTGGAAACTACATCATGTCTTTTAAAACTTGCCCATTGGTGAGTTGAATTGGCTTTATGAGTGGATTATAACTACAAAGTTAATATCGTTTCTGTGTAGCAATCAGAAGGATATAGCAGCCTCTTAAGGCTTTAGTGTAAATCAGGCATTTTAATTTATACTATAAAAATTAATGGAAATTCAGCAGTGATACTTTTCTCCAAAGCAGGAGAGATTCAATTAAAACAAAACAAAATCAAACCAAGAACATGTATCCAAAACAGTGTGTGCCAAGTGTAATGGACTAAGTGGTAACCCTGCAAATTTCTCTAAGTAAGGAGTATCCAGAGACACTTTGCACCTTTGCGATTTAGAAACGAATTCGACTTTCTGGCGAGTAAAAATAAAATGGAGAATTATTTTTAAATGTATGCAGAAAAATTGCTAGCTACACTTCTTAGTTGTAGGTTTAGCTTGTGGTGCTGGATATTTGCAATAATTTGATATTAAAAGCAATACTGCAGATAGTGTGTCTTGTACTGCATTGAGGACAGTGTATTTAGCTTTCAAACATAAATCCTTTGCAAGTGAATGCTACTGACATGCTCAAATGCCTTTTGCTTTCTCTGTAGTTTCTATAAATTGCCTTCTTTCTAAAGGGGAAAAAGGGAGAAAGGATTGGGCTGTTTGTTTTGTGGTGGGAGTGTGAAAAGGAGATTGATTTAAAATTAGAAATAGAATGTCATAAGTAGTCTCCAGTTATGAATTTCTTTTCCTAGAGAAAAAATGAGAGTTATTGGTGGAAAGTATTTTGGACTGTAATGTGGGGGTATTAATCGGGAGAGAGTTTGACTGTTTCTTGAAGAGCAGATTCTCGCATGAGGTGCAAATACAAACACAAAGAAGATACTACATAGTTAAAGAGAAGGTTAAAATACTTTCCAGTTACTCAGCTCCCAGTTATTACTGTGGTTGCCCCATTTCACTCTGTAGGTAATCACCAATAGTAATTCTGGATAATTCCCTCCATAGTTTTTACAAAACTAACATAAAAATAAAAGTAAAAAAAATCTGTATCATTTTTCCCCTGTTATATAATCAGAAAGAAAGCCAAGACTGACATCAGGGCATTTTCTCTTCTTTGTAGGTCATTTCAAGGCAGAATTTCAAGCACCTTGGAGCAATCACTGGTTTTGAAGAGACTGCTTCTATCATTTTTGGTGGTACGGTAATATTATATGGGAAAATGTGAAATTGTGAGAGGAGTGGAGATCAGAATAAAGCCAAATAGCTACAGGGTTTGAGCAGCAATTGGCTGTAAAATTAATAGGGAGCAACAGTTGGATGTTGCAAGGTTGAGCGTTAATCCAGTGCCTGGTAGAAAAATAATGTATTTATCTAAATTTCTGCTTCATAGTGATTGCACTGTGTGAACTATTAAACAAAGCAAAATAAAAAACCAATTCTAAGTCCATAGAATATGTTTGATGAATATGACATCTTCACTCAGCTTGGATGAAAATGAAGTCCTGCATGGATGAGAACATGGATTATAGTTCCATTCCAAATCCTTTTACAGTAGAACTTCAGTTTGGGGAGGAAAGTTGCCTTTTTATCAAAATTATTTTTATTGAGAGAAGCAGAAATGCGTGTTGCATATACATGTCTTCTTGCATAGTGTACATTCTGATACAGTTAATTCAGCCAATTTTCTGGTATTGTTCTCAAGATCTGTGCCATGGATATTAGAGTCCTCCATATGGGTACATTTTTCCTCTGTTTTTTTCCATTTCTTTTTCTGGTAATAACTGTATAAATTCAAGTATTTTAATTAAAATTTAGGATCATTAATGTTCTTCTGGAGGATCTGGAGCTCTGCCACAGTTAGGTAGTTAGTTAAGGAGTTGCCTGTAGCTCTTATATCTATATTTTAGCTCAAGCAGAGATAGAGATTAAAACTATTTAGTTTTTAAAACTCTTACTTTTCTACCCAATTTATGCATAAATGAATATTTCAGCTTATTGCAAGAGCTGTTGATTTTCAGCAAGCCTTCAACTCTGAATGTAAAATTTAGGGTCTGAAGCAGGGCACTTTTTCAAAATGCATGTATATGTGCTCTGTTTAGATTTGGGAAGAATAACATTGAATAGTTTGAACGTAATTTTTTCCTGGAGTATCAAGTTAGCATGTGTTGCTTTGGTATTGAAAAGGTTGCTGATTATGATGCCAAAAGACTGTCTTACTAGGAAGTTTGAAACAATTTCTGAGAGATGAAAAGGGATTCTGTCCCTACTGGAAAACTGTACATGGCAAGACTTTAGTATCTGCACCCATTGTCATTGATGGATTTCTGTCATTGATTTCGTGGGAGGAAAGATTTGGTCTATCAACAGTACTGTCAGAAAGTAGGCAGTAAAGCTTCATTTTTCTGGAGTCTTTAAAAAAAATCTATGTCCTAGGACACTCTAAAACATACTTTAGTTATATTAGTGACATTTTTCTTCTGAGATTTCAGTGTGAAAGGTTTGTGATCTGTTAGGATTTTGGTAAAGCCTTTCACGCTGGAAATAAGGATGCCAAAGGTCAGTAGAAATTAGGCTTACAAGTCTGAATAAATCTGCTACCAATTAGCAGTTTGCAACTGCTGTCAGTAAATAAATAAAATTAATAATAAAAGCATATTTGAGCATGGCAAGCCTAAACGATCACTTTAGTGATTAATTTACAGTGGTATTGTAGTCTTTTGATGTTCTGGTTCAGTAATACCACTGAATTTTAAGCAGTGGCATTTAAGAATTAAAAATATTTTATGCTATTAAAATGAATAAGTGCAGAATAAAATTCGAGGATCTGAATCTGCACATTTTTATGCAAGCAGTCTTTTGCATCTGCTACTAGCTGTGCTGTACTGCACAGTAAGTCTGACGTAGAAATCGGTACCAAAGCTGGCTCATGGGCTGGGAGCAGGGTAGCCTATTTGTTCAGTGCTTTGTCAAAGCTAATTTACTTTGCTAAAAACCAGGGTAAATTAGACAGTGTGCAGCATTAAGCAATGTGGTTAAACTGCTTCCAGTTACCCAAGTTGGCTCCTTTTCAGCTGCTCTGGGTATCTCTCCACAGCACCGTGTTGTACAGCACAGACATGCCCTGAATAAAACTGATGTGTGTGAAATTTTATTCATGTAAGGAAGGATTGATGAATCATAGCCATCCTCTCTTCTACAGAAATTCAGTCCTCAGATACAGGCAGAATGTACAGCTAAGCATGTTTTCAAATAACTGCAGTATAACTGTCATTCCATTTGACCTCAGAAATGTGATTCTCTGTGTAAACACAGAAAATGGAGGCACCACAACTGATTGTAATTAAATATAAGTAGCTAAGCACAGATCTGTGGTATAAATAGATGTGTTACGGCTGACAGTTAAAGTTTGAGTTCAGTTTACGTGTGAGCCTTTGCATTACTCATGTAAATCAATGTTCTCACTTACAAGAGAAACCTCATAATTTACCACTACCCATAAAGTAGCCTCGCTGTAATCAATAGTGATTCCTATATGGAATTACTGTGCAGAGCAACGTTTCTTCCATCCATATCCTCAGTATGATTACTGTATGGTTTGGCACCACAACAGAAAAATATTCAGTGAGCTCAGTAGTTTTCTGCGTGGAAGGACTTAGTTGTCCTAATTTGGTACAAAAATTCCATTCAGTTTAAAGTAAGCAAAACTGAAATTAAATACTCCACATGGGGAAGGATTGAGTAGAATCTTCAGGGGGGCAAATTGTTTGCAATCTCACTCTATTGAGACTACAATTAAACCCAGCTTTATTTTATTCTCTATAGAAGTAGAATACAGTAATTAGAAATACTTGATGTTGTCTGCTATACTGGTAAATGTAAAGGATGATCTGGTGGTTTTTTTCATGTCCACTTTTGGTGATAATTTTATATACTGTGTTTAAGATTGAGAGCAGACCATATTCAAATGAATCTCAAAACATTTTACAGCTTTCAGATTCTGTGAACATGCTGCACTGCACATACAGACATGCTGTGCTCAGCTCTTGATCTGCCAGACAGGAATGGTGAGTGTAGAGGGGTTTCTGAACCCCTTTACTTCTCTTAGGAGCCTGTGGGTGCCTGTGTGGGTGCAGGGCTCTAAGGCACTCTCCCAGGTCTGCTCATGGAGCTCCAGTCCCTGTCCAGTGGGATTTCCTTCTATAAAAATGGCTGAAGCTTTGCACAATCAGGCAGGGACTCTGAAGCATGCAGGAACCCAGGTCCTCTCTAACTCGCCACTTTACTGGACAACTCCACAAGGTCACGGGCAATTGCCAAGTACCCACGAGCCCAGGACATGAGTGAGATCCATCCTGGAAGCAGCCAGTGGTGTCAGTGAGTGGTAGGTGTGCTCAGGGCACCCGGACTGAAGTGAACCCTCAAGGAATCAAGTCCAGACTTGTCTTTTAGTGGGGTTAAAAGAAGCTGCAGGTAGAATATGAGAGTTTGATGTACTCACAGAAACCTGAGCTTTGGCACTTAGCAGACTGGCAGGACTAAAACAATGGAGCCAAGTGAATACAGATTTTACAGTCAGTAAAGCAGAGGTTTTCTGAATCACTTTTGTGTATTTGGATTGCCTGAATTCCAGTTTTGGTGCCTTGCGTACATCCTGAATGTATGATCTGTGTTCCAAAAAAAATATAGGTTACATCTCAAATACAGAAAATTTAGAAAATAGCTGGGTTTCCATTGTACTATGTGTTTGTGATTACTGAAGTAAAAAAAAAACCCTGTAATTTTCTAGTTACCTATGTAACTAACACCTCTGGTGGAATGGCGCATACCTCTTCCCGTTACACAAAACAGGCACTCCCAAATGTATTGTTTTAAAAATCTGTGATTAACCAGTGGGGGAATAGAAGAATTTTCTAATAAAATATGGTAAATATGTAGAATAAATAGAACTTCTAAAAAGCAAATTGTAATTGTCCTTGGCACTGGATTACAACATCAAGGAATGACAATATTTAAGCTGACAAAACTATGCTACGGAAATCTGTGAAGTTATATGTTTTCATTGTTCCATTTCACGTATGCCTTTGCCTGTCTTGATAGAAGGATGGCTTCCATACAAAAAGCTATACATTTATTCATGTAATCTGTGATGTATAAGATCCACGATACACAAACCATCATGCTTTATTTTGTGTGTAAAAGTAACTCTTCACTTCAAGAAGTATCTTCCCATAAAGTGTCCTATTGTCTTTCTACCAACAGAACAGTGTAGTATTTTTATTCCTTTTAGCTGTACTGTTAAGCTTTTGTTTTGCACCTTAAGACTATGGGAAAACACAGAAGTTACTGAATCTCTAACTTTGCATATGGCCAGTAAAAGCATACATGTGTTCACAATATTGCTTTAATAGGGACCTCTTCAGTGATGGAATAACATTTCCACTTAAAAAGATAAAGAAGAAAGACCGATAAGGACAGACAAATGCTAAACAGTAACTTTACTACTTCTCAGCTTAGCAGATGTATCTTAAACTCGGCAATTGCTCACAAATACTGCAGTTGTATTTAGCTAGAAATTTGCTGTTCTTATTTTATGTACAGGGAAGGACAGGTTTAAGAAGGACAAGCCCCTTCAAGCTGTTCTTCATCCACAGAAATTGAACTCATGGAGATTTATCTTTGTAATCCCTGCCTCCACTTTGCTTGCCCGCCTCATTGGGATGCAGGGTGCCTGCTTTCTCAGTGTTCAGCACAGCACAGCTCCCACTGCCTACAGTTTGCAGTTGCACTTCTACAAATTACACTCCTCCATACCAAGCACCACGAAAAACAGAGTTAACAACTACACGTGCAAAGTGACTCGTATCACACAGGAAATCTGTGGCAAAGGCAGGGATACGATTCGGTTCCCCAGAGCTGCACTCATGCCTTAATCATGAAAACATGTTCTCTGCAGTTGTCTGCTTCATTCATTGTGTCCTTCCAACAGCTGCAACAAAGTATAGGTTGTACAGAGCACATTCACTTTTACTACGGCGTGATTCGTCTTCCAGCGTGGGTCCTTTCTGTGCACTACACAACACAGGAGGGCATGGAAAACTCCCTCTGCTCAAAGGAATCACACACAGCTCCCTCTGCCTCACCACTGGCATAATCCACCAGAGCCCTTGTCCTTCTGTCTGCCTCTTCTACCACCAGGAGTGTTGGGTGCATGGGAGTGATGCGATTCCTGATCCAATTCCTGCGCGTAATCAGGCCCGATTGCAGCTGCAGTGAGCGGCAGGATCAGGGAAAACTGTTTTGAACGCCAGTAGCCCCAGGGCTGGAGCATGCCCAGATGTTTCATGGAATGGCTCTGGCAGACCAGTCGCACACAGGTGTTTATTGGCTTGAAGTAAAAGTCAGGAATACCAGGAATAATTCATCCACCACTTGGCTCTTCAAACAGAACAGGAACGAGCACGACGTGCAAATCTAAACGGCAGATAACGGCGGCTCTCAGCTAACACACACACACACTTCACCCACGGAGCTGCTTGCGGGATGAACTTTTTATTTTCCTGGAATGAACTCATTTTAGTTATGAAAACTGATTATGCATATTGTTAAAGGCATGCAGCCAAGCAACTGTACAACTCTCTTTTTCACTAATATCTATCATTTTTAGGAACAAAACATGCTGCTGCTAAATGCAAGTACAAGTCTGCTTAGAAATGTGATTTGCAGTTTACTTTCTCTTCATGTTTAAAAGCTATTTCAAAGCAAAACAGACCTAACCAGATCAAAAGCAGCATTGTGTACTTAGATTAAATATACAAATTTTCACACTAAAATTACATTAAGGAGCAAACACTTGCTATATATGGCAAATCAAAGGAGAAATGTAAGAAACTATTCCAGAGAGGTTCGCTACTCTGCACAGCAAAAGCTCTGCTCAGCCCCTCCGTGACCTGGGCTCTGCACGATTTATTGGTTATCTTTAATAAAGCGAAATCCAAGAGCCTTTTCTGTTTTGTTACTTCCATTTTAACACCAGCAGTAGCAGACAGACAGACAAAGTTTAGTTTTAGCCTGGGAGCTAAAAGAAATACTTCTAACATACATATGTACTGTTACAGTCTGACTTATAAATGCTCAGTAGTAAAGTCAGCAGGAATTGAGCACTAAAACTGGAGAAGAGTAAATGGAAAGAGATCCTGCTGTATTTGCAGACTCGTGGTAATAAGGAAAGCGCTCCTGACTGCTCTTGGAAACTTGTCATGTAAGTGAGTAAGGGGAGAGGTCAGGCAGTGACAGACTGCTCTGCCAGCCTGAAATGGGGGGTTGCACCAAATCTAAAACACCGAAAACATGCATTTAACTTAAAATGAATGTTATTAAAACAAATTATACCCATCATTCAGAAATGCAATCTGACAGTACCGTAACTCCTGGCTTCTGTTCAGATGATGTCTGGCAGTGTGCTGTGTATCATCCACAAAGTATCTTCCTGAATCCCCAGCACCCTGGCTTCAGGAGCTGCTCGAAATCTCACCAAATTCTGATGATTCTGATGTCATTTTCTAAGCTTAAAGTATTCTTTCAAGTGACATCAATCATGACTCAACCTGGCCTCTCTTGCCATATATGACAAAGGCTCCTATTTTTAATTTTTCAGACAAATACAGCTTGTATAACTTTTTTTATTCGCCAAAAATATGTCAGTTCAAAACTCACTATTCCAAGCATATTCTGTTCTTTTGGGATACTTGTCAGCTGGCCTATTTATATCAGGTTTGTAAGAAATTAAATGTTTTTCTAGAAGCAAAATAGCAGACTTGGAGAACAGAGCTTCCACCTTGCATTATTAATAGAATTTGTGAAAATCTGTGGTTATATTGTCAAGAAGCACAGAGACTAATTGCACAGAGCCAACAATTCACTCAGCGTGGTGGTTAAAATGCATAAATGGATAAAAATGATTTGTATTAGTGCCTGCAGTCTCTTGTAAATGTCAAATACTTTCTTGACATTCTAAAACCCTGGCTGTACAGTGAAAGTGGGAGAGTAGCATTTTGTATTAATTTAAAAATGTCTAAAACTGATTATCCCCTTCTAGCACTCAGTATTTCACTGCCTCATGAAGACCTTAGATGCTGATTGTAACCGGCTATAGTCTTTCAACTCATCATGGCTCTCATTTTTCTTCCAGCAGAGCAATGAATATTTCACTTGAGATAAATAAATAAGATTTTACTTCCTGTGAAGGAAGGGAGATTCCCCACAATCAGTTTTCCCATTTGGAGAAAGTTCTAAATGTTCCTTTCCCCTATTTCCCATGCATGTCAGTCTTGCCATTCCCGTGAACTTGCTGTTCCTCTTCTGTAAATCCCCATCCCGTGCATTTATCTCCACGTATTTCAGTACTGTCACTTCAGCTTTATACTGTGCACTTTAATTACCTCGCAGGGTTCAAAGGACACCTGGACATATCCCCATCTCCCAGTCTTTAAAACAGTCACCAAAAGTTCTAGTATAAAGGATTTATGATGTTTCCTTGGATCAAAACATTTGTGTCCTTACCATACATCCATTAGACTTTACTTTTTTTACTCTGCTAAAGTAGAACAATGCACAGGTGTAATTGAACTGACAGAAGTGTTTGTATTTTTCTGGAACAGATCACTTATATTTCGTACAACTGACATTTTACTCAATGTTCTCGTTAGTATCCACATTTATTTCTAAAGAATTGTGAAATGAAATCATCAAAAAGCTACCAGCTGCACAAGTCTTCTGAAGCCTCTGTCTGAGTCTGTCTTAGACATTACAAAAACATGCAAGGCTAAGGGCTTAGAGATAGTCTCAAAAAAAAAAAAAAAGAAAAAAAGGAAAAAAATTGAAAAGGAATATCCAGGTGGTTTTTTAACTGCAAAATACAATAAAGTAGAGTTTGGAAAGTATTACACAGAAATATAATAACAAAAATCCCCAAGATATGCCATTTACAAGTTGAGCTGTACAGTGCTGTGCCTGTGCATGAGCCGAAATCAGTAAAGCAGACAGAGCTCACTCAACATGGTTTGTGAACTTGTGACAGCTCCGAATGTACAAATGTACAACTGGCAGCTTACAGGCTGCTGAGCAACGCTAGAAAATCTTTCAAGGCTTAAGGTTAACTAAGGTTAATTATTCTGAAACACTGTTTCGTAGATTTCAGTAATAATTGCCTAAAGTGACAGCAATGAATTGCTGCCTCCATTTTGAGAGCACTTGGGAAATTACTTAAAAGCATGTGAGATTTATCGTGACCACATTGTAGGTGTAAAAGAAATGAAATGCTGGAAGGCCACCTGAGCAGCAAAGGGCAGGGCCATCTAATGCAGTCCCACAATTTTCATTAAATAATTTAGACAAACAGTCAATAGATTTATCAGCCACACATATTTACTACCAAGTGTTTGACGGGACTTTGATGCATTTGCATTGAAGTTTGCTCCCAGATACTAATCTCAGATACTAATCCAAAGATAATAACCAGACAGCTCTCACACATTTGATTACTTGCTGAAATATTTATCATCTTTCCTGATTGCATCTTATCTCAAAGCCAGACCCTGAGCCCAGAGAAGTAATCAGCTTGGTTCCAGGGTAAGAGCTGCCAACCCCATTTTGAGGAGTGTTGCAGAAGTCAAAGGGACCACACATGAAATGAGTCACTAAGGTTCAACTGTAAAAGTCAGCAAGAGCTGGCATTAGATTACAAGGTCTTCAGAGCAAAGGCATTCCTGATTTCCCAGGCGCAGAAAGACAAGACGTAAAACTCTGATACTGTTAAAATAAAGATGAAACTTTTCTAACTTCACTAGCACCGTGTGTTTATCGTGTTCATCCACTGCCACCTCATCTGTGCCACACTGTTGAACTGCAGGAACAATCCTGTGTGCTCAAGTGGTACAGATGAAAGTCATTTGAGGCTAACTACAGGAGGAGTTCCTACTATCGCTCCTTTAGGAATTGAAGTGGTGTCAGCTCTCTGCTGATATTTCACCCTTGTCCCAGGCACATGATACAGAAAGCAGCAGCAGTCATTAGGTACTCACACTGAAGCGATCCAGACTGAGCACTTTCCAATAGCACAAAATGAGGCAATTTACCAGGAGGAGAGGGAGTTGCATTAGCATGAAAAAAATTCTAAGTTATTCACAAGATGCTAAAAGAGAAGAAAGAATCATCAATCCTGAGCACTGGAACCATGAGGATCCATAAGGATTTTACATGATGCTCGTGAGCCCGAGCCAAGTAACCACTGCTGCAAGTGGAGCTGTGAGGGAAGCAGAGCAGTAGCACTGCCTCCCTGCAGAGCTTGCTCAGATTTAGAGAGAATCTGGACTCTTGTGTTTTCCACTTACACTTTGTGACAGACAAATTAGTGTAGCTGGGAGTGATGCAGGAGTTACTGCAGAAAATCTGAGCATGAGTGTTTCACTGGGGGTACTTAAATGTGGTTGCAGGGACAATAACAAACACCAACTGTATAAAACATTCTGCCAGTGGCAGCAGAGTCACCACCACCCCTCTGGTACAAAGTAGGTGAACGCGAAGGAGGCTCAGGATTAGAAGTGCAATCACCTTGTCAGCGATACATAGACACTTCAACCATGCCCATCTTGGGACTTGCTGGACTTGAACAGACCCTTAAGGGTAGGCAGGTTTTAATACCACTTTCAGAAGATCATTTCTGGAGACCACAAAGTCAAGAGCTATGTTCAGTGACACTGTGAAGGGGAAGCACATGCAGAGTCTGCCATGAGGTGGTCAAGAACTACACACTGGAGTGTGTTACCTGACATGGGGTAACACAGCTGCTCCCTGCTAAATGTGTGTAAGTGAAGGGCTTGGGGTGGTGATGGCTCCTTCTTGTAGTGAAGAGGGAGTGAATGACACCTTGCTGCTCAAATCATCTTCCCATGCTGTTTTCACCCATAGGTTGCTCACTTTTGTGCAGACTTGGAGACTTGCCGATATTCAGAGCCCAGCAGTGCCCCAGATTCTCTCTTCCAGCAGTTCCTGGCCAGCCTTTCCTTTCTGCTTCACACTGCCTTTGTTAAACTCTTGGCCCCTGACACGGAGAGGCTTTTTGAGAAGACTGGTTAGGAAGAAAGGAAACGAGATTAAACAGAATAGGTCACTTGAGAACATTTGCAGAAATTTTGTCTTTATTTGCTTGGTCTGGTAGCTTTGGAAGATAGGAACTCCACATGTTTTATGGTTACATTTATATAACAAATAAAGTCTTTAATTACAGCAACCCTTACTTTCAAGGAGGCAGTAGGGAAGTCAAAGAAAAACAAGACTGTGTAGTCAGAGTAATAATGTCTGATAATCAGAAGTGTCACATAATCCTCTGAATATTAAAAATGGAATAATAAAATATTTTCCTCATTTACTTAGTTACTGTGTAATCTTATCAGGGATACCATCCCTCATTTCAAACACTGTGGTGTTACCTACGGCAGCCTCTCCCGTGGCAAAGAGTGGCACCTCCTGCCTTGCTTGGAACAGCTTCCCTGGAGCTCCCCTGCCGTGCCGCAGCATCCCCCGAGCCCACACGCTGGCTGACACTCATGGAGAGCACGGTGTCAGGAGCGGGGTACGAATGGAGTTGGATTTTTGAAGGGAAAATAGAACTTGATACTTCAGTTCCCACAGGGTACCACCACAGAGACTATTTTCTGTAAAATGAAACCGGTAGAGTGATGTTTTACACCACAATATCGCATAAAAGGCAAGACAGTTGGCCCAGTGATACTCCTACACAGACAAATTCCTGTGTCTCTGGACAGGTTCACATTTCTTTATCTGGCAAGCAAAAAATTGTAGTCTGTGTACAAAGTAGCCTTTTCATTTAGGGAACAATTAAGCTAACCCCACAAGATTTAATGTTTAACTAGGTTTGTAGTGAAGAAGTTTGTAGTCTGCATTCAATCAAGCTCTTTTGACTTTCAGAATATAGGGGCAAACCAGTATATATGAAATGTAAAATTCTGTTTCCTGAGATGTGCGAGTCCTGCTGGAGTAAAACCATACATCTATTTGCTAAAACTTTGGTATTCTATAAGTAGACCTTTTTCTTTAGTCTGCCCTTAATCTTCCAATTATGCAATATAAGCCTGCATTTTTCATTAAAATAAACTGGTGTACACTAAAGCACTTGATAAATACATAACAATATGTACATGTGCATACACACTCAGTAAAAGCTGCTGTTGAAGGTAACATCAGCTGCACTCATGACAAGATGCAGGCTCTTGGCCTTCAAAGTCTCACCTACTCAAAAGTGTGGTCAGGCTCAGTGCTTTTTTCAGTGTGGTTTGAGCTGGGGTTGAATCCAGCTGTGGCCAATGATGATCTGAATTCAATGAAGTCAAAAGAAGACAATAATTCAGGTTCAGTTCTGGTTTTTGACAAAACAATGGTTCAAATCAATCTTTGGTTTTGGTTCTACTTCCTGCTTAACAGCTGTGTAAAGAAAAACATCTGGAATAATAACCCAGCAGGGCCAATAAGTGAGGCTGCTCTTTCATACTATCCAGATAGCACCAATAATAACAAAACTTTCAAGTCAGTTTTCAACAACAACAATGAAAAACCACAACCAAACAAGAAAACTCCTTTTGTGCCTTACAGTCAGCAGTAGCCAGGACTGCACACAGGACTTGGAGCATTCCTGCCTCCATTGGCACCAGGTAGGGAAACGGGGCAAGACCAGACCTGCCGTTGTGGCTCTGCAGGAAGGAGGCAGAGCCCAGCTCATACACACACAGCTAATTCCCTCCTGCAGCCAAGCTGGCTGCACAGCTGCCAGGGCCAGGCTTCTGCGAGCCCTCAGCTGTGCCTGGGCACTGCACAGCATGGGCTGAAGCCCTGCCAGGGAGCTCCAACCACCTGTTCCTTCTGTGAGCTGCTGAATCCTAGATCTGACAGCCCCATTAGGCCACCACTGCCTCTGTGCCAGCTGGTAGGAAGAGCTGTGACCAGTGCCTCTCTTTGCACCTTCCTGCTGCACTGCTCTGCCATCTCTCTCACTTCTTTTAGTGAGCTCCTTCGAACCTGGGACTACATCTTTGTTCCGTGTTCATTTGGTGCCTAACACAGGCCAGTCTGCATGTTGGGGTAGGGCTCCAGAAGCTGCATCCCAGTAGGTTTAGTGGGGAAGCATAACCCATACAGGGCATGCAAAGCTCTGTGGACTCAACCCATGCTCACATCTGGGCAACTGCCCCATCATGAATGTGGGCCTGGATCATGAAAGATGACAACTCCCACTACTTAAGGTCAGGGAACCGTATTTGCTTAAAAACAAGCAATTAATTCAAGTCTAGAAAAGGGAGAGGACACACCAGGAAATATCCAGAGGTCACACAGAAAACAAGCAGAACTGCCCCCAACGGCCATTGTCTTAAACAAGAACCCCTGAAGCCAACACTGGCTGCATAACATTTAGAATTGCTCCTGGTCTTTTTTACCACATGCTGCTGTCATGCATCAAACAGGCCACTGGGACCTCTCAGAGCAATTCTGTTTTCGTGGGACAAAACACTGTTCAGGCGCTTTCCATATGGAAAAAACACTAGCTCTTCACTTCTGTTTCAGGAACACACCACCCCAGTGCCCATTGGGAAGGAGGTAAAAAACGTCCTTGCATCAAATTTTTGATGTCTCTTTTTCAAGATCAGTTAATCATCCCTTTTCCCCTCCTTGTATGATTGAATTACTAAATTGAAGCTGTACAAGGGTGAAGAGGAAAACAAAGAATGAAATTGCCAATGATTAAACACAGTTTGGTAATTTTGAGTTAGAGCTGTGATTGCCGTACTCTTGCTGCAAAAGTTAATCAAAGAGAAGAAAGTAAAGCATCATCTTGGCCAACATCATCCGGATCTGGAGTACTCCTTTTTCTTCTGAATACCACATTTCAGCTCCACAATTTGGACAATTTTAGCTTTGTTTACCAATGAAGATTTACTGGTGCTTATTTGTATTTACCAAGGAGGGAACAGAAACCACAGCACATTTGCAGACAGGTCTCTGACCTCCTGTTCAGTGATTTACAAAACCAAATAGGCATTTTCAGGGTAGTACTTGCATTTGTAACATTCTCAGTTCATCTCTGCCATACCCACAGACCCTCACTTTAAAACATGTACTCAGTTTCTATGAGCCTGTGTATAATCCTATAGAAAGTTTGTAACATTTTTGTTAAAACACAAATCTAAATTTCACTTGAAAATTATTGGATGCCTTCTGGGATTTTTTAACATATTCAAGTTCTGAATATTAATACAGCTACTGAAAAGAAACAGATCTAATTACAAAAGAAATTGTGACCTAATTTTCTCTATTTATTTCTTATCAACAAGTTTTCAGATACTGTTGGAGCCATTTGAACCCTATTGCAAATCCTGAGGATATTTTTCTCCACATATTGAAATGTGTAGCTGGCAGTTTTTGCCACTGAGTCCTTAAAAATTCGTTTAAACATACATAAGTGTACAACTGAAACAGAAGCAAAGCAAAGTTTCAATAATCACACAGATTTTACCCTCTTTGTTCAAATGTTGGATGTCAGCTACACAAAATACCATAGCATTTTATTATAGAGACGTAAAATCATTCCATACAGTCTTCCAAATATCCAACTTGAATTTCAGACACAGATATCAAGAGGAGAAAAGTCTCCAGCTGTCTAGAACTCCAAATTCTCTCATTTGTTCTGTCATTTAACATAAGACAAAATTTAAGACCAGAGTTTAACTGTTTCCAAATGTTTTTGTGTGTTTTTCTGCTGAAATCTTCAACTGTTATCCAGCACCTGAATTCTTAAAAACAAATACACCTACAGTCTTCCTTTAATTTTGTGTTCAGACATTTTTCTGTTGAATGCTTGGTATCATACATTAATCATGGTAATATATGATAAACATTTAATGACTCTAAGAGCAGAAGGATCTTAGGCAAATTTCAAGTACAAATGACTTTAAGCACTGATACACAGAAAACTCTTAATCCTGTGGGGAAATGACTGTAGAGAGAGCAGTAGAAAAACAGACTAGATTATAACTTCAACTTCAAATCTTTGAAGAAACTATTCATCCTTTGAAACAATCTCACAAAAGCTAAATATGAGCTTTACTGAAGAAAAAATTCTCCACACACAGTAGAAACCTGAACTGAAGTACATGTGGGAAATACAGAGTAGTGCACTAAATCAAAACAGAAGGGGCTTAAAAGTCTTCTCTCTAATCCTAGGATGTGTTAGCCTTTTTTGTTTTCTGGAAAAGGCATAACACAATGCAAAAAGTAACTGAGTTCAAGCATTACTTTCTCTGAGTCCTACAAATGAGCACAACCTCCTGTGGCCCTTGTGAGTAGCCTAGAAGTGTATGTGTGTGGTGAAATACTTTGAGTCAACAACTTGGATAACGCTCCGAGACTTTGCAAGCCCAGATGAGCTGATATTCCAGTTTGTTCCCAACTGACATAACCTTTTCCTCTCAGGAAGAAAATGGTTCATTATGGGGTGGGCTACAGGAAAGGATAAACATCAGTTCTGAAGAAGAGTTTGGCAACTCATTTCAAAAATGAAATATTAAGAATTGTTGTTCTTGTTCTAGGGTGCTTTGTTTTTCCGTTTAAGATAATTGGGGCATTACAGTTAATAGAGAGTCCCATGAAATAATTTACTACTTAGGCATTTTACCTTTTAAAGTAATTTTGTTCATCCTGGAGAAGAGAAGGCTCTGAGGAGACCTTATAGCACCTTCCAGTACTGAAAGGGAGCTACAAGAGAGCTGGAGAGGGACTTTATACAAGGCAATGTAGCAATAGAACAAGTGGGAATGGCTTTAAGATGAAAGGTGGCGGGTTTAGATTAGGTATTAGGAAGAAATTCTTTACTGTGAGAGGGGTAAAACACTGGAACAGGTTGTCCAGAGACATTGTGGACGCCCCGTCGCTGGCACTGTTCAAGGCCAGGTTGGATGGGGCTCAGAGTAACCTGGTCAAGTGAAAGTGTTCCTGACAATGGCAGGGGGGTTGGAATGAGATGATCTTTAAGGTCCCTTCCCATGCCAACCATTCTATGACTCTGTGATATTTTATGGTGCAATTTACAATAAAGAAAAAACACCTTCAGTGGTATATCAATAATTTATTGTTTTGCATAAGAAGGTAAGATCAGATTTCAGGTAAAACATCAACCAAGGACCTGATGGTGAATTCAAGTATAGAGCTTGGTACAATATTAAAAAATACTACCCTTTGTTTGACTACAGCAAACAGCTAGAACACAATAAAAACATCTGGACTTGACTGTCAAAACATACATTTCTCTAAAAACCCACACAGCACAACTTGAATATGTGGAATATTGGAAACATGTTTAGTTGTCTTCGTTCCCAAATTCTTAGGAGTCAAAGGAACAATCCAGCCCCCTGTTCCCCTTGGTATCCCAGAATAGTTCAGCACACAGGCTCAGCATCCATCATGATAAGCAGGCTCCTGTCCTGAAACTGTTGGGCTACAATGTTTTTTCTGCCTAGACTTACTGTCATCTCTGCCTGCCTTGTGGAGGGCTTTGATTTTTAGCTTTTGAAGTTAACACTGCAATAATGTTGATTTTTCAAGAGCAATTTAGTAATGTAATTAAAACCATTTCCAGCTCCTCAAAGACTCTGTACACGTTTTACTCTGTTGATTGGATCTATGTTTTTGAGATTCCCTTTCTTTTGCAGGTGTTACTGTTCAGGAATTATCTCCTGGCTCAGAGACGGGGCAGGCAGCCATCGCTCTGGGAGACTCCTGCCAGGACTGTGCCATGGATCAGAGGGTCAGTGTCTCTGGGAATGCAGCAGAGCACCACGCTGCTTACTGCTGCCCAGGACAGCACAGCTGTGCACAAGATCCTCCTAGACCACACTGACCCAGGAATGGGAATTAAATTAATTTCAAAAAGACAGGAAAAACAGCCTGCAGGACAGCCAGAACTGTCTCTACCAGGGAGTTCGCAGATTATTCTAGCATCTACTTCATAAAGAGAAAAGCAGGTCCTTTATGTGAGCATGACTGTACCCCAATGTTCCAAGACAGCCAAGGTTAGAAGCAGTGTTAAGTGTTTTAGTGAGGACTAAAGCCCCTCCTGTTGGAAATGGCCAGATCCTGAGAGATGCCGAGTGTCCTCTCCATTTCAAGAGATGGCGAAGGCACCTGGCGTCTCACAGGCAAAGGCAAACTGACCCGCTGAATTCCATATCCCCTGAAAAATAGTTTGATTTTCAGTAATTAAAAAAAAAATAGAAAATGTTTTCTCAACTCAGATAATCTCTGTGCAGTTAATTTAATCAACAAATTCCTATTTATGTTACAAAAAAAGTTTAAGTCCACCAGGAAAATAGTGAAATTTGACAGACGTTACAGTAGAGCTGTTCAAGCAGAGCATGTATCCATACTGGGACTCAGTACATCTGTAACTCTTGCATAAACGTTTCCAGACTCCCAGGGATTTTGCTGTTGTTTCTTGCATTTCATTTGTTTTATAAGACTCTAAGCCAAATGCAATGGCCCACACATTAAATACACATTTAGAATAAAACTGCAAAACCTGATGGCTTTATCAGCATACAAACTGAAATAAAATATTTACATGGAATGTTGAGCTCCATTTACAGAGACTGTTTCAAATTATAGACTTAGTAATCTCTTTAATAAATGATCACATTGACAAGAAATTTAAAAACTTAACATCCCTTTTCAACCCTTTCATAAATATATAAGGTTTCACTAAATTCTTTTTTCTTTAAACAAGAGAGCTATATTCTCTTTACAGATTAACATGAAATAATGGTTTCCTGTTTGAATACCACAGATGGGATGATCTGAAGTCAGCAAGTTCCTATACACATTCTGTACTTACAAGACATATTCACAACACAAAACACAGGTGTTACTTGGTCTTTACATCTGTACTCATTTCCTGCATATCAGTAGTAAATAAAGAAAAATACCAAATTATCTATATTAAAAATACATCCTCTAATATACATTTGCTTACACTGACACATCAAATGGGGTTTCCAACTGTCTGACCAGTGACAAGGATGTTTTTTACAGTGAGCTCTAAGCATTAATTTATTTTTGAGTGGAGACAAAATACATGTTACACTACTAAAAAGTATCACTATATACTCAACAATAAATAGAATTAATCTCTTTCAAATGCTTCTCAGATGTCCAAGGTTTCCTCACTGTTTGAAAATTTCTGATGGGAAAATTGTTCTAAAGCGTGCCAAAAATATTTGAAATCAATTTAAAGGAGGAAAAAATTATTCTCTACTTTGTTGCTATTTGTATCACTTTGCCACTGATTTACAGAAGTTTAATCCCAAAGACTTTGAAGTTATATACACACTAATTCACATGTTTTCCTATTTAAATAATTATTCCCATGACTTTTCTTTGTTGTGCCACAGAGCATGCATGAAAATATGTTCAATCCATCCATGCTCACAGCTGAGTGTTTCACAATTAAGCCACTGAATACGTCTTTCTTTCCATGATTATGTAATTGCCAAGGAATACTTAAACCAGTCTGTACATGTAAGACAAGGTTTGCATCTAGAAAAGTAAAAACACATTGATACATAAATAAAATTATGATGTCTTCTTCATAAAAATGTTGGTCACTTTTGCCTGTTTCAGTTCTCTCATACATTAAAAGGGCAATAACTTCCAAGTGCTGATGTGCTCTTTATAGGAACAGTTATGCTTAAAACCACTGAAGTGCTGATCTCCAGCATTAATTTGTATCTTCTGCAAACTCTCTGTTAAAAACACTCACCTTGGAAACACACAGACGATGATAAAGAGGTGTTTGGCAGTTTTGCCACACTAGTATTAGTTCACTTTGTGGAGCTCAGTAAATCTCTGGTTTAATCTGACTGTTCTGCCCCAAACTGTGGGCAGGAGAATTGAAGACACAGGAAAACAAGACCAGTTCCAAGTGCATGAAGAGTATACCTGCTGCTCAGTAGAGTTAAAAGCCCTCCTCCCAAGAAAATGGCCATCGAGTAAAGCCTAACCATGCCCCAGGTTTAGATGCTGATACAACAGCAGAGGTTTTTCCTACTGAAAACGTTACTATGAGTGCAGCCAGCTGACCGGAACCCAGAAGGTCTCGGTCTCCAACCTGTCAAAAGTTGTTTTAAGCTCACTGTAAGCTGTAGTGAGGTCATCGTTGACTATCACCTTGTCAAAAAGGTGGCCGTACTGGCTCTCCATCACATGGGCAGATTTAATCATTTCATGAAAATCTTCTTCCTAGTAAGATCAGTGCAATAAAGATCAGTGCACAACCAGTCCACAGCAACACTACATAAACTCATTCTGTATTAAACATGGTCTAATTGCTTATTTCTTATCTCATCAGAAGATGGAAACTGTACTTCTAATTTTAAAAAAATAGAAATTACCATTACAAGTGATCTCAGAGAGTATTCTGATGAGTTGACTCTGCTCAACAGGCAATTCTTTCATCTCTTCCCTTGAAGTGACACAATTAGTCACTGCATGGTAATTACAGAGACATTTTCTGTTAGCAGCACCAGTGGAAAATGTTTCTAGCTGTTTACTTTAATACATTTAAAGTTTCATTATGTTAGTCTTGGCCTGCTATTACCACACCATGTATTACAGCACAGCCTTTTTTCTTTTAAGAGCTTGGTAGCAGTCAACATTCTATGCCTTGTTCGATCTGGCTTAGTGGATCTCTCGTCGTGTTTGGGGAGGGAACAAATCTTAGCAACTTGTTTAAATGACTTTGAGAGATTAAACCTGTCCTAACTAAGCAATGTCCTGAAGGCTGCTCTTACAAACGAACTCCTCTGACTTTTTATAAGCAACAAACCAACATTTTCTTACAGCATGTAATTTCCAAGCTATTCCAAATGCACATTCTACACAGATACAGCCTGTGACTATATCCGTGACTGACTTTGAAACAAAACCTAAAAAATCCTAAATAACATCTGAATGAGGAAGAATGACACACACTGTAAATACAGATAAACAGTCTGACAATGATCAACTTTCCTGTAGCTTCAATTAAAACGTGATTTCATTATATTACAAGGAAGCATGTATGTTAATGTTGGGTAATCTAAATTTTTTTTTCTGACTATTGACAAAAAACAGCATTTGTTCCTTGCTTAGATATTTCTTCTTCTTTCTTACAGTGTTTATTTTTCCTATAACATTTAAAAAACCCTCTATTTCTCGTATCCACAAATATGGGCTTTTTATTACAGTAGCATTTATTTTTTTAATTGTTTTTTTATATTTGAATTTTCCTCTAAATTTAGACCCCTTAATACAGTTGATAAAACCAATAAATTCTTATATTTGAACAGAAACATCTAAGCCCTGGTGAAAATTTTTTAAAGGAAGTCCACATCATTATCTCTCATAAAGATATGCTTGCACTGTGGGGTTTCTTCAATGACATAAAATCAGAGGACCATGGAAATTGTAAATACCCATGAGCATATCAAACAATGAAAACACCACAGTAAATGTGTAATGTGAGAGAGGCTGGGAAACATCAAGATACTTGTGTAAGCCCTGACAAGTGCTGTCAATGAGATCCAGTGATCACCTTTATTTTCAAAGTAAACTGCTACAACAAAACACTTAACAGGTTCTCATGTTTTACCATGTCTAATTATACTTACTGTAAAGGGTTTTGCAGTTCCCTTATCATCTTTACTTGAAATAATCTTGGCATTTTTTCTGGTCTCTCTCAAACGGTCAAGTGATGGAGGCTTTATAAATATAACAAATGGTTTAAACTCGTATGTCCGCAAGTGTTTCACTGTCTGGGAAGAGGAAGGATTTTAATTAATTAGTTGATTTTACAAAATGGAATTTACTGTAACAAAAGAAACTCTCCACTGACCAGAATAAACCCATAAAGCATTTCTAGGCAGGTATTTTTCATTTACTGTCATCCTGCTCTGCTGACCAGCATTGACTCATGTAGGGAGAATTTTCAGAATGGTAAGAAAACCTTTCTCCAAGGGTGATCACTGGTCTTGATTTCCACACAGCTGCTGGTAAACATCAGTCTGGCAAAGACTGGGTTGTGCACACCAGCGCCACTGGCAGTGAGAGGATGGAGGGGAACAGCAGGTATTCAGGGGAGGAGGAGAAGTTCAACCGATTTTAGCAAGAATAACCCTTTCTGTACCCATGAAAAGTCACAAAAGGTCAGTGATTTTTCTCTTCATACTGTGTGCCCACCACACAACTCCCTGCTGTTCGTTCTTCCTGAGCGAGCTACGAGTGGTGTTAAGAGGCAGGTCTATGATTCAGCTGCAGCACAGGGATGTCAGAAGCTTTCTATCCTTTCCACACTGCCAGGGTCCACAGGGAAATCCCATGTTGGAGAGTGGGATCCCAGAATGGTTCACAAGCTTGGGTCCCCAAGAGAATTTAGTGCTCTGCAGGAACACAGGGCTGCATGGGACAAGCAATGGTCTCATCAGCTCCCCTCCTTCCCTGGCACAGGGTGCGGCTTCCCCGGCCACTCCCTGCTCCCAGGGCACAACCCCACATCTGAAACTGCCCTGGGAGCTGTGCACAAGCTGCCAGGGTTCAGAAGGCATACACTGGCCACCTCTGGAGAAGAGATGTTTTGGCTACGTTAAACAAACTAGTCCAGCTCCTGGAAGCACTGGGGTTATTAGGAGCAAAAAAATTCCCAGTGGAGCTGTTCAGAGGGGTTAAAAGACAAGGTCAGTGCAAGAAAAAATGGCTTAGAGAGGAATGTTCTTAACAATTATCCAGCCAACATCGCATTTAGCGCATTCCTTGACTCATGTCCACCCTGCATGGAAACCCTTGGCATGAACAGTCTAGTGAAATGTGAGAGAAAGTTGCTGGACTGGGTGATAACTCAAAGCTACTCTGAAAGTAAAGCTTCAGAGACAATCTCTTGCCCAAACTAACAGAAAGATGAATGGAAGTATAGGAGCGTTCTGTAATTAAATCTCTGGTATTATGCTGTAGGCTTCTGATTCCCTTACGTACTGGCTGTATATTTATCTCCTTTCAGAGAGCCTTGCTGGGATAAAGGTAGCCAGCAAACCCACTCAACCCATACAGTGTGGGATAAAGTACACCTTTTTAGAAATATTTTTTTCCTGGAATTCCAATACGCAATATGGGGAAGTATAAGAGTTCAGAGGACATGCTTACTTACATGAGGTTGCACATCCAACAAACAAACTTTGTTTTTAGCCAGGACTGATCGAACAGAGTCTAAACTTGTACCATAGTAGTTGTTCTTATACTCGCCATACTCGATAAACCTGTGGCAGAAGGAGAAAACAACTGGAATAATTTCCATTTTCTCCAGAAAAAAAACTCACCAGTTTACTTCATAAGATTTAATTCAGGAGCAAAAATATTTTACTTTACATGAGAGTTCTACCATGTTTTATAAAGGAAATGCTGTCAAGTACTTCAGCATGTCAATTTTAAGAAATCTTCTACTTTACCGCTTTCAAATCAGTAACACCTGCTTGTATTACAGTTAAAGAGAAAAAAGTACTGTAGTCCAACAGCCCACTAATGTTTTCCATCACCTCTTTTTCTGAACTAATGCAATGCAATAAAACAGTGGATAAGCTAAACAATAGAAACTACTGAAATTTCATTGCACACTACAGAATATCCAAATTCTCTGTCTCAGAAGAGGAGGAGGAGTGACGACGGTGCTGGTGGAACCGAGGCGACTGGTTATTTGCTATAAAAGTACAAGCACTATTTGCCAGAAAAGCAAAGCACAGTTTGAAGTTTCAATAAAACCCACAGCTTTGTGTCTAATACACTTTTGCCCTCTGAAACTGGGGCAGAATTTCAAGCTACAGAATTTTACAGGCTGCTGGAGAGCACGATGCTACCATTGTCTCTTCATTTTAGTTTACTTTCTGGAGGGTGTACAGGCAGGGGCTTCACTGTAGATCTCTAAACTCAAAAGCAGAGGAAGTGCCTGGTCTGAAAGAGAGCAGAACTATGCAAACACTGACTCAGGCACGTCTGTAGCACTTCCACGCCCCGCTTCCCTAGAGCTGCAATGCTTTGCTGCTATGACAGAAGATGCTCTATTAAAAGAATGCTCCCCCATCCTAAGCACCTATAATTTCAGTGTCTTCTTGAGAAGCTGAGGTACTGGAACTCCTTGTAAGCTTAGAAACTGTTGTTTGCACGTACTGCTTTTTTTTCGATCTGTGTTTTTTCCCAGCTGCTTATATAACAAAATGTAATTTTAACACATCTTTAAATCACTGCAACTTATATCCACTTTGACTTATTATCTGCAATAACAACCAGCCCCATTTTATAATAAACCATTGTTTTAACTGCAGTTCTAGTTAAAAATCTCTTCAACATACTTGTTATTCTGTACGTCTGTCTCAAACAAGTGCTTGGAAATGAAAATGTATTCGACACCATCACTTTCTTGGCTTCTCCTTGGACGGGTAGTGTCTGCAGTTTCATCATATTAAAAAAAAAATGGAAAATACGTAAAAAACAATATAATGCAAACCAGTTCAGGAAAAACTGAAAAGCACAAACTCTTTGTGCAATACTAAGTGTAGCACTACCCTCACTTCTGAAGCATATAAGGCTGCTCTGGATCTGGAAGGCAGCACACAAGCACATGACAGGATTGAGTTTTAAATGCATGCAGGAAAAGCAGGAAAAAACCTACTGGACAAGTATCAGATTATCATTTTTTATTAACTAGTGGAAAAATCCAATAAAATGAGGACAGCTGAATAATAAAAGGAGCAGCAGTCCATAACAATTACCCCAGCCTTGCCTCTTGTTAAACTTATTAGCATATGAGACCATAAAGGGAAACAAGCCCACCATCCTGATTTATAAAACGTTATGTTCATTAACAACACTTGTAGCTATGGTATGTGAAGCATGGTAGTAAAAAAATGGGGTGTGAACTTTATGTTTTAGTGCTTTTCTTTATCTGGTGGTCAAAATAGAACTGTTTTCTTTCAGCAGCCCTGTATTATTTGCACTTCTTACTTTCCCCCAAGTAGGTATAAGGGTTTTGCTTATAAATGAAACTTATTTGTGGGGTTGCCACATTCATTATGACTAATGAACCCATTAAAACATCCTATTTCGAACAAGTGGAATGCTACAGCATTATGTATTCTCTATCACATATGGACATACAAAACCTGCTTGCAGCAACACAGTCTTAAATGCCTTTTGATATAATGCTGTTCTTCTTAGGCTGACACAATGAGGGACATTTCCAAGACAGGAACCCCAGTTCTCTCTCCAAATCCTGACTTACTGAATTTCAGGGAGAGGGTTTTCTTTACATGTTTGTTTTAAATTATAACCACAAATTTGGAAGAGAAAAGAAAGAAGGCAGCTTGATGAATACTGGCAATTTTTAGAGAAATATTTTTGGGCAAATGATTGCATATACTTCAATGTGTTAAATATTTTGGGAACATCTGGGTTTTTTGTTGTTGTTGCTTTCAATACCCAGTTGAAGCAAATACATGCAAAAGAAATGACTTGCCAAACCAAACGCATTAATTTTTCTACTAAGTAAATTCATTAATGTATATATATATATACATATATATATATACACACTTTACAGAGTATCTGTAACTTGCAAAAGTATCTGCACTTGCAAAAAAACGTGTGACAGGATCTCCCAAATTCTGAATTTTGGAACCATATTTTTGAAGGGTCACTACAGAAGGTACAAGTAGAAAGCAAACCAAGAAATGAAAGTCTAAAACTGTTGAGTTTTCCATATTAAAGAAAACCCAATAAAGTATTGTAGAAGTTAATAGAGCACAATGTTATTCAATTTTATAAAAATCTCACTGCTTGGTCAGATAGGGGAAAGAAGAAAAAAATTCCCCAAATCAACTCTTCTGAAGCTCATCAAAGGGATTTAATTAATTTATTCACTGGATTAAACTGTTTATCATCAGTCTTCATTTTTCAGCCTAACAGATAAAGTCCAGTTTGCTGAATGCAAGCATTGGTAACAGAGTACATTTCACTGCTTTACAGCCAAATCCAGGGTGTTCTTCAGCTGAGTTTCATTTACTAAACCTCACTGACATCAATCACGCTAAACTTGTACTGAAAGTGTACTGCAATGCCTCTGAGCCAAAAAGCCCTATCAGTTTAATCAATGTTATTTAATACAGAACTGCAGCAGCACTTTTAAAAATTAGAAAAGTAATCTGGATGCCAAGCATGCATTTAGAGACCCAAATTTGAAAGCACCTTAAAGGTAATACAATAATAAATGATAATAATGCAAATCTATCATTAGAGAACAGAAGTGCATTTTCACTTACGTGGCACTGTTACCCCGTAGTGCTGGGTATCGCTGATTAGCAATTTCCGTTTAAGTTCATTCAGTCCAACCCCTACAGGACCTGAAAGAAAAAAATGTTCCTGTTTCCCAACAGCCAGCTGTCTCTTGTATTCAGCTGCAAGTATACTCCAAGATAAGACTACATAGCATGTAGCTGTGACATTACTGCCTCTTAATCAGTGATTTGGAAACGCCCATGGTTCCAGCCTCTCCTAGAATATACAGAGCTGACAAATTTCAGGGGATGTAGTTGGCAGTTTCTCTGCTCTGACTTTATTACTGAGGAAAAATCAGTGAAAAAAGGTGCCAGCAAAGCTGACTTTCTTTTCTACAGCAACTACCCTCAGTGTGCACCCACCTCCATTTGAGACCTACTACAAACCCCTGCATCCTAACCTGCAACTTTCCAGAATAAAAACTGGTTTGGCTGTTTATTTTGCCAGAAACCCCAACTTTCAAACTAGAGGACCCCAGCTGGCATGTGCAAAGTGCTCCCAAAGCCTCTGCACTCTGTATCAGCATGGCCTCGCTCCCTCCTGCTGCTGCATCCCTTGCCTGCACCAGATGGCCCTGGGGACAATTGCTTCCACCTTCTCATGCCCTGGAAGCACTGCTCCTCCCAGGCCCTGCTGCAGGCAGGAACACTGCCCAGCTCCTGGCTGGCTGTAGCTGTCACCATCCACCTTTTGACTGCGTGAGGGTGGCATTGCATGGAGAGAGGAAGGAAGGGCAGCACTTGCCAGGTCACAACCCATTTGGGATGTTTGGGTTTCTTTCTTTGTTGTTGATTTTCTTTTAAACTGTGCTTGTCTCCTGCCTGCTGTCTGAACTGGTCCAAAGCAAACGTTTCCTTCGTCATGCGACTGCCAAAGAGAGACCACTCTTGGAAAGAGGATGGCAGGAATAAACAAAGACTGCATGGAATTTTTTTGACCCGTCTCCTCCACCTCCACTTGAGTAATGCTGTACTGGAAGCTACTGGGCAAGACATTCCTCTTGGCTTTCGGGTTGTCCCTAATTCTTAGGTGTTTGACAGTGGTGCCTCAGGTCTCAGTGAGGGCACTCTGTCCTGTGAGGTCTCAAAGGCTCCACAGGCACTCGCTGCCTATCCCCAGGAGCACTTCATGAAGGGCTCCAGCCTGCCTGCCCACTTTGGTGACAAGGACATGGTGCTGGGTCTGAAGGGAGCTCAGCTCTGCATGTACTTATGTTTCTGACAGTGGAGAGCATTCATTTCTACAGAGCCAGGTCAAGAGCAGAAGGCAAAGCAGAATGAGTCATTGGAACCATATCCCAAGTAATGCAAGGATAGTACCTGTGGTTTTAAGGCAAGTTGTTGCACATCTGGTAAAAGTGACACGTTTATGTATAGAGTGCTTCTTAACAAAGACATTTTAAACATTGTAAATACAAAACCTAATAAACATTTCAATGAAATAGTGTTGTAATTGCTAATTACTAGTCAGAGTCCAAAATCAGACTGATGCTTCAGTACCTTGGGGTGCCTATTTGTAAAACTGACCACATATCCTATCTGAAGTTGAAACACATAATGATGAAAAGCAAGTGCTTGGTACTTTGCTGCTACCCCCAGACTATGGTCCTGCTGTAAAATCTTAGAGTTTCTACATTTAAAATTTCTATGTGTTCACATCAGTTAAACACACAATTACATTTCAAGTTCCATCTCTGACCTTCCTGTAAATTAATCTATCAGTATGTATAAATGTTTATTTAATATGGTGTACAGCAGCCTCTACTGGTGCATGTCTGCAGAGGACTACAATGTGTTATGTAGATAATGGCATTACTTTTGTTATAATTTACTTTTTTTTTCCTTTTTATAATATTTAGCTATTTAAGGCAAATATGGATTTTTACAGGAAAAGTAATTAAAGCTCTTAATATATCCTAGCAAAGTAAACCAAACCAAACAGAATTCAATTTTTAAAAATCACTCTATTACTTTTAAGCAAAAAATCTTCCCCACTAAATCTACACAAATATTATTTCCTCAGTCTACATGCTGTCAAATCAACAGTATGCTTTTAGCTCTATTTATATATATATAAAGAATCCAGGCTTCACTTCCTGCAACACATGCTTTGGAAACTTAGCTCAAGTCTGCTTCCAGACCACAACTTCACTACTACTGTCTCCCCTTCCAGATTACCATTTAAAAATCAACTACTGAAAGGTGTAGATTCTTCTTTTTCAGTGCTGTCTTCACAGAGTTCTCATAACTGTATCATGTGGACACTGAAGGCTGATTCCAGCTCAGCAAAGCCATCCATTATGTGGATTTTTACACTACCTCTCCCAAGTGTTATATACATTTCCCTTCTAAATACTCTTTTCATTTTGATGCAGCAGAGAAAGATAACAGTTCCTAATAGTTACGAATCTGAACACAATTTGAACTCAAAAAAAGAATAAAGTGTCAGGATTTAAAAGGACAATCCAGATTCTTATAGTCAAATGTAAAGCATGCAGGATCCATGACTGTAGCGTAGTTTTGCTTACTATAAATCACCCCAGGCAGCAATATTTACAGTTATGGTAACAGATTTAGAGATACTTTGTTTACTTTTTTTAAAGGAACATTTGTGCTGCTTGCTGTTGCATGTTAAATCATGTTAATGGTCAAATCCTGCAAAAGCGGACTGCAGTGCCTACCTCACTTTATTGTGGGACATCTGCAAATTAAACTACCCATCACTAAAACTTGCACTAAATTTTGTACCATTCAGACATGTCTGAAGAAAACTGAAAAAACTTTAAGTTTAGGTCTTGGGAGGGTTAAGCCAACCAGCCATTCTTCACCTATAGACACATAATGAGCTCCTAGTAGTGTTTTTGAAAGAAAAGAAAAGTGGTCTTTCAGAAAAGATTTTGTGAGTTAGGTGACAATATCCTGCCTGGGATCATAAGGACCCAGTAAGAGACATGCCTTGTGAGAGGCTCTGTGGCTCAGTTCCTAGTACACTAGAATGCAATGATTGCACATGCATGTCCGACTGTAGCTCAGTGTGGTAGGAAAGGAGAACCTCATTAGTTTGTGTTTCAGTACACTTTAACAAGCAGTTGGAGTGTACTTCGAGATCTGCTGCTCACTGAAGTAGGATCAATGAGTTCATACTGGTGCTCTCATGGGCAAGGCTAGGCACTATGTTGCATCCTATGTATTTGTTCCTGACCATTGCTGACCTTCCCATGCCTTCAGTCAGGAAGGTTTAATGCAGATAGCAGTTACAGGTCTCTTTCTTCGTTGTTCAGTTAGTTTACTGGAAGCAGCATGGCCATGGCAGGCCATTTTCCTGCACTACTGCTGTAGATCAACTAAGACTCTGCAAGCCACTACTGAACATGTTAAAGCTAAGTCAGGAGATGTGGAGAGTTAAAAGGCCCTTTCATTTCATCCTCTTTTTCTCTGAAATAGACCTGGCCTCATCATTAACTCCTTCATGATAAAAACAGAGGTGATGGATTTAAAAAAAAATCTAAGCAATACAACAAATAGAGAGCTTTTCCAGTCCCAGATTCCTTTTCTTCACAGTAGTGACCAGAAGCACATCTTTGTGAGAAGTACTGACAGCCTCATTCAGAGATAGACGCTTTTCTGATCGTGTCAGACACCAATAACAACTTCTCCTTTATGGCTGCACACCTCTAGTCCTTGCTTCCACCACTGCCCACTTTGGACAGAGGCATTACCATGGGTGACCACAGCACCTGAAAGGCTCTGCACACCTTTGGTGACCACACTGCATGCACAGAACAGTGTGTGTTCTGGGGGACAAATGCTCATGGTTTGTTACTGACAACTTTGCTTTATCCTAGCACTGCCCCTTCAGAAAGCTCTGACTTAGCTGAAAATATGCCAGATAAAGTTACAGCATGTAGCACATTCATTCTAACTCTACGGAAATAAAATTTATGCTCCTCTGGCTCTTACAATTAACTACAGCAGAAGACTTTGTCAGCAGGACTTTTCCTGCACTGATATAAATGAAAATTCTGGTGTCTAAATAATACATGCATTAAAATATTCTGCCTTTGTCTGATAGGGCTGTGAGGTATAACACTTAGGATGCAGGCAATATTTGTGATGGAAGACTTTAAGGATTTCTTGGCAGTTAGGAACAGTAAGTTACTAGAAGCCGACTGGTGACATAATATTGGATAATTTTGTTTTTAGCAGACTCATCACAACCCTAACAATTAAAAGCACACAGAAATGTTTGTACCATCACTGCTTCAGATGATATTATTTAAGCCCCAAGGATTTGCAGGGCTTTATTCATGAACTTACATTTGCAGACAAGGTAAAATCTTGACAAACTGGTACATTGAGCTGAACCTGAGAGTAGTGTGCATCACACTACAGGGCACTAAAATTACTGTTCATGCAATTCAAGTTCTTTAAAGTAGACTAGACCAATTCAAAATGAAGTGAAATTTGTTTCAAAGTTGTCAAACTCCCTCCCCCTAAAAAAAGGGCAAAACCAAACCTAAATGCCTCCTTTTAAACAGCAAATTATATATTTAGACCTAGCATAACACAATAGACATCTAATGCCTCCACCAATTACACCTATAAATTAATTATATGTCCCTTTCTTTCCTGGTACTACTATCCAAATTATATTCAATGTATTATATGGAATGCTGCTACTGGCACACAAAAAGCTTTTAAAATGTGTTCACTGCTATTATACCTGTATTGCTTAGCTCTGCTAGTTTTTCCACATTTTGCCCAAGACATTTTTATGGTATTGGCCAGACTTAAGCTGCTCTTAATATCCAGAGAAAAAACATTAGAATTACTGAAGTCTGCAATAAATTTCTGAATTGCTTTTGTTACTGAAAAAGCACTCTTTCTTCATTTGATTTATTACAACAAAAATCAAATGGAATCTCTAGGCATTCCTTAGATCAGACATATGCAATTTGTTATAAAAAGTCTACTTATCACACTTTTGCACTACGCTCTGTTGATGTAACTGTAAAATCAACTCAACCACGTTATTACTTGTTGTATATAGCCCACAATCACACTAGTAGGTGGCTGACTTTTAGTGCTGGAGAGTGACAAAACTGTTTATTAAAAACTCAATTTAATGTTCCCTTGGATATGAGCGATATAAAAACACAGCTACTCAACAGCAGTTCCTAACAGTCCCTGATAGAAGGTCATATTTCTCTGCTCTGCTGCTTTCAGAATGGAGGAAATTTTACTAATGAAGCATCAGCCTATGTGCTACTGCCAAAGAAACAATAATCAATGAGACATTACTCACTGGTAGCAATGGTTACTCATTACTCATTGGTACTCCAATTGTTATCTTTGAAAAGCTTAAGATAATGCACTTTCTCTCTTTTTGGGAGACTGAAGCAATACATTTTGATTATATAATAAATGCTGTGAGGAAGCCATGGCAGTGACAGATTACAGAGGAACAGAAAGCTGACTAAGGACAATATGTTGAGTCTTCTGCAGCTATGCTTACATTCATCCTTGGCCTACAAAGGTCCACCTTGCATCCATCTTTCTTACTACTTGTCCATTTACTTTTTCTAATGCAGTAGGTGGTTTTGTTTCTTTCCACTTTTATTGTCTGTCTTCATTGACCTCAGATATTTACCCTGTTCTTTTTCTTCTTCTTTTTTTTTTCCACATAGATATATTGATTGACTGATCTCTAAGATATATTGATTGATCTCTAAGAGTGGAATATCAACATAATTCTTTTGAGTTTTAGTACAGCTTGACTGCCACATTCAGACTTGTAACCATGGTAGCTATGTTTTAATGTCTTCTCCCCTTGGTTTAGGAAAGCTTTAAACGCAATCTCCTAAAGTATCCTTATATGCAATTTGGGACATCCTGTCTAGAAAGGTGGACTACTAGACAGGTGAAAATTGGAGCATGTTCAAAGGGAAGGGGTTATTGGTCTGTGCTCTAGGACTCATTACAAGAGGAGTTCCCTGGGACATACTCTGTTTCACATCCATACCAATGACACAGAGTGCGCCCTTACAAAGCTTGCTGATGCCAAGATGGGTGATACAAGCGACTTGCTCAAGGGCAGGGCTTCCATCCAGAGGGCCACAGGGTGGCAGAACTTTGTGAAATTTGGTGAGGACAAAGTTCTGCATTACAGGCTGGGGACTGCTGGCTGCATGACAAGGACCTCAGGGTCCAGGTGGGCAGAGCTAAGCATGAGTCCCCAGCGCTCACTGGCAGCAGTGAAGGGTAACAGGAGACTGGGCTGTATCAGAAAGAGCTTGGCCCACAGACAGCGGGGAATGATTGTTCCCCTTCACTCAGCACTTGTTAGACCCTGTGAGGAATACTCTGTCCACAACAAGCCCTGCACTACAACACTGTTGATAAACTGGGACAATGACATCAGAGGACCTCCAAGAGGTCAACAGCTGAAGCACATGATCTGTGAGAGAGACTGAGGGAATTGGGCTTGCCTAGCTTGGGGAAGAGATGTCTTCAGGGGGACCCACCAGATACCCTTCTGATACTCACTGAAAAGATGGAGGTCTTTACTGAGGTATGAGGTGGGAAGACAAGAGAAGACATGATGGGATGACAGATTCCCAAAGCTGCTGCTATCAGCAACCTGCTTTGAATCTAGTGTTAATCTTGTTCAGTGGGAGGCTGGACCAGGTGAACTCCTGAGATCCTTTCCAATCTAAATGACTTTCTGGTAAGCATTGTGCTAATCAGCAGGTCTCTTGTTTAATCAGGTCAAAAATAAAGAGAACAACTTACCAACCAAAACAACAAGCCTGTATTTGTCATTAGGTTGTCGTCTATATTTTGCAACTTCTTCATAGGTTGGGATATCTGCTGTATCATACTGATCACTCTTCTTGCACTCATACATGGACTTGTTTGTTTTTTTATCTTTTCTGCTAAGACGAAAGCTTCTTCTAAAACCAGCTGCAGTAAGAACAGGGTTTTTTCAAAGTAAGAAAATAAGTCTCCTTAAAACATTTGAAAATAGTCTCTTCCAAACATTCAAGGATTGGAGCATGGAATAAAAAGTGTATTGTATGTTTAACAAGCCAGGTCATTAGAATGACATTTCCCATGTTTTTAAACTATATCAGGTACCTATTTAAACCGCAAAATTAATATTACTGATAAAAACATAACCTTTGCAACAACAAACTGCAAAATATAATTGCAATAAATTGTTAATGTATTTAGATTATTTAAACAATTTGAGTATCTTATAAATTAATATCTATACACGATGCAATTCATGCAAGCTGGACTCTTATACCACATCTAATGCACGTCTATTAAATCACCATGGTACACAGACATCAAATACAATAGAAGATAGAAACACATCTGGTGGTTGAAAGGGTTAATGAGAATTAATTCCTTGAACAATTCTGTTGTGCTTAGCTCCATGCTGGTAGTATATAAAAAAAGTGCATTAAACCTTTCCTGAACATGTTTAATAGTCAATCCAAGCACTCATAGTTAAATTACAAAATACTAGAAACATCTTAGACAACACAGTACCCATATTATGAAATTAAAAGTTAATATTGCTATTAAATCTATATTTATAATTGCATCAACATCTACAGTGCCTTCTAGAGAAGAATTGAAATTTCACATAGCTTTTAAGCACTCACAAAGGAGAAATTCATAGGCATTTTCAAGCAGAATAGCACAAAAAAACCGCTCTACACTGTATGTTAAAAGCTAATTTACTCCTCTGTTAATGATTACCTTAGAGTTTTTAAATAAATCCTTTATATTGCATTACATTGTATTTTACTGGTATCTCTACAACACCACTTTTGTTCTACAAGGAAGTGTAGGAAAGACTGCAAAGACTGCAAAGCTGATTTCACTATCTGCTGGTAGCAGAGTAAAACACAAACTATAATTTAAATACTGGAAAAGTTGTTAGGGTTTTTTCCCCAGAACACTTCATAGGACAGTTAAATGCTTAAACTTTTGGTGACCCCAGATTTTCAGCAAAATGCTTTCATACTCTTATAATAGCAATTATGTTTAGGTGTTTGAGAAGTAATCATATTACAATTTCTTCTTCGAAGGTAATTTCGTGCAAGTTCAAGATTCAGTTCTGCAAATATTTAGAACCGGATCTCAAGAGAAATGCTACAAGGCTTAGTTATAGGTTTAGCATTTTGCACACACACAGTTTCACTGAACATAAATTGTCACAGAACCTGGACCACAGAGGATGTTAACCAAGTTATTTAACTGACGTGAGCCCCTATACCTAAGGGAATCTACAACACATGCATACACACAAAAGGTGAAGAAAAACGTCTTTGAGAGTACCATGATGTCAACCCAGTCATATTCAAAATATGAATAAGTAAAATGAAAATCTATGACAAAGGAGAAGATCTAGCATCCACCCAGATCTACCCAGAAAGGGTAGATGATATTTTTAAGAAGTACAGTATAGTCTAGACTAAGTAGGAGGTGGGCTGGCATAGAAAAAAGATCAATATATGAGCTATGAAAACATAAGGAAATAAACTGGGTTACCTTATTTTATTATTTGAAGAACCCTAACACTGAAGTGACTGCAGTCAGAAATAAAAATGCCCTATTGGAGATCTTACACACCCACAAGAGGGCCTGGGAGATCTTGCCTGCCCTATAGTGAAGTCCATCATGACACAAGGATGTTGTCTTGATCATAACTATGCCTAAGTGTACAGACAGCGATATAAAGAAAAGCAGCTTTAGCAATATAGACTACAGACACATGAAGTGAGTTACAAGTTTCC
This sequence comes from Aleadryas rufinucha, assembly GCA_013397815.1. Lineage (NCBI taxonomy): Eukaryota > Metazoa > Chordata > Aves > Passeriformes > Aleadryas > Aleadryas rufinucha. The sequence continues at coordinate 71,804 of VZTH01009683.1, forward strand.
TGAGGCCTCATCTAAAATGCTCCACACGAAACCAAAACCAACAAAAAAAGTTGCCCAAAAAGCTGAAAATTATTCTGTTTGTTGCAATTTTTTTCTGTATAATCATTTTATGGAAAAAGAAAAAATAGAGAAAAAAATAAAGAATAATTCTTCACAATTGACTACTAAATGGTTTACAAAATTAAGAGCTTTGTTACAAGAACAAGAATCCACATATCTGGAAAAGGTAAAAAGTAAGGATAACAATCAAATGAAGCTAAATCAATGGTCTCCATTCCAGTTTGGTGTTGACCTTACAATTAACAAGAGCTCCGTGCCCCTGATCAGCTGTCTCAAAATGCCATTAGAACAGCTTCTCAGCCTCCACTTAAATGGTGAAGTGTGCAATTTTTAGGAAAAATAATTTTTCTGCAAAATCTGCATATAAATTCAATCCCCGCTTTTAGGTTTTAGTAAGAACATTTGTAAGTTGTTCCTCTTTTCTCCAACCAATTTATTCAGATTTCATTACCAAACTACCAGGTGGTGGATTATTTAAGAATTTTCATTTTTTTCATTCCTTCAAAAAGGAGAAAATCTTTCATCACTGTCTTCAGTCTGATTTGTCCCTTGTCACTTTTACAGGCTCCACAGAAAACATAACAAAGACTCAGGTGATATGATTCCACTGATAACATGCGTTTCCTTGAATAAAACATTTGATTTTTTGCCACCGAAACTCATTAAGAAAATGAAAATAGTAAGATTGTCCTGTATATTAAGAAAGCTCAACAAGAAGTTCAGCCAGGACTTAGACATTACAGAAAATAAAATATGCTAACTAAAAAGAACAAACGTGAGACAAAGACAGAAAACAGAGTAATTCTCTGCAGTGTGCTGGTGAAGATGCTCTGTAAAACTACTGACTATTAAAAGTTTGTGATACATTATTTGCTTTGCCACTTTATGACTATTGTGAATTTGAAAGTTTTTTAAACTGTTCCTCAAAGTCCATCTGAATAGCCTCATACAGAAACACAAGAAATCTTGCTTTAAACAGCATTTACACACAAGGAAAACATACAGTTCCAAGAGGAAGGATGAGACTGTTTCAAATATATCCAACACTTTTATGATACTGCTGCTGCATTCCTGAAAGCACCTTCATTCTTCATTGCTCATCAACTGCCATTATATGTCCTCTCATACATGGCTTAACTTTACTGTGACCTAGAAGCTGTTTTATAGAAATGCTAAGAAATATTTTCTATTGAATGTCTGCATTTGTAATTGCATTTTATGTTGGGACCTATGACTGCACAAAAAATATTAATCTGAACTGAAACAATATTGTACTTGTAAAGAATAAAAACAATTATGAAAAGGCAAAAAATATTCTATTAATATTTGCATATTTTATAGTTTTGAAATCAAGAAAACCAAACTTCATATATATTTAAATTAACAATAGAGCATCATTAAAAATATACACATAATTACTACAGAGAACCAAACCGAATACTAATATGCAATAGAAAAAGTTTCTATAAAATTATGTAGGTATCATTAGGTAATTTAAAAGTAAATTTCTATAAAGAACAAAAGGAAAAAGTATTGCTTGCCTAGAACATTTGATAATATTTGATAATATTTGATAATATTTGATAATATAAACCTTGACGAATATGAAAGGAGCTGCAGGCTACACTGTCTATGGAATATGGATATCAGCAGAGATTACCCTTAGTTGCCAAGTATGCAGACTATAAAATAAAAGGGGGAAATTCTGTCACTAAAGCAACATAATCTCCTGAACACTGAGAAGCTTGCACCAGCTCCCTGGTTACAGCTACATGACTAGGAGCTTACTGAACATGCAAACCCATAAACTACTGCTGGAATGTAACAGATTTGGTGAAATAAGAGCAGGGTCTGGGAAGAAAATATTAAGAACAAATGTTCTCAAATTACTGATGTCTTCAAAACTTATAATACTTCTCAATATGAAATTAAAATAAAATACTTTTGCTAATAAACTTAGTTAAGGCCCAACAATCCAAGAGAAAACACTTAGATCTCTAAGAATGAAAAAACCACCTTAGCGGAGAAGTTTGATTATTCTTTTAACCATTAGCAGTACACATTTTGTCATCTCAGAACAACATCCTTACACTTACACAGAGAAAGCCACTGGGGCCTCACACAGAAATCCAAACTGAAAACAGGCAATGTGTGAACCTGCGTCCCCCACAATATTTTAAAAGGATGATGATGTAAATAGCTGTGCTTATTTACATTTAATGACATAATTCTTTAGAAGCAGATTGCAACTATGTTGTGTAAATTTCAGGCCAAATATACTAATAAAACCAGAAAGTTAATTTCTCAAATTCAGAGAAACTACACTAGCAGGAAATAATAAAATATAAATTCATGCATGCTTCATGAACTCACAAGTAAGGCTCCAAGATGTTATAAAGCACTTACACAGGCTTTTGTTAATTTTCATTCATGAAAATAAGTGCTTAAGCACATGTTTAAATTACCTATGTTCTTCAGAGAATTTAATTTCATCTTAGAGTGAACAACTTCTATTTAATTGTAAATGCATTTAAGAGCACCCTTTGTGTTCATATTACTGACAAAAGTAAGTTCGGTACCATGGTCATTATCTAGGTTTGTATGGACATAATATTTTTACTAGACATTTCTGGATATTCTTTTCCCCCCAAAATATTGGTATTTTTTTTACACTGGCTCATATACTGAGGATTTCTATTGTTACACAGGAACTGCACAAACACAGAGCAGACTTCTTACTCTGTTTGCTTCTGGACTGATTCCCAGCTTGCACATTTAGACAGGGTTAATAAAAATTTAGATTATGTCTGGATTTTAAAGACGAAATTGAGAATAGTAAACAGATGATATTCATCTATATTTACTGTATATTCATAAAGGTTCAAGCAATGTAACTAGAATTTAAGCTTGGCAAAGGCAAACTCCTAACGTTTTCCTCAGCAATTCCTCAGGAAATTACAGCAGAAACATACAATACTATACTGTGACTTAGATATTAGAATTCGGTGAAAAATCGTTAAATTTATCTGAGTCACTTTAGAGGAGAGGGTTCAAATTAATAGCAGTATAACCTTGGATATAAAAGATTTGGCCCGAAATGGTTCAGACATTCTGCCTTCTGAACACTCTCTTCCTGTGCTCTTCATGACCACCTTGTATGTGGTCTGAAGTACATATCCTTTCAGAGAGGGTTGGATGTTCACAGAATAATCTGGTTCATGGATTGAAGTGCCAGAGCCACATCTATATGGTTTGTGAAACAAGGAGACACTGGAGTGCATGAGACAGTTTGAATTATAAATCACTGTGTCCTGTTACTGCATGCAAAAGAATGGTAACATCAACTTTCAAAAAGTCTACCTGTTTGTTCTTAAGGTAGGAAAATTTTTAACGAATGATTCTTAGTGAAGAGCTCCAAGGAACCTCTAATTTCTAAACCAAAAAGCTACTTATTCACAATCAGTGAATACACTTGTGCCCTTACCCCAAAACTGGCCCTAACATTAGTTTTTCTGCCTTCTGACTCTCTTCTCTGACATCTCATTCCAAAAGCACATACCCAGCATGAGAAGGCTGAAGGTACCACCTCTGAACTGATGGCAGCATGCCACTACATGGAAGCTCCCAAGAAAGAACCCATTGCCTGAACTGCACTTAGTAATTCTGAATAATTTTTGTAAAGTTTTGCCTAAGTAAACTACACTCCATCTTGATTTTTTGTTCTTTGCTTCTGGAACAACAGTAGCTTCTTCCTCAAGGCACCTCCTTCCCAAGATGGCCATGTCTTTCTGGTAACTATGGACCAAAATGTTTCAGTGAAAAAGGCTACAGCACCAAGAAAAGGGGGATTCTGTTTTGCTACCTTCATTCTCAAATAAAGCAGCAGCCCACTAAGATCTGTTTGCAAAACCATAATAGTCTCACCCTAAGAATTCATGCAGCATATATTTGCATACAGAAAGAAAAGATGGGGGGGTGTTGTTCCTGTTTCAAATAAATTATTTGATAAGGAAAATGAATTTCATCTGGAATCGCATCCAAATTACCATTTTCCAAACACACTCAATATTTCAATACAATTACAATTCAACATTGACTTAGTTAATTACAACCAAGGTAAGAAGAGTATTTTCAGCATGATCAGATGACCACGAGTTCTACAAAAACATGATGGAATTGTACCACGCTAAGGTTTTGTAAAAAGGTCAAAGTTCTTTCAATGATATACTTTGTGTGCACCTGAAGTACCTTATACACCACATTTAAAACCGTTAAAGCACAATGTGAAAACCAGCTCCAGTTTACAGTACTGCTCTAGCATGTTTCAGTGAGCCCAATGGCTTGGATGTACTAAAGTACTTCGACAAGTTTCTTCCCACTCCTCTTGTAGTAGGAGGATGAAAGTCTTGGGAAAAGGGCTGGTTGCCACAAAATCTGCTCCAGCCAGCCTCCAGCTGGCAGGAATTCTGGACAGTTTCAACTAAAATATTTTTACATAGCTTTCATAATGGCACAAATTAAAAAGTTGAAACATATCATGGAACATTCACCTTTTTTAAATGTTACTTTTGTTTGAAATTTGGAATCTTGAAACTGAAGCCAAAGGACTCTTTCCCCTCCTCTTCCCCACTCCCTGCAATGATACATTGAGCTCAGACTAGTTTTAAAGCTAAATTTAAGCTACTGAGTTATTATGACTTATTATATTTTGTATAGTGGAAAAAGAACCGGTGCCTGCAAATTTGCTCTGTATTCTCACTGAATCCTCCCAAAATGTTTAGATAGACATGTACAAAGAAAAAATGTGTACACAAAACTTGAATAAAACCTTGAAAGTGTCTTTAAATAATTACTCAAATTTTTCATGATACAGTAACCTTTTTGTTTCATTAAACACATTGCTTGCTTCACATACTTTAAAAATTTTGACTTTAAAATGGAACCAGTATTTTAGTAGCCTATGTTTAACCAGGTAAAGCCATACTCTACATAAACCCTTTATGTCAAATCCAATGAGCCATGTTTAAAACCTTAATATTCATGCATATGTCATGCAGAATAAGGACATTTGTATGCAGATTACCCCCAAAAGCAAAGTGGACACAGTAGCTCCAGGGAAAAGAAGCTGAAAGAAAGGAACAAAATTGTCTTTTGTAACCAATTGCTCACCTAGATAGGATCCACTGTTGTGACCAGAACATTCAGCATCTTCTGGACGAAGGGTAAAAGCATACAGAATAAGAGCCAAGAAATAAAGCAGAATAGTTAGAAGCCCAGCAAAAAATACAGAAGAAATTATTTTAAAAATGACAACTGTACAAAGCATAGCATTAAAAAGCCTTCAATAAGCCATTTTCTTAAAAACATAAAACAATATTTATTGTTTTATATTTTAGCTGGAGATATTCTTGGATATTGCAGCATGCACACTGATCTTTTTACCTTTCCAAGCAAAAGTTGTGATGACAACAAACATTCTAAAAAGAATTCTAACACTGTATTATTCACATTTTATCAGTTAATAGAAAATATGTCACTTAAAAGAAAGCAAAATGATTTGATGTAAATCAAGCTTTTTTGTAAACTATACATTATCAGGCTTTAGCTTTAAGTTTTGGCTCACTGGATTAGACAGAAAGGTTTTTGATCAAAAACACATCCTCTCATTTAATATAAAATAGCTATAATGTATATTTTTACATGCCAGAAGCCCTTTGATCAAAAATATGAGCTACAATTTCTAACGCTTTTATAAACAAAAGCCTCTTAAGTAGAAAAAAAAACCAAAACAAACAAAAAACCACAAGAGATCAGCTGCTATTACTTTAACATATGCTGCAAACGTAACAGTAACCGGCTACACTCAGAGGGAAAACAGTTCACAATGATACCACATAGATGAACTTTCTGCCATCTCAGAGAAATAGTCTGTCAGTATTAATTAGAAATGCAAGACCTCTGATGGCCATGTAATTAACTCAGAACCATCTCTTTCCATCCCAGCCCACCCAAGTGCTGCTAGTATTATTCTATCATACTACTTTTCTATACATATCTTGCAGAAGTTCAAGAGAGAGAAAGCAGTTTAAAACAATAGTTCAAATTACTGATCATTAAATGAAGCAACCAGGAATATTCTGGTATTTTTATACACTTTAAAACATGATTCAATGTATTTGATGGCAATATAAAAGCATCATATGTATAACATCTCTTAGAAACACTGGACTATATTCAATTTAATTCTGAACACATGTTCTCTAAATAAAATTATTGGGCTATTCAGGGAAACTTATACATGTACCTTCAATTTCCTCTGAGAAGCACAAAGGAAAAATAGGAAAGGAAATAATTAAATTGAGTGAAAACATAACTTAAGAAAGAAAAGTTAAATCAAAGAAGAAAAATGCACCTACCACACTCAACCGCTTCCTCATCTTAGAACAGCCAAAAAGACAAAGTATTATTGTTTAATACTTCACAAATAGGAAAAAAATCAGGTATGTAAGCTACTCTCAAATTCTCTTGACAGCACCTATTAAACTGAGGCATATACCAACATACCAGTAGTGAGTTTAACTACACTCAGAAAAGACGTAAAAAGGCATTGAAATACTATGTGCACTTTAAGCTTCCCATATGAGATTCTTCCACTATTCATTTGGTGGCAATGACCCTACCCAGTTGTCATGGAAGATCCCTTTGGTATTAAATGAAAAGTTTGTTCCAATCAATCAGTCTTAACCTAGAATTTCTAAGAATCTCTACCATGGACATGATCTCAGCATTTTTCTGCACTTACAGTAACAGCTGGTACTGCCCTTGGAGATGGATTTTGAAGAGGCTTTTTGGTTATGGCTTTTTTGTTTGGTTGGTTTAGTTTGTTTGTTTGTTTTTTGTTGTGGGTTTTGTTTTTTTTTTTTAAGTCTACAATTACAGCTGAAAACATGCTGGAAGAATTTATATACTCTTGTAATCTTTTCTCTGACATTACCCTAATATAATACATCTACTTAAGACTTTCTCCTTATCTATAGTAAATTAATAAATTTCTGCTGCCTTGATTGTAGAAAACATACATTATTATAATAATCTTTTGAGTTATATAAAAAAGCAAGATAAATATAATGAATTTTTGTTCACAAAGATATTATATACTAAAGATTTACAGAGAGAGATTTAACAATCTACCTCTCATTCAAATTTCCTTTAGAATGTGGATAAATAGGCTTAAAATATAATTTCAAAGACCTTCCATGAAACATGCCTTTTCTCAGAATGTGACAAATTATTCGAGAGCCATTTTACAACCTTTTATGCATAACAAATGTACAAAATAAAGGGTAGGTCAAAATTCTCCTGCATATATGACCACATGGAAGAGCTCTTCTCATTGCATGTCATGAAATTGACATAAGAGTCTCTTCTGCCGCAGGAAAAATACTGATTTGTAATCATTTCTTGGTGCCATTTTTCTTGAGGACTTATATTTTAAAATATAAATTTGGAAGACTTTTCTGAATCTTATTTAAAGTTTATTTCTATGGTCAATGCAACCATGTGGTTTAAGTTGGCTGGGAAGTTCTCTAAGGTGAACACTGCTTGGTTGACCACATCTGGTGCCTTAAAAGAGTGTAGACAGTTTTGTGAGTTGAAAGAGAAAGCACTGGATCCGTTTTCCTCTCTTGACCTTAAAAGCTCCCAGTTCTTGACAAATGCCCTAAAGCTGGAGCTAGAATGTCAGGCTGGCTTCCAGGTACTAATTCTTTTCTCCTTCTCTGAGATGTACAAGTTTTTCTATATTTCCATTTCCATGACTTTCAATAGACTACAATGTATCTCCTGCAAACAAGTCGCTAATGCTCAACACCACTTCACATAAATAGATTTTAAGTCTCCTGAATTCAAGAAAGTTATTTGACTTAACTAGTGAGTGTGCATTTTAAAACACTGTCTGGTATTTTAACACTGGTAAGTCCTCATTTATGAACATGAAAAACCAGAACAGAAGCAAAGAAGGTCTGTATGTACACATGGACAGAGGTCTGAATAGGGGTACACTCCCTCAACCCTGACCACTGTAGAACTCACAGGAGTCCTGCAGGTGTGGTAGATGGTGGAGTTACAGCATCAGGGCTGAGAACAGCTGAAAGGAATCCAGGCTTCTGGGCTACCCCTGCCAGGACAGGGAACATGCTTACCCATAAATGAAAGACATTAGGATTCCCAAGTGAGTCAGCTGATCCCAGAGAGCACAAGCCAAAATGTCTACAAGCTGAGGTTTAATGCTGAGATAAAGTAAAGGAGTTCTGAACTTTCTGTGTTTTGTTAAAAATCTTCCTTCTTAATACTGCTCTTAACTTTCTTGGGCTGCTCTTAAGGTTGGAAATAAGTGTGTAATGAAAAGATCTTGGAAGTCACTGGGTTTTCATAGCTTAATGCAGCTATAAACAGTCATCAACATGTAGCTCCCAGTTTGAACTTTACAAGGAATTTTACCAGGGCTACTGCCTGTCCCTAGTAAAGTCAGAGGTTACTTGCCAGGAACATTTGTATTGTGATTCACTACTAAATACAGCTCTGTGCATCTGGAGCAGTTGTATGCATGCAGCAAGTAAGTGTCCAAAGTTCCAAAGTTTTGAGACATGAAAAACTGGGGCCAGTACAGTTTCACTAAGCTGAAGTGGGCTGAGAAAGGAAATAGAGATCTTCATCTGGAAGGGACAAATTAAAGACTAAAAGAGGTCAAGGACTAAAGAGGAGGAAATCTGATGGGGAGTAGGAAAACAAAAGCAATGACAAAATGAAAAAAAAAACCAAACCCAAACCATAAGGCAGCATGGAACAAGAAAAAACACGGAGAAAAGAAGAAATACAATCAATTAAATATATTGCAGTAAGAAGGGAGAGGAAGTTCCAAAGAAAATAGTCATGAAACAGGTTTATGAAATGACAACAAAGCTGTAACAAGACAAATGGGAAAAAAGAAATAGGAAACACAAGTGCAATGGAAGCTTAGGAAGTAGGTGGTTTTATTCATTTTAGAAAGATTTCAGCGTAGCCAATAATGCTAAACTGCAACAATGAAAACCAGTATCACACACACTGTGTTTTTGCATGTATTTTAACTGAAATGTAATCAAGATTTGGTTTTGGGGGCCTCACCTAAATTACAGTACTTAGGAAGCTCAAAACCAGGGCGACTTCCAGGAGCATTCTCAATTCTTTGGAACAGTCCAACACCAGATTAAGATTTTTAGCTTTTGTTGGCTTTCTTTCAAAAATATTTCCACCAAGCAATTTTACTTAGATGTTTCTCAATCTACAGTTAGATCCAGCAGCTCTGTCCCAGTTTCTTATCACAAACAAGTTGCATTATTCCTTAAACTATACTTTACTTTAGTACAATGGTCTGCCTTACAGTGAATATATTAAGCACTCTTGATTTTTTAGTGATGAACAGTCCCACATAGCAATCAACATTTATACTGTTTTGCACGTTTTTATCCTATGAAGTTTTGTAGATTGAATGATACATATATGTTCATGCAATAGGAAATTTAAGATGATCTAATTTAATTCTCTCATAAAACCATCAGATAGCTGTATCTCTACGAAGATAATTTGGAAAATGAAGAAGGATAGTCTTGCAATGAAGAACAGATCCATTTCCAGTCCTGTCTCACGTGACCTTGACTCAAATGTCATCCAGCTTCCAGTTTCCTTAATGTCTCTGTGGTAGCAGGAAGTTAAGATTTGTAAGGACAGCAGACTTCTGAACAAAAATGCTAATGTGCTAATTTATCTGTCTGGTTTATTTTTTGTTTATACTCGTAACTACCTGCAGGTGGGCAATCAAGATTCAAATATGAACACAGAAAAATACTGAGAAGAAAGGCAGAGTTAAGATTGTGAAGCAATTATAACAAGGAAAAGAATCCTACTATACATTTATCCTAAATGTTTGGTCTTCAAATACAAGTCGTACAAAGCATTTATTCTTTTAGCCTGTATAAATTTTTTTGTTGGCAGAACACAATCTTCAATTCAAAAGACACTCAACTATGGATAAACTGGGTTACATCCTGTTTGAATGAACACCATTTGGCTGCAGTTAAGTCTTTCCTCTTGCTCATACAATGCCAGTCACATATGGTAAATCAAAATTGAACGTAAAATGGGTTTTAAGCCTTGGAAAAACTATATGGTGATGGCTTTATCACAGTAAGTATTTACATTTAGCATTAAATACACAGAACAAATGTATTTTCATGGAAAAGACATCTCTGAACAACTCTGTCATATATGCTACATACATATATTAAACTGTACACACAGGGTATGGATATACACATACACATGTGAAGGCAGTGCACAAGTTAACAGAGCTTACAGGCTACACTAGTATAAAATATAAAGTTACCAGTAATTTTCATACCAGAGACAACACATACCTAATGTAAGAATAAACACAGTAACCACTGTGAAAGCAAAATTATGCTGAAGGAATATAATTTCTTGGCTGATTATTGCCACAGTTTAAAACAACTGCAGAATAGTAAGTTGTTTGGTTGTTATTGAAAGAACTGTTTTTCGTTAAAAAAACAGGTTATCACTTTTGCCTACAAATTAAAGTAATCTACACATGCAAGAATGACCAAACCTGTTGGCAATATCTATTACAGTCAGAGCATGAGCAGTCTTTGTATTGAAGTTAATAGACTAGAAGCTATTAAACAAATAATTCTTCCCCGTACAAAGTCTCATGTCACTCCAATTTAGCCAGCATGCAGCAACAGGAGAACTCACAGAGCCAGCTCTGGCTGACAAAGCTGTCCAAGCTAAGGTGACCTCCTAAAGCCAGGAACGCTGTTAAGTATTATTGAGGAACAGCAAGTGAGCAGGTTTCTGTGGAGCTGGCATTCAGCAGTGGCTCACAAGCTCAGACACATGAAAGCCAACTGCACACAGGCAGACACACCTACAGTACCTCCCTCTGTATTCCAGAGAGTTCCCTCACACCCACTCAGGTATATGGCACGTTCACCATTCCAGCACATGCAGGGTTAGTCCTACTCACACAGTCTCATGCAACGCTGGTCCTTTACTTTCATTCCATTTTCCTATTTTTTTCCTATGCTGCTTGTTCTTACAATTTTTTTCCCCAGTATCATTTCCCCACAGTATTAATGTACAAAACTGCTTTTTGCTGAAAAGTCATTCTGGATAACTACTGAAAAAATGCTGAAAATACTTCAGTGGTTTGTTATTCCTTCATCACTTCTCCACTAACCCTGAGCCTGGGAATTAATATCAATCTTATCAGCAGGTCAGAACATCTAACAGCCTAACATCTCATGCATCAAATATTACTGTTTAACTCACTAAGGTTTTCTACCAACAACAGCAAAACAAATCAGGTCAGAACTCTTGTCAGTAATTTTTGCATTTACTGTTTCAAAGACTTTTAAAAAATACATATATTAGTATTTTATTTAAACAGAATCAGTAAACAACTGAACCACTGTACAAATAGCAGTGACTATAGCAATGCTCCTGCACAATACTGTTAATTGCATTAATCTAATAATTTCAAAGCCCTTCGTCTGTGGGGTTTTGCTTAATGGGGCTTATGGGCAGCTTTTGTCCATCTGTTCTTCCATTGTCCTTATTGCAATACCTTCTCCTTTTCTTCATCCTCAATATAAAACTTCACTTCCTCTTCTTTTCCCTTTATTTTTTATTCCTATTTGTTCTACATCTTCATCTGGTCAGCACAGGTTCCACCTACATAGCCAGTTTCCTTCAACTTCAGTCCCAGATACCATCAAACTCTGCATCTTCTCCGTTTGTACATGAACAAGTACGATTTCACTTACCTTTCAATATGGAGTGTACACTGTTCTGCCCCCTCCTCCAGTGTACACGTGACACATGAAATGTTTTTCACTTTAACAGGTACCTTTAACAGGTACATTCATTTTAATGTGAGAACGATTCTGTTTTATCTTTCAAGAAAAGGGCTAAATGCTGAGATAGCCATGTATATTTACACATAGACACGATGGAACAGTTCACTTGGCTATTAAGGTGAAAATAAGAATTGGCATTTCCATTAAAAACTGATCCTTTTAATAACTTAAATCTAGACTGGGTTTATTTCAGTGCAAATAATTCTTGCAGAAAAGATTTTGTAGAGAGTACTTTTTACTCTTTCCTCAATATGGATATGCATATGGTCATCACCTAAAAGGCCCACTTTTATTTTGCTCCCAAGTGTATAATACACAAATATGTGTAAAGATTAGCAAAATACATGCATTGCTATGCTGAAAAGAGTGAAAAATTCAAAATAGGAAAGAGAAAGAAGACTTCCCAAAAGTAATCCAATCTATCTCCTTTCAGGTTTTCAATCATATTTAATTATCAAAGCAGAAACAGTTGTTGACTGTTTCAGAGAGCTCTTTGTATAGACAAATATAACAATCCTTTCCAGTTCCAGGACTGGCATGAGAAGAAAGGAAAAAAAGAAGTTATAGGATACTTTTTGCATATTATATTATTTTAACTGATTTTTAGATTAACTTTCAAGTAGAAGGACACTACCACCCTGGAGGCCCACCTAAGAAACCAGAGCTGACACACATTTTTTGGATATTCAAGAAAACAGAGTATTTTTCCTTGATTCTCCCTGTTAAAAACCAAGGTATGTATCAAGGTTTTTTCTTCATTACAAAACATGGGATTTGTGGAGTGAGTTGACTGAACAAAGCAGACCAACATCCACAGTTACATATCAGGTGTCAAGAAAGCTTCCTAGTGCAAGTCCCAGTCCTGTCAGGAAAGGGACATCTCTCAGCAGCTCTCCTGAAGTCAACAGGTTTTCATCTTTTTTGGAAGCCATAAGAATAGCAACTGGCAAATTGCCCTTTTTTTCCAAACTGCTAAGGAAATTCAGGTCACATGACTGGATGGGATCCACTGCAATAGCAAGCAGCCTCTCAATATACAGCAAGTTCATGCTGTAGATAATCTACATCTACAGCACGATCACGTAGTGTAGATGATCTACAGAACATGTTTTCCCACATAATTACCCTTCCAAACACTGGAAAACCCTATATTAAGATGAAGATTAAAAAGAAATCTGAAGAAATCAAGCATTACCAATTTCCCACCTTCATACATGGGCTAAAAAAAAAAAAAATTGAACCCAGCAGTTCTTTCCAATTTTCTGTTCTCTATGTCACCTTCCTTACATGTTTCTGGTACTGTCAGAATGCTGGTTGTTCAGCTGAGCATGATTTTCCAGCATCTCCCAGTTTTGGCAAGATGCACAAATTTTGCTGTGCACAAATACAGACATGGCCTCCGTATCTCACAGCTTCACTGCTACGCTTGGTAACACAAAAAAGCTGATTAATTTTAGAAAGATCACAGAGGTGCAGAGTTTCCCAGCAGAACCTTCTTGAAAATCCAAGCAAATGGAAGGTTTTCCTGAAAGCAACTTGAGCAACATCCTAGTCACAATGGTTTTTTCTACAGCTGAATTCTGATCTTTAAAATGTCTGCTCTATGAAGGATCTGAATTCCCTCCCAGCATTAAAAACATGTTTAGTCTTTGAATGAAGGGATCAATCTCAACTCAGAACAGCATTTCCACTGTTCCCATGAAAATCTGACAGATACAGCAGCAGACTGTCTTAAGAAAAAAGGAAGAGAGAGAATGACAAACCTACATTACTCTGCAGTCTTTCCTCCTTCAAGAAGCACCACTGCCTTCTAGATGGTAATTAGCTGGAACTTGCCTTGTTCAAAGAAATTCCAAAAGAGAACAGTAATAGGCATACTGCTTGACCCTCACACTCTGTCATGTTTTAAAGGAAAGGGGAAGAAGAGAGGAACTCTCCTCCCTGTTTAAGCTAGTTAAGGCAGTCAGTGGAAAAAGCAGAGACAACAGCAAACATCGTACTCTGGGTCTTCTTTAGGTTGTAATTTTGGCAATTCCCAATCAAGTTCAGGCTGCCTATTTGGAAGGGTGAGATGCATCTTGTAAAACCTTTCACTTGAAGGTCACTAGAAAGATGCAGTCCATTACGAAAGGATTCATGCAGTGTTGCTGCAGCAGCTGATTTACCTCTTCAAAAGCACCAGTGCCACCTTAATTGAAGGCTCTTGTTGAGTGTATTATCCAGATTCAAGAACAGTGGGCAGAGAGAAATAGCTATACCCTGGGATCAGACACTTTTCCAAAACTGGGGCAGAGCAACTTGACCTAGAACCTAGAAAAACAACAGATTTACTACAAGCTGGAGGAGCTCCTCTTGTTTCTAAGATCTATGTAAACAGAAAAGCTATACTGCAATTGTAATGTCTGTTACTGCAATTACAAAGCTCATCAAGGGCTTTGGAGTTAACAATAGCATTAGGGCACACAATCAAAGAGTGAAATGGAACGAAAGATAGAAAATGCAGATCATTAGAAAAATAACAGTTATTGTCAAGCTTCAGAACACAACAACCATAACAGGAAGTTAGGAAAATTGCAACAGAAACCTTGGTGAGGAGTTTTAAAGTTAAAAGCATTTAGTTTGGCACTTAGTGTGCCAGCATCCACTGTTCGCCATAATATCCATACCTTTTCTTTCATTGTTAGATAATGAAAAGTGGTTGGAAATATTAGACCACTTTCTGAATACTTTTAGTTGAACTCACAATCATGTTTGTATTTAAGATTTAGATCCTACTGAAGTGTGATAGTTTCTTACATTGCTGACTTTGTTATGAGTCTGTACAACTGAAAGAAATAACAGGTCAAGTCAAACATGCAATAATACTTAAACCAGATGTTGATGTAAATTCCAGTGAAGAGAAAATATTTGTTTCAATGTATGCGCTTTCTTAGAGGTTATTTTTCTTATATTGTGCAACTACTGTATTGAAAACCAGAGACTATTAAGGATGAGTTTGTTTAAAAAACAGTAAGAAGTGATTCTGTGAATGTGTATCACTGAACCGAATGTTCTGACTTTTAAAAAATTCTACTGCTTCATGGGACACAAAAAATTACCAACTATATGGGGGAGAGAAGGGGAGACTATCAGACCTTTTATCTTAATCTCAATATAAACTCCACTGTGTTGATGCAGTCCAAATTATATAAACTGTTTAGCCAATTCTCTACTGTTTCAACAGGAAAAGGATACTCTTCAACCTTTGAAATATTACATATTAAAATATTAATTGGTCTCAGTACTTCAAAAACAAAGTCAGAGGGCTGAGAAAGTTTCTAACTGCTTTTAAAGCTTTTAATGACATTATTTATATTTATTTTCCTACTGATACAATGGGATCAAGAAGCTGTTTTGCCCAGGAGAAATGCATCCTGTAGTTGAAACAAACAGCTATTTTATAAGGTTAGAGATGTGGAGTATTATTTTTATTCCAGGTTAACAGACTTACATGATTTTCTGTTGGAAATTTTCAGTGGCTGAACCTGCACTTCTGGTCTTCTTAGTGCAAATCTCCTATAAAATGGGAGGTGGTGAGGAAAAGACACAAACTCCTCAGTTTTCTGCAAATTTGTGATTAATAAACACTTAATATCATGAGACTATTGCAAAATATCCAGAGGATTTTATAAGAAATTCACTTAAAACAATGCAATCCATTCACAATCTAAAAAAATTAAATCTTGCCTGAAATTTTTGTAAGCGCTCCAAAACCTGCTGCAGTTCTTATTCCTGCACAGTACATCAGTGTGGATGCAGATACTGATGTGCTATTTTCCATATGTTTTTTCTTTCAATCTGGATCAGTGTTATCCTATCAGTTTTTGTCATTATTAATTCTAGCCAGAGAAATAAGGAAATCCAGAGTATTTCAGCAACGTTTCCAAGTTCACTTGTCCTGCTGCAAATGCACGTTTATTGTACCCATGTAATCTATGAGCATCACACATGCCAACTATGCTAACTTAACAACTCAGCAATAAGTCTATTCTCTTACTACAAAAAATAATGAAATTATGCTTCTCAGTAGCTCACCTCTCCTGGAAATGCTTTGAAGGGATCAGGCCTGCTCTGGGATTGGCATCACCTTCATGTTTGGCTTGCCACCAGGTTGCATCATCCTGGCTCATGATCTGAAGGATATCTCCTTTTCTGAAAGCAAGTCCAGCTTCTTTACAAGGAATTGCTTTATCTTCATTAGGATCATAGTCAAATAAGGCTCTGATAAACATCTGAAACAAAGAGTGTTTTATCTTTAGAATCAAAATATTAAATGCAATCCAAAGGTATCTCCCTTTTCTGTTTCTACTGTTCAAAACCACTGAACTAAATAACGTTAACATTTACTGTTGCAAAACATCCTTATGGATGTCTAGCATTGGAAGTTCATATGGGAATGTTCAACTCATTGCTTCTGCAGCTGCAGCCTCAATGGAGTAAAGGCTCTGTGACTGAAGGCAAGCAGGACTTCGCAGGTGCATAGTGTGCCCATATGAGGAACAGAGGAGAAGATACTGTTGAACAAAGATGCTATCGAGTGTCTTCTACCTAGTGAACGATGGAAGGAGTACTTGGAACCAAGCCAGGTCCTTGCAGAAGGTGGAAGATTACCTGTCAACTACATAGCTCAGAGTTCAGGCTTAAGGACCACATTACACCCACTCATAAATTCAGCATATGTATATTGAAGTGTACATTGTGCTATATATTGCCATGTTACAAAAATTGAGTCCACAGGCATAAATCACATTCTTGGTTCTGTCACCCAAGCAAAAAATACATATCCTCAGCATAACAGTTACTGTGACGGCTTCTGAAATAATCTTGCTTACCTTGCCTTCCTTCATTGGCATTTCTTCCTTCACACTGGGTATAATTTTAAATGTAATGGCTCCTTGAGACTGAGCCTAGTGAACATTTGAAAAGAAAATGCACTGAGAATTAAGCAATACATGTCAAAGAAATCTTAGAAGATAAAGAAATTAAAATGAATTTAAAAAAATATAACAAGTCTATCTTCTCCCAGGCATGATCTCTGGAGTTCTACAGCTTCACTTAATGAAACTTTGTATCACAAAAATTAAAATACCCATTTGAAATGCTTGGGTTTATTTGCTTCTCTGGTGGGGTAGACGGACCACTAAAAACTGGGACCTGCGTGGTTCAGAGGTCCCACCTCTGTACTGAAGGCAGGAGAAAATGCTACAGCTAAAATGTATGCATATTAGAAGCAACTGCTGGACTCCTGGCACAGTTTGGACATCCCTGGAAAAATCGAACTAACATTTCATTTTCCAAAAAAAAAAAAATAGAAAAATTCAAACAGGCTTGTGCCATATTTATCATATAGAGCTACTGGGGGGGGATTTATTCTCTTGGCAACTTCAAGAAACTAGAAAAGAAAAACATATTTGAATAGACTACGTGTACTAAATGGAAAAAAAGCCCTTCACTATAAATCTTAAACAAGTTAGCCATCATCAACCACCTCATCCATTCATCTTTTCCTATATCCCACTTAAAGTGTGTCTGGCTGCATTTTACTTATTAACCACGATATATTCCCACTGCCTCAGTGACATTTTGCCATTGAAGGAAGTGCTAATCAGTTGGAGGCTCTGCTACTATTGCATGCAGCCGACAAGTTTCATAAAATGAGCAGAGTGCTACAGACAGCCAACGATTTAAGCAAAATGGAAACAGGCCTGTCCACTACCAAGTGAGACATTCTTCTGCCGGCATGTCTGCGATCCAAGGCTCACTGTTTGACAGGCAGCAGCCAAGGTCTCATTTCACCCGCCATAGGACTGGAATCAGTAATTTTGTTGCTTTTGAAACAAGCTCTAACTAGCTTTTGATGTTTACACTGTACCTCAAAAAGGTAAATGGGGAAATTGTTCACACCTTTTCTAAAGGTATTTTGTTTCTAAACATTTTAAAATATTAATTTTTGAAGGAAACTATGGTTCTGTAGGGCACATGAAACCACAATGCAAGAATGAATATCAGCAGGTTAGCACTTGAATCATCTTGGTTACTGAACCAAAACTGTGAGACAGCTGCTTAATTCAGCAGGACAGCAAGGTATTTATGTATATAGAATTGCCTACAGCAAGAATAACAGAGCTGTCATGAACCTCATCAATTTCTTTGATGCAAAAATATTAAATATTTCTGAAAAAGTCTAAATTACCTTATTTGCAATAGTGTTTCAATAATGAGAAATCAGGCTGGCTTTAGAGACTGTGCAGTTTAGAAGAGCACAGAATAATATCTATGGCTATATACTGTAAATCAATGTCATATAAAATCTTCATATACCAGTTATACAGTCTATCTAGTACCTGTATTATTAATTAATTGTCACATGGAGTGACAATGAGTTATTAATGAGTTATTAATGAATACATTTAAGATAGTTTGAATTCAACAGAGCATGGTGGGCCTTAAAAATTGTGGATTATAAACTGAAGTCTGCAACATTCTGCAACATATTTATGGCAATATTACTGTCTAACTATTTACAAGTAATCTATAATTGCATATATATGCAATGCATGGATAATCACTCTAAGAGAAATTACAGGTTTGTAAATGATGGCACTGGAAGAAAAGATATTATAGTAGAATAAACTTTTTTCTAAGAAATACAGTAGAAATCATAAATCTAATTACTTCTTCTTGACTCTTCTAAATTAATTTTAAAATGTTTGGTATTTACCAAAATGTGTATTATTTCTTCAGGCTTTTTATCATCTACGGGAATCCCATTGACTTCCCTCAGTTCATCACCAACATGAATAAGCCCTACAGAAGAAAAAGAGAAGTTGTAAAGCTGTAGTTACGTATTACACAAAAACTGCCACTAACATTCAGCTTGTTTCTCCCTTGTTCATACACTTTAAGCTCCAACTTTCATACGCTTTAAGCTCTAACTTAAAAACAGGAATATATGGTGAACGTAATATCTACCGTCCTCTCAGACAAATTTGATAAGGTGGTTGGTTAAATCACCTCCCTGTCTTTCTCCTAAAAATTAGTACCACCTTCTCTACAACTTTTCCAGACTTTCATGCAGATGTTTGAAAAATATCTGTGCCAATGCTTTTTCTACTCATACTACTTTCTTAATGCTACACAGCTGCAAGTAGTGCAAAGACCACTTAGGCTGGGAGTGATAATTTGTGGCACAAATGCTTGCTAATCTATCTATCTATCTATCTATCTATCTATCTATCTATCTATCTATCTATGTCTAGATTTACTCCATTACTGCATCTAAGAGTGAAACACAGCTGTCCTAGATTTTCTTCAGTGAAAAGAGACACCTTAGTGTATGATTCAGGACTTCTTGATCGAGTTTTTGCAGGCACTGAGCATCCCAAACCAAACAACGGTGGTCAAAGATGTGCCGTTATTTTGAAAACTACCAGCTGAAAATCCAAATGGATGTCCTAATATAAAATAATGTCAGCGCCCCGAGTTCCTCCATCAGCAGGTTGGCATATCCCATCATGGTGTGGTTCTTGGGGTGTTTGACAAAGGTACAGGAGTAGGACTTGATGATCCTACTGGTTCCCTTCCAACTCAACATATTCCATGATTTATAAGTGGATGTCATCAACTGGAAACAAATCATGATATACATATAAAAATCCTTCTGTATCCACTAACTCAACTATACCTTGCTGCAACTGAATTAGGGAAAAAAATCAGCATATTTTCAGCAGTATTGAATTATCACTTTAGAAAACTGTCCAGAGCCCAAATACTTCTGTTTGTGATGTATTTAATTTCTACAAAAAATGCCATTTTATCTCATCTTGTTCGGAGTTCTAGAACTTGAATGGCTAGTGCCAAACAGCAACACATTACCACTTCTATCTGCAGCTCCTCCACGCATTATCCTGGCCACCACAATTGCACCAGTATGTTCATCCCTTTTAATAGTAGCTCCCTTGGGTAAAAAAAAAGAAAAAAGAAAGTTATTTGGTTAATCGCAGCATAATTTTAATACACTACACTAGATAACATATGCTATGTAAAATGGCAAAAAGCTGACATTGTATTAATATGTGAGTAAGCCAGAAATTATACTCGCTTATGAAAAGAATATACAAAATATGTTGCTCTATTTCTGTCCTCTTAAAATGTGTCTTCTTTTTCAATCAGAAGTAACTTGTGCAGTCTGTGAGTACACAGGTTTAAAGAAAAAAGGACAATGATGGAAAAAGTTTGCTTTTCAATTTAATGGTTAAACTAAACTACTGCTGAAAATTGATAAATTGTTGTTCCCACATCAAAATAAGCCATACAACATACTACAGGTACAGAAGGTATATCACTGCTCATAATTGTTGCACTTTATGCTCAGAACTGGCTGTGTACCCACTGATCTTCCTTTTGCTTTACAGCGTTATCAATAAACAAATACAAGTTTGAGAAGTGCCCCTGAATGTTGGGGTTCACCTGGAATACTCACAGGACAGAAATACAGAAGAGGGGAACATTTCCTGAGTTATTCATGGCTGTTTTCATACATTATGCATAGACAGCCCAGGGCACTGAGGTAAAATGACATTGTGTAGTTAAATTTCCAATGAACAGCTGTCTAGATGAGAAAAATGCCTTTGTAACAAGAACTGCGAGGGTGCACTGAAAAGAGGCACAAGGCGATGGGGAAGCAGCAGGCAGCAGCAGTGCCAAGTGAGAAGAGACACAGAGGCATGGAGCCACTGCCTCAGCTGCAGTGCCAGTTCTTTCAGGCAGAACTGGGAGAGCGAGGGAGGAAATGCTGGCCCTGTTCTGGGAGACAGAATCCACAGAACAACAAGGGGGATGATAACTAGGTAAGTCGTACTGCATAATCACCTCCAAAAAAGTTACTTCATTCAGTATTTTTAAAAAACAACAGACAAAAAAAAAGCGTGCCTTGTCCATCAGGTTTTTAACTGCACATGATTACTTTCCCATATTAATCTAATTAGTTACCTGCAATAGCTCTAACTTTGTTAATCAATAGAGATATTAAGGACTCTGTCAGGCAACTCAACTTTCTGAAAATTTCCATATTTGTGATTAGTGAATGAACGGTACTAATTCACCTGAGTGCCAGTGAGTGCACTCTGCCATCACTGGTTAAAATTTCCTTCCATCAGAGAAGTGTTGTGCTTGGAGTAAGGTACAGAAGTACTTTTTAAGGAAGTTCCTTGAATAATTTAATGGCTTTTATAGCTACCTTGCTATATTTGTTTAGAATAAACATGAACATCATGTTTATCACTACTTCAATTCTTAAGTGTTTCATGAACATAAAGCTGAAAATTGTATAAATAATGGAGCTGAGATTTTTCTACAGCTAGCAATTTCACTGACTGTAAATAAACTTGTTTCCCTTTACCTCTAAGATGGAAATACAGCACAAGTCATGAAGACAAAAAATGGGAGATTAATTTACATTTTTTGTATGCAAGCTGCATTTACTGCAAATACAGAAAAATTAAAACAGTCACCATTCATTTTGACTGAAACTTCAACAGCAGCCAGCACTCCACAGCAAAAATTATGTGCTCTGTTTGTGCATTTCATTTTACATCCTAAATTTATTAGTATAAAATTCTATCTATAAGCAAAGTAATTCTGCAATTTGCCCACCTTATTCTTATGTATTGTTATGTAATTATATCAGCATGCACCTTTTTGCATTACAGTTTCAAATTAGTCTGAGAGTTTCAAAAACATAGATTTAGCTGCAGCTAATCTCACTTTAAAAACTCACTACTAAACTTCTGTGCAAAAAGAATTCCATATCATTAAGAATCTATTAAACAGCCTTAAGCCCCCTAGCTTATATCTCAATATTAAGTTCTGATCTTGCAGCAACAGCTATTAATTTGAAGTTTATTAATAGTACCTGGAATGTTTTACCCATCTTAAAATAAAAAGGATTTTGTTGGGGTTTTTTTCTGAATATATCCATCAAAAATTAAAAAAAGCAGCATTAGGATGCTAGAGGCAAATATAAATACAGGACATTTCCACTACACTGTCCACACAGAACAGGCTCTCCTAATTAATCAAGGAAAAGCCTTCATCAGAAAGGCTTTATGCCTTTTACCTAGAAGTCAACACCATGAAATGCCACCAAATGCAAACAGCAAGCAATGACTGACAGCTGTCCCCTGTGATCACCCGCTGTCCCAGCCCCGCGCTGATGTCTGCAAAGTGGTACTTCACTTCGCCGGGCTTTTTAGACAGATCCTAGAAAAAAAACCTGTGTGCAATCAAAGACCACACTATTGACCTAGACAGCATCTGGAAGTAACAATAAGGCCCTTGTCCAAGTGGAACAGTCACTTCATGCTCTATGTGATTATCACTACTGGCACAAAATTAATTTTCCTAGCACAGATTAAATGATCTGAAAGATGGCCCCATGAAGATAACAGGTAAATTGAAATTTTCAAACAAAGAAAAAAATTTTTTCAAAAAACCAAATTTGTACCTTTAGTACACAAATTAGAAAGGGAGTTCTATAAATTCCACTTTACTATTAATTTAGAACTCTTAAATCATCAAACACAAGTGGATTTCTTTTTGAAAACCTGAGGAGTTGATTTTCTGAAAAAGCAGCTTCTCTTGTACTGCTGCCAGCCCTGCTTAAACTATGAGGTATATATAATCTGGCAAGAAATTCTCCTTATAAGATGTTCAGCTCCAGTACTTTCAGTTACATGTGCAGTGCAGCTCCTCATTTAGAGCTTTAAAAATGGAAGAAGGTTAGACTGGACCTTGAGAGCTGGAAAATATTTTTGGTGTTGTGAGCCAAAAGTGTAAGTTACCCTAAATGAGACATATACAGATGTAATAGCATAGCTCAGTTTAAAATACTTTTAAAGGGAAAAATAAGGAGTTTGGGAGCCATATGGTGATCAGACTGAGAAAATGCTTAAAGGTATACCATACAAAAGCACTAAAAATAATACAAGCTCCTTCAGCAAGGCTCTTTCACTGTTTTTTAGTTGCTTTTTTCCCCCCTCTGTTTTTAATCTAGTACCACTCACTGATAAGCATTGCTCAGGGTTTCACAGGTGTGAGCTTTATTAGTTCATCTATTTAGCTGCTGGTTCCAGAATATAAACATTTTAAGTCTTTATTTTTAAAGAAAGAAAAACTAGCCTGTAAAATATATTACTAATAAGAGAATTTGAAACATCAGTAATATTTTTGCATACCCCTCTGTTAAACAAAAGCACATGCAGATGATAAATGCAAATAAATACTTCAATAAGCCTTACGTTAATTCATTCTCTATTGAAAGTGCAAATACAAGTATCAGTTACCTACCTTACAGTGAGGAGTTATTTAAAAGTTGATGTCCACTTTTATGTAGACTATGTAGACTAAAGCTAACCCTACATCCAAATTAATCCCACCAATAAAACAGCTAGGTTCATCCACTAATGTGAACTGAGCTACAGGGACTAAGACTGTGAGGTAAGTTAAAGCTGTAGCATCTGCATGGACAGAACACACAAATGACTCCTTTAAATCACCAAAATTCATTTCAACCAAGTTCAGCTATGGAAATCAGGTATATAGTTCAAGTTAAGTGTCCAGGCTACTTCTGTAGCTCTGGAGAATGAATCGTCCTTTCATTAAGTCAGGAATCTTAAATAGATGGCATGGATCATTCTCTGGAGCTGCCTATTTTTCTCTTGACTCTAGACATGGCAGGGCATAGAGGTTAGTCTTCAAATGGGCAGATTTATGTGAAATGAATCTTTGTGACAAAGAAGCAACCATCTTAATGTGAAGAAGCATCCTATTCAGAGCAACAGCTGTAACAAACCTGGAGTATTACATTTGGAAGCTGGAAGTAGTAGGAGGCCAGGTACTGAACTCCTGGTAGTATGGTTATTCATCTGGGATATCAGGAATGCTAACTAGGAACAGGGCTGTGGCTGAAAAAGCCTTGAGAGGTAGGCATAAGTAAAAGCTTTCCAAGCTCTCTGATAAAAAGCCCAATTACAGACAGGTGAATTTTGGATTGTCTCTTAAAAGAGATGTTTCTACTTCTCTTTATATAAGGTTCAGAGATGTTCCAAATTTGTGTTAAAATAAAACATCCTAACACAATTTTGCCTCACTTGAGGGAGACACTGCTGGAATGGCATATGCTAACAGAGCAGTAAAAAACCGCCAAACCCAATACTGTGGAAGCATTAACAAAAAGTTTAAAACACCTCTCTCAAAAAAATGGGGAAAAGTTCAGTACTGACTTCTGAATTGATGAAATCTGGCAAACAGAAGGCCCTCCTACAAACCATGTGTTTCCCTCTCTTTTGAAATGATTACTCCTGGGAACTCAAGGCTTCCTTAATGTATGATTAACCCCATCTCAGAACATTGGTGAGGTGCTTAACTCAGAGAAAAGCACGAACAGGAGCACGAGAGGAAATGTGGTGCAGTTTTATATAAAAACGGTCACTAGGAATATTCCAAAGAAGTTAAGAGAGTGCCTAATTGCTTCACAGTGAGTACTGCTGAAAGTCATCCAAAGGAAATGCAATTCAGAATGTCCAGGGTAAGCAATTGACGTAAATCTCATGGCTTTGCAGGAAAACAGTCTCTAGTGCTTGGGTACAAATAGAAGATGAGATTGTGTCTGGAGTGGAAGAAAAGCCTAAAAAGCTCAGTATCTTCAAGTCAAGAAACCAGACAATCTCTATCCCAGTAAAAATATTGTGTAGTACCTCCAATCTCAAGCTCAGTTGCTTCTAGAAGTAGAATCCTGATATAATGTTGCAAGTGGAAGTCAGACTTTTTGACTGGAGAATAGTGAACTGATTAACAGAACAAGTAGAGACGCTTTGATCTCTACTAAGAATATACAAGACTTCAGAGCAAGCTCTGAAGGAAAATCCATTAAAAAGATATGGAAATAAATAGTAATTCCAATTATAATTACTTTAGTAACCATAGATCATGGTGTATCTTCCATTAGTAAAATAACTTCGGGGAGCATAAACACAGTAGATCTAATACACATAGTATAAGCCTGTCTTTAGTTATTCTGCCATGCTATATTTCAGTAAGACCTTATCTGAATTACTATCCATGTTTCTTCTCACCTCTACCTAAGGGGAAAAAATCTAGAGAAGACAAAGACATAAATAATAGGTTTGTTATGTATTGTGGTGATGGTGTCATAATAAGTCACTGTAAATCTGACACAAAGAAATTAATGCTTGAGATGAATATGAATAATGCTAAAATGGATTGAACGTGCATTATGGAAGAGGAGGAGGACACTATATTATTTGAACTCTTCCTGGAGAACAAGTAACAGGACTCACCATAAGCTCTTCTCTAACAAAAATAAAACATGAAGACAGGCTCAGGATCTGGAAAGATCACAAATACAGTTTTCCCACACAGATAAAGTATAACCTTAGAAATGCTGCAGATTCCATGTCTGCTTAGTCTGCTCCAGTGCTGGACTTCACAGCTAATGGAATACTTCTGTTAATTCTTAATATAAACCTCCCAGGGCTGCGCCTTGTGACCATTGCCCCATGTTTTAGCATCTTTCACTGCTGAGGAGTTTGAATTTATTGTCCTTGTGAGTTCCCCACTCTCAAGTACTTGTATGCTGCAATTAGCTCCCACTCTTTGCCTCCTCCTAATAAAAGGTCTACAACAGATTCCATTGTAAGGCTGTTTTCACTTTGGTAAATAAACAAAGCAGTCTAAAACTAAAGAAATTAGTTTGCTCACATGTTTTATATTCTCCATGGCTGCTGTTGTGTCTAGTAAAAGATCTAAAATCCCCTCTCTGTTACCTCTGTAGCACAGGAGTTGTGCCAAGTATGGATTTAAGAGATTGTACAGGTTTTGGCTGGGATAGGGTTAATTTCCTTCATGGCAGCTCCTATGGTGCTTTGTTTTAGATTTGTGATGAGAACAGTGTTGATAACACAGGGATAATTTAACTATTTCTGGGCAGTGCTTACACACTGTCAAGGCTTTTCTGCTCCTCGCCCCACCAGAGACGAGGCTGAGGGTGCCCAAGGAGCTGGGAGAGGACAAACTGGACTGCCGACCCCACCTGACCAGAGGGATATCCTACATCACATGCTGTCATGCTCTGCAATAAAAGTGGGGGAAGACAAAGGAAGGGGGAATGTGTGAAGTGGTGGTTTTTGTCTTCCCAAGAAACAATTACAAGTGATGAAGCCCTGCTGCCCTGGGGATGGCCGAACACCTGCCTGCCCAGGGGAAGTGGTGAACGAATTCCTTATTTTCCTTTGCTTGCACACGCAGCTTTTGCTGTACCTATTGAACTGTCTGTCTCAACCCACAAGTTTTCTCATGTTCATCCTTCCAATTCCCTCCTCCATCCCACTGGGGAAAATGAGTGAGTGGCTGTATGGGGCCGAGCTTCCGGCTGGGCTTAAATAGACACACAGGTATCTGGAACAGCTCAGTGTCCCACTGGAGTGAGGAGGCAAGAGTGGAATTTGAGGAACAGCCCAAGGATAACCTTTGGCTTAAGCAACTGGTATTGTCTCTTTAAGAGAGCTTAAAATCTCAAAAGCCAATACACAACATATATATTTCATAGAAGTTTTCAGAAAATATCTGAGTTATGTTTTAAAAGTTACTATTACCCAATCCATTTTGAGGTACTATTAACTTACGGTACTTAACTCCTAAGTCTTAGTAAAAATCATGTTAGTAACATGAAACTATGTAAGTTACGATTTTATTAAGCTTTTTCTGACAAATTAAAAAAAAAGGTGTTTTAATTAACACTAAAAATAAGCTGCTCAGTTAGACTTCATTTCATACTGTATGTTCAAATCTCCACATACCTTTCAGAATGAATAATCTGATACTAAATCCTAAAGCAAGCTTGTTTTCTTTCTCAAATAATTTCTTTGATAAAAAACATAAAAAGCTTAAAGCTGTGATTTAAATATTTGAGGAAAAAATATTTAGTATGTTAAAACAAAGTAAAAACTTTCCATATGGTCAAACTTGTAATTATGCCCATGGGAACATACAGTCAGTCAATAAGAAAACTCATTTCTTGTTTATTGATGTCAGAAATCCATCAAGAATTAGACTGATAGTAAGATATCTACTGTGGGACAAGCTACCCCTGTATGTCTAACAGAAGCACCACTCCCCCACTGTCATCTCAAGCACAGAATGATGACCTTCTCAAAGTAGGTTTGCAGGTATTTCTCCAGGATTGCTGTCCATTAAAACAAATATTCAGTACAACATAAAACAAAGCCCTTACTGGTTTTCAGGAGAAAAAGAACACAGTTAAATTTTATACAAGATGACTCCCACTCTACAGCAAATAAAAATAACCAAATCAGTAAAGCATTTTAATATTCTTGTAATACAATCTAGGTTTAGTCCTTTCATTTTTCCAGATATCCCCATGAAGATATTAACTTTCTAGTATTCATAATGCAAAGTACAACAACAGACATCTTAAATTTGCCCAGATTTCAATTCAAGTATTTTAAAACATGTTTTCATGCTTTCTTTTCAGTGTACTGAAAGGTCATGTTTTTTTACATGAATGCTAACAGGCACAGTTCACAACACAGGTCAAGATTTCTTTGGGGATTCATTCTCTGTCTCTCATTTTAAAGTAAGTTCATGATTTGAATTCAAGATAAAAGACAAATATATATTTCATCTAAATGCTCAGACTGGCCCACATATATAATGCTTAAACACCATGATGATCAAAATCTTATTATTCATTTCATATGCTTTACTAATAATGACTGTGAATGGAAGTCACAAGTGTATTACTTAAAGTTGTGAACACTCATGTGTAATGTCCGTGTATCCACGTTTCAAATTAATACCACTCATTCACATTCATAATCTGAGCTCTCCCCACCCTGCATGCAAACACAAAACCCCAAACCAAAAGACAGAAGTACCTACCAATGGTTCCCGGTTTTTGACAAGCCTAATTATTTTAACTGAATCCTCTTCTTCATCAATATCATCAGGCATGGGGGGCAAGACAGGATCATAGTTCTTCTGAGCAACAGTATCATGTACAGAGAGCAAAGCCTGGAAAAATTAATAGTCACTATATTATTTGGCATTTGAAAAGTTCAGGGAAGGCAAAGGAGAGGATGTTATTTATACCCTCACTCTACTACCGTGATGCAAGTAGATTGAATATAATTCTTGTATACAATTTTACTTCATTTCAAACTGATTAAACAACTCCATAAAGAATATATTTCCATATATGCANAATCCCCTCTCTGTTACCTCTGTAGCACAGGAGTTGTGCCAAGTATGGATTTAAGAGATTGTACAGGTTTTGGCTGGGATAGGGTTAATTTCCTTCATGGCAGCTCCTATGGTGCTTTGTTTTAGATTTGTGATGAGAACAGTGTTGATAACACAGGGATAATTTAACTATTTCTGGGCAGTGCTTACACACTGTCAAGGCTTTTCTGCTCCTCGCCCCACCAGAGACGAGGCTGAGGGTGCCCAAGGAGCTGGGAGAGGACAAACTGGACTGCCGACCCCACCTGACCAGAGGGATATCCTACATCACATGCTGTCATGCTCTGCAATAAAAGTGGGGGAAGACAAAGGAAGGGGGGATGTGTGAAGTGGTGGTTTTTGTCTTCCCAAGAAACAATTACAAGTGATGAAGCCCTGCTGCCCTGGGGATGGCCGAACACCTGCCTGCCCAGGGGAAGTGGTGAACGAATTCCTTATTTTCCTTTGCTTGCACACGCAGCTTTTGCTGTACCTATTGAACTGTCTGTCTCAACCCACAAGTTTTCTCATGTTCATCCTTCCAATTCCCTCCTCCATCCCACTGGGGAAAATGAGTGAGTGGCTGTATGGGGCCGAGCTTCCGGCTGGGCTAAAATAGACACACAGGTATCTGGAACAGCTCAGTGTCCCACTGGAGTGAGGAGGCAAGAGTGGAATTTGAGGAACAGCCCAAGGATAACCTTTGGCTTAAGCAACTGGTATTGTCTCTTTAAGAGAGCTTAAAATCTCAAAAGCCAATACACAACATATATATTTCATAGAAGTTTTCAGAAAATATCTGAGTTATGTTTTAAAAGTTACTATTACCCAATCCATTTTGAGGTACTATTAACTTACGGTACTTAACTCCTAAGTCTTAGTAAAAATCATGTTAGTAACATGAAACTATGTAAGTTACGATTTTATTAAGCTTTTTCTGACAAATTAAAAAAAAAGGTGTTTTAATTAACACTAAAAATAAGCTGCTCAGTTAGACTTCATTTCATACTGTATGTTCAAATCTCCACATACCTTTCAGAATGAATAATCTGATACTAAATCCTAAAGCAAGCTTGTTTTCTTTCTCAAATAATTTCTTTGATAAAAAACATAAAAAGCTTAAAGCTGTGATTTAAATATTTGAGGAAAAAATATTTAGTATGTTAAAACAAAGTAAAAACTTTCCATATGGTCAAACTTGTAATTATGCCCATGGGAACATACAGTCAGTCAATAAGAAAACTCATTTCTTGTTTATTGATGTCAGAAATCCATCAAGAATTAGACTGATAGTAAGATATCTACTGTGGGACAAGCTACCCCTGTATGTCTAACAGAAGCACCACTCCCCCACTGTCATCTCAAGCACAGAATGATGACCTTCTCAAAGTAGGTTTGCAGGTATTTCTCCAGGATTGCTGTCCATTAAAACAAATATTCAGTACAACATAAAACAAAGCCCTTACTGGTTTTCAGGAGAAAAAGAACACAGTTAAATTTTATACAAGATGACTCCCACTCTACAGCAAATAAAAATAACCAAATCAGTAAAGCATTTTAATATTCTTGTAATACAATCTAGGTTTAGTCCTTTCATTTTTCCAGATATCCCCATGAAGATATTAACTTTCTAGTATTCATAATGCAAAGTACAACAACAGACATCTTAAATTTGCCCAGATTTCAATTCAAGTATTTTAAAACATGTTTTCATGCTTTCTTTTCAGTGTACTGAAAGGTCATGTTTTTTTACATGAATGCTAACAGGCACAGTTCACAACACAGGTCAAGATTTCTTTGGGGATTCATTCTCTGTCTCTCATTTTAAAGTAAGTTCATGATTTGAATTCAAGATAAAAGACAAATATATATTTCATCTAAATGCTCAGACTGGCCCACATATATAATGCTTAAACACCATGATGATCAAAATCTTATTATTCATTTCATATGCTTTACTAATAATGACTGTGAATGGAAGTCACAAGTGTATTACTTAAAGTTGTGAACACTCATGTGTAATGTCCGTGTATCCACGTTTCAAATTAATACCACTCATTCACATTCATAATCTGAGCTCTCCCCACCCTGCATGCAAACACAAAACCCCAAACCAAAAGACAGAAGTACCTACCAATGGTTCCCGGTTTTTGACAAGCCTAATTATTTTAACTGAATCCTCTTCTTCATCAATATCATCAGGCATGGGGGGCAAGACAGGATCATAGTTCTTCTGAGCAACAGTATCATGTACAGAGAGCAAAGCCTGGAAAAATTAATAGTCACTATATTATTTGGCATTTGAAAAGTTCAGGGAAGGCAAAGGAGAGGATGTTATTTATACCCTCACTCTACTACCGTGATGCAAGTAGATTGAATATAATTCTTGTATACAATTTTACTTCATTTCAAACTGATTAAACAACTCCATAAAGAATATATTTCCATATATGCAATGTATGCAGCTAGTAAATTGCAGATGGAGAACTGTGTCTTCATACATACAAAAACACAACGTGCTTTGCATGCTAGCTTGAAATTACAAGAACTATGAACAGGAGAAAACCTTAGCCTCCAAAAGTAAGTAAATAATTATACTTGCCCTAAGTAAAACGTTTATTTGATACAGTAGGCAGTCCTATGAAACAAATAAACACTTTCCAAGACTTCTGTCCAAGCACAAGATGTATGGCATGAAGGTATTTCCCAAGTATTGCCCAGCTACTGCTCCTTTCACAGGAGCTCTGAAAGCTTACCTGGTTACTGGATTCCTTTCATGTGAGCCTCAAATTATCTTAGGAATTTTTAATTCATAATGGAATTAATAACTGAGATTGAGGAACATACTACTGAAACAATTTGGTTTAGGCAGGTGCTTATCAACCACCTGTTGCATGTCTTTCTTGCCTCCTTTCTTTCTCTGTTGCTTCTTCAGTTCACGCATAGCTTGAAAAATAGATTTTTCAAAGAAAACTCTAACAAAGATTGACAGAAGGTTCCATCTTAAAAATAAAATAATTTATGAACTTTCAGAAAATAAAGAATCTTGAAAGGCAAAGGAAATTAGAAAGTTCATTCTCCTAAGGCTAAAAAAAATCTCAGTGCTAACACAAAATTCACAGTTCTTTCTAGATACAGAACTCCTGAAGTTCTTTTCTATTTTGAAAGGTCTTCATTATTTGTAATATCTTGTAAACTGGTGAAAATTGGTTAAGTAATGCTTTAAAGCATTCACTACAATGCTTTTGTAGTGAAACCTGTACATTGTACCACAAATAACAGCAACAGCTATACGCTTAATTCTATTTACTGCTTTCAGTTGCTTCTGTTTTCAAGCAGTTTCCTCTCAATATATGAATATTTCACAGCTTTTCTTTATAAAGGACAGAAAACGGCTACATTTCTCTGATGCCAGTTTCCTCTCTATTTTGTAATAGGTGGAAAGTATTTGAGTACACAAATGACCAGAAACTCTATGTTCTCAAGGATAACACAAATGTTTTTAAAAAGCATGACACTTCCATTATGCTATTCCAGGGGTTTTTTTTTCTGAATGGAGGAAACTTTTAACAACAGAAAACAATTTCCAGGCAATGCTACAAGCTACCATGTCAAAAGCTGAAGGCAAAGAACATATGGTAATCCTCAAATTCTGAAGTTTAAATTTAAACTTAGGGCTTCAACAAAATAAACATGCAGGAAGATCGTGCCTGCTTCATGATAAATTGCTATTAACTAATTTTTATGCATATTGTACAATTTAATAAACACTTCAACACACTAATTATTTCTGGGTTTCTTCCCAATAACAGTTATGAATTTATACTACTTACCATCAGAAACTACCGTTTCCCTCCAACAAAAGATAAGTTTTACTTTAGATCTGAGCTGAAAACCTCAGGCTAACAATTATGGATCCTCCTGGAAATGTTTATTGTGATGCATTACATATGCAATCCATGCAATCACATGCAGTCCTCTTAAGATGTATGTGAAATATCAAAGATACACTAAAACAAAAGTAGTGTTTGCTTTTACTTCAGGCTACTTACAGTTAAGACTTCTAAAACTAGTCTTCTGCAATTACATTTTTCCACATAAAGCTAGGGCACATTCATGGACTGGTTCAATTTAATGAGGTTCTATATTGCAGTTTAAAAACAATCAGGCAGATAGAGAAAACAGATGAAAATAATATAAAGCACCATTTCCAGAGTAAAAGGTAGACACTTAAAACATGTTCAAAAGAACCTGCCCTTGACAATGAAACTTGCAAAACAGACTCTGTCCACTTCTACACTGAATTATGTCACCAGTGTTAATAAGACACTTCCCTGACTGTCAGATCAGGCTCCTGGACATCACATACAGAACAATGATGCATCCCAAGTGCTACAAGCCAATACCAATCAATGCCTGGTATTTATGATGCTTTTCTTCACTTCAACTTCACAACAACTGGAACTTAACCCATCCCTCTCTTCCCCCAAAAAACATATTAAACCACAATGTACTACAATTAGCAATATGAAATCTTGTCCTCAAACTCCAGCACTAATTTATCTCAGTTCAAAGATATGTATTTCAGATAAGAGCAGGAATGCCAGAAATGATGTGCCTTTTCTCAGTCAAGCTTTCAGAAGAGCTTCTGTCATCACAAACTTGGTTATGATGTACAGTGAACATACTAAGATTTCTTTCCTTCTTGTCTTCCATGGCTGCTTCTTTTAACACACTACTCTCTGCCCACTGTAGTTGCTCTGAAATATTCATCAGCACAGACTTCGGGTAATAACTAATTTGCAAACAAAACTTAAACCACCATTTCGATTTCACTTAACATGTTCAACTAGAAGTGATCAGTCTGTCCTTGAGAGCACTTCCGGATGTTTTGAACACATGAAGAAACTACTGGATTCACAAATCTTCAGCAGAATCTTTGTACCATTCAATTAGTATAGTCTAAAAAAACAATGTATCAGACTAGATGTGTATAGAGACGGTTGGGACTTTATTTAAAAATAAACAAATAGCAAGTTCCAAGAAATAAAACTTGGATCCTAAGAAGAACAAGATTTACCCTGAATAATTGGGCAGTAAATGCACAAGGCAATGTAAAGGTAGCAGTGTTCTCTTCTTGCACATAAGAAGTGAAGAACTGATTCATTTCCATGATACTAATTAATTTTTTAACTCTCACAGGAAACTGCAAGAAGTGCATACCAATTTTTTAATTTTTTTTTTATGCTTTGGCTTTGTTTTCAAATACACAGCTCTTCGAAACTACGTACATAGGATCCAAGATTTGGGTCATGTATATTTAAGCACCTCTGGAGAAAAAGATTTTATTTCAGCTCTAAGTTCTATGCTTATGATTCACTAATGTAAACATGGTCCATATTTAGAACTTGAAAGAAGGTATGATTCAAACTCCTGCACTACCTAAATATAAATATTGATGTTCAGCTAAATTCTTAGACATGATCTAGCTGGAAATGAATACTTTCATTGGACCTCTGAAATGTCTAATAACTAGTGCTGTATTTTTTATATTAAAACTATCACTGATCATGTCACAGTTTATAAATTGAAATTTTACACTATCAACTCACACAAAGAAAATCTGACATTGGAAATGCTTTAAGTTCTTTTTCTTAAACTGTTCTGAAATTTTAAATGTTTATTTAAATTGAGAATGTTATTAATGAAAACAGTTCTACACTTTGAAAAACGTATATCACTTAACTAGACTGACTATATTTTTGCTGTTCTAAAACAATGACAAATTTCGTATTACTTTTTGTTTCTCTTTATATTTTGAGATCCATAAGAATAAAAATACACCAGTAGCCCCTGATTCATGAACACAGCTCCTTATGTTTTTTAATTCTCATTATTAAAAAAAAAATCTCCATCTAGGCTTT
Organism: Aleadryas rufinucha; assembly: GCA_013397815.1. Taxonomy (NCBI): domain Eukaryota; kingdom Metazoa; phylum Chordata; class Aves; order Passeriformes; genus Aleadryas; species Aleadryas rufinucha. Next base: position 106,116 of record VZTH01009683.1, read on the forward strand.
ATTTTTCATAGATACTTTGCATTTAGTAGTCCAGAAAAGCATTTTAGAAAATGGTAAGTTAAAGAAGCAAAACAGAATGGGTGAAGAAACAAAAGCAGCCTCTTTTTTAATAGTAGTTGGAAAAAGAACCATTATTAGAAGTTTAAATATTGAATAGTCATCAACAGAAAGTTTGTAGCAACTCAAACCAACTTTTCTGAGAGCCAACAGCTGCAGCAAAGGTGCGACACTGCCAACCCAGCGGCTGGCGACCCTGCCTGTGGAGCACATTACTGCCCTGGCAGCACAGTCAGCAAAATGGAACAAAATGGCCCATGACTGTGCTGTCCCAGCGCACAGCTTGGATCATTAGCACCAGCCACCTTCTCTGGCAGTTCAGCCTGAACTCCATCAGGTGAGACACAGACATTTTCCCACCTCTTTGCTTTGCCATGGTGCCAGTAACTGCCACTGAGGCTGGCACAGAAAAGTTTCACTTGAGGAGAAAAGTAACTTTATCAGCAACCACAGCAACGTGCCCCTGAGCTCACCTGGCAGAGCTCATCCTCCAGAGAGCTCAAGCCATATTATACTTTCCTTTGAGATAAGGTTACAGAAGAAGTAAAAAAAGGATGAAAATGTTGGTGGAGAAAATTATTCAAGATTGGCAAGATTAATTTATGAGTAACTTGCATAAAATTAAAATAATGTGAGTGATGTCATCCAGCAACAGACACGAAAGAAGAAAAGCTGAAAGAGCTGGGAGAAGACTGAACCACTGAAGGGAAGACCATCAAGAGTATCAGAATGGAAGGAGAAGCACAAGAGTCATAAAAGCCAAACGTGCAAGAATTTAGAAAAAGTAGAATAAACCAGCAGAAAGCTGAAGCACTATGGTGACGGCATGCAGACACTAGCCAGTGTGTGGTAAAGCAGCTATCAGAAATCAATAGCACATGGCAGTCTCTTCACCACGACCACTGCCTGCTAAGGGACTATGTGCAACTCTAACTGTGATGCAAGACAAGGGTTAACATGGGAACAAAAACGCAGGTGAGAACAGGCATCTCAGTTAGCAGATAAGAACGATCACAACAGCTGAACTCTCCAGCTTGGCTAGAGCATGAAGTATAATCCAGAAACAGAAGCAAGCAATAAAACTACAGGCAGGAGAAACTCAGTTGTGCTGCAGAGGATGGCTGGAGTAAGAGCAAAAAAACATTTTTTACAAGCTACAGTAATCACATAGCAAGCAGAGAAGTAGTATTATTCTTTCTGATGCTGCACTAATCTAATCACTTTCCAAGAGAAATCTGGAATTTTCTGTTCTGTACAAAATTCCCCAAGTTAAATACATAGAGTAAATAATGTTAAAGAAATCAGTTAACTTCAGTTTGCTTTTGCTACTGAGGATCACTCACACTATTCAATCAATATAAGCAAAAACCTTCGACAGGGATGGTAAGAAAAATTAAATAAGGTCCTTCAGCTTAAGCATAATTTTGTGTTCCTAACCAGGAAACCAATAGGTGTACTAAGTAAGAGGTAAAAAAATCTGGGCTAATTTACTTCTTTCCATCCTTCAAATGATATATTTTCCTATATACTCTTTATTCGTTGTATGAGAAGACAGCAGTTACATATGTACAAAAGAGAAAATAACATTCCATGCTTGCAAGTGTCCCATCTGTATTTAAACTAGAGTTGCCCTCTAGATCAAGCTTGTCCAGCTGGCAATTAAATCCCTTTCTCTTCCAATCTGACTGATGCAGCTGGATCACAGCAGTGGTTCAAAATAATAACACATACTGTGTACATGTGTGGTTTTGAGTTCTTAATATCTACTGTAGACTAATGATCTTAGCACAGCAACATCTCAGTTGGATAAATATTTAGTATATATTACTTTTTCCTCTTTACTATGGTGGATTTTATTCATGACTATGTGAACTTCCTTTCACAAAAGGGTAATTTCCTTGCCTGAAAATGCTATTTCTTGATTTCAGATTCACCATTCTGAACTGATGGGTTTACCTGCAGCTGGTAGCCAGACGGCAACAGCCAACAGAAAAATGAACTTTCTGCATCTTCAGACCCCCGCTTCCTCTGGCTCAATGCTCACAGCCCCTGGAGATGCTTCCCAAGTCAAACTGTTCTCAGTGTACACAGAAACACGCAGTCCGTCCATCCGTGTCATCTGGTAAAGGTGTTAATACTCTTCCAGACGACAGCTCTATGTTCTCCCTCAGTTGTGGATAACAGCAAAAAAAGCTCTGATTTTAAATCAATAGTGAAGAATTTGAACAGTCTGTTTTACATTCGCAACATGATTCATGTAGCTAAAGTGTCCTTGAAGCTCGAAACCCTGTTTAAGTAACTTTCAAGAATACAAATAAATGGTTTTCAGAGTGGAAAACGCAGAGACAGCAGCACTCTTTCAATATCTTGGCAATCCTTAATCAATTCCTTTTTTGAACAAGTGGCAGCTTCCCAAGAATATTAAGTGTCTACAGTGGTAGCATGTACCTTTTATTGGTTTAAAACTATCTGAAGACATCCCAAAGAAATCACATGAAAATATAAACTAAAGAAAGTAAAAGCTGAGGATGCAGTTGCCTTTTTTGAAAAAGTGTCTTTAGGAATGACCCAATGTCTTCATTTGACATTGACATGGTGAGTAAAGTTCTCAAAAGAAAAAAATCTACTGATCCAAAAGGTTAAAAGAATCTGAATAAACCTAATTCCTCCAGAAAATAATAACATGTATTCATCTATGATAAGGAGGTCTTAAATTCGGCTACAGAGTACTCACACTACGTGGAAACCTAACGAAAAATGAAGTAGAGAAGAGGAGACTTTGAATGGAGAGTTCAAATACAATATGGTCCAGCAAATGCAAAGGAAAAACACCACTGAAGGAAAAAGCAGCATAAGAAGATGACATCTAAAAAAAGGGACTACTTGCTTCATATTGTGCAGTTTCTCCATTTCAGTAGTCCATTTTCAGTAGATGAATGGAATTTCTACTTGAAAAGTATGTGATTTTATCTGTCATGATGTTTTCCTCCTCCTAAATTACCAGCTTTAGCAATGCTGCCAACTTTCATGTTCTGTATCTGAATGCTGTAGTTACATGTATGCAATTCAACATTCTTAGGGGAGCGAGAGTTGGTTCCCTCATGTCGGAAAGTTTGTATATATAACCAAAGAATTTCTTTGATTTACTTTTCAGATTTTATATTTTCTGCTGCCAACCTGCCTGGCTTCACCTTTGTTTATGTTATCTATCACTTTGTTTATTATATGTTGGCTGCTAGTGAGCATTCTCAAGTCCATACATCTAAGATCGACAGATGAGCTCTGCACTGGACGCGGGCCGAGTTATCACCAGATGGACCTGGGAGCATTTCCAGAGTAATGTGGTGGTTGTTACTTAAATATACTCATGCAGCATATTCTTTCACCTCCTTTCCATCATTTTGTCTCTATGTTTCTAATACATTGTGTACTGTTATATGTCAGTTCCTACAACAGTAAGAGTGTGCCACAACTGCTTTCTGATTTTCTCTGCCTGACAGATGTGAAAAATCAAGGCTTTTCTTGCTGTTTTTAAAAGGACTATTTTGCCATTACATTTTTATTTACTCCATCCCAGTAACATGAACATTCCAAAAATAAAGACATCAACATATTTTCCCAGCTCTCCTTACCCAGAAGAGTTTTCTATAATTTTTTTTTTTAATTATGGGTGCAAGCAGAAATGGAAATCGGAAGGTCTAAAGCTGAAAAGAGTTACAAATAAAATATATTTTTCCTCCAACTGGTTGCCAAAATATGTGATGGATAGCTTCCTAAAGTGGCAAATAGTTTAAAGTCATGAAACACTGGGCAGAAAGATTTCAGTCATTTGCCAACAAAAGTCTCCCAAGCACTGTCACCTCTGCCCCAGCTTCATGGCTGGTATGCTCAGAACATCTATGGGCTATCTATCCATCAACCAACATTATCAAACCATCAGTGCTGTGGTCCTTGCTGTCTGCTGCAGTCATTTGCACCTATTACTCAGGGGGGAAAATAAATATTTCTATCTCCCTGCTGATATTTCATGGCATATCATCAAAAATCAAGCACACTCTTGCAGGTTTACAAATTAATGGCATCTGATTTTGCAAGTAAGGATTATATAGGCAACTTTTCAGTTGACATATGAAGTACATTTTACTGCAGCTCACCATATTAATAAATTTAAAGTGTTTGTATAGTAAAATCTCTTAATATATGAGCACAACTCCTACAACCAGTCCTACCAATATATCTCACAGATCACTAATGAGTAAATAGATAAAGATCATGGGAAATTACGCTTCCTAAACAGATATTGTAGCTTGTGTTACCACTTGTGAGCATAAATATTTCATAAAGAAGACAACAGTCTCCCAGGACACGTGCAAAAGCAGAAAACATTGGTACATCTGGGAAGACAGGTCTCTAGCAGGACAGGGCCAAAAGGTCCCCCAAGTGCCTAGGATACAGTATCAGCCCAAATGCAGCTCAGATCTTAACGGAACTGAAATTTGTATTTGAGTTCTTCGGATGCAAGACCTGAACAGTTGCAGGCGAATCCCAACCATTTCCAGTGGAAAATGTTGACTTTGCAGAAAACACACAGCTCAGTGAAAAAGCCCTGACGGAAAATCTTCAGCAGGTCTAATTACAAAGGAAATGTTGGAAAGAAGACAAAGTTTAGATTAACTTTATTTTTTTAAAATTATATGCTACATGAAATGCTTCATGAACTTTTCAAAGCAAAAATGGATTTTGTTTTATATTATTATAGCGCAATAGTTTCTTTCAGGGCTTTGTATGTTAAAGTTCTTGCAGAAAAAAGCCTGCAGTCTCCTGGACATTAATTTATATTGTTGATTTTCACCAGTGACTGTAAGGGAGCTTTAGAAAGCTCTGCTGATAAAGGCTTAAAATGTTTGGTTTTTTAACAGAACAAGCTGCACTTTGATCTGAACAGACTATTAGGCCACTATGCAAACCCAGTAAGCCTCAGATGGCAGGGATGATGCCATCAGCAGTTGTTTATGAAATAAAGGGCAGAATTTACAAACTCCCCGGTAAATACAAGAAAACCTGAACAGGACAGGACAATGTTAAAGGTAAGCTTCGTGCTCAAAGAAGCACTATTTCTTCTTTTAAAGAAACCTAATCAAATATATGAAGGATGTATATGAAGAACAAAGTGCCCTAGCTTCATTATCTGCAGCTTTAGTTTTGTTTAACTCATGGTTCTAATCTGAAGGAAAGCCAAAGACATGAAATTAGATGAAAATATTTACAAATGTAAATTATTTTGTGAAACTGAAAGTCAAGTGTACCAAAAATGAATTGCAAATAAAACAGCAAGCATAAATCCTACTTGCAATTTGCTGGTGTATGCATCTTTGCCATTTGAAAGAAATTAAACCCCCCAGCCCCCCAACTTAAAACAAAGAATCTGTATTTTGTGTGAACAGTAACATTCCCAATCATACAAGAGCAGCTTTTCCTTCGCTCTGCAAGTTATCTTAAAGTTACTTCCAAAATTCTGTTCATTCTATGGTAATAAAAGAGAAGACAAGAAAAATACTGCATGTCCACCTCTTATTCCCTCTGTGGCTACAGGTACAGCGCCCCAAAGTGTCCCAAACACTTTACATTCTGGTGCACCATGAGGCATAGAACTCATTCACAGTCCTGTCTGGTGCCCTTGTTTAGGTACCTGGTTTATGTTTCAGACTAGCAGCTGGCAAACCTTCCAGCACACATAAACAGAAGATAAACTCCACTGAAACAGGCAGAACCACCATTGGAACAGCTTCATTTCCTCTGGGTCATAAAGGTATAAACATTCTTCAGAATAGTTTTAGCGCAGTGGCATTAGCTTTTGAAATAATTATTTTTCTGCCCATTACACAATGACCACAAAGGACATATTTTATATAATTTAAAACACACTTAATTTACCCTAATAAGAGATTAACTTCAATGGTAAATTGCTTATTTTGGTATGTAATGACCACAAATGTAATTGCTGTTACAAACCCGAAGTTAAAAGTTATTTAGATCTGAATAATATATACCAAGCCTGTCTCAAAGTTAATATAATTGGGATAATATCGTTCAGTGGACTAAAAGATGGTTCATTCTTTAACAATCTTTTTTGTTTACAGCCACAGCAATAAAATAAATGCCTAAAATGCTAATTCCTATAGTTATTTGTTTCAGTTTTTCAAATAATTTTTAAAATAAATAACAATTATGCACTTCTGTCATGGCACCACCCCAAAAAGAACACAGCCTTTTCCAGCTTGTTAGAAAAGGAACTGAAACTTAATTATTCAAGACAGTTTTTACTTAAATGTGGAAGAGAATTTGGAAGCTTTAAAGTCTTTCATTCTTAGCCTGATCATCAGTCATATGTATATCTCCTTTCTTACAGTGTTCCCCACTGGAGTTCTGCCCTGTTACTGACAGAGTCACTCTAGTGACCGCTTTGCTTCTTCCCATTCCCATCCCTGCTAACAGATAAGACCATTTTGCTAACTTGATTGTGACATGTTCATTAAATAGCCAAAATTAAATATCCTTTTAGGTGTATTTTGTGTTAGCATCTTGAATCTTAGTCTTCCAATTATATGTTCCAATTTACACAATTGCATAACAATGAAAAATATTTTGTCTCTAGACAATATACTAATTAAAAAAAAAAAAAAGTTTAGTGCTCTCAACAGCTATATTTCCAGATTCATAAACCCCCCAAATTTCTATAAAGACATCTCTCTCAGTTGCACTGGTGATGCATCATAATTTTTAAAATTTTTGTCATTATTTTCAGAATTCTGTACAACTCTCCTCTTTAAAGACATTTTTTTTTTGCTGTCACATAAATTCCTTTAATTTTGCCAAATTATAAACCACTAAAGATGAGAATACTTATTTCTCTATGCTATTCATATTTTGTACAAAAACACTCAGGAGTGTCTTCTCTTAAATCAGAAATACTGTTTCCTCATGTATATCCCAACTATATATTCTAGTCTTCATGTTAAAAAAGAGCTTAAGAGTAACATGTCAAAGTTAAAATGATGGTAAATAACCAGAACTAAATGTATTGAAATTTAGTTGTTTAACTGTATGTTAGACTGCTAAACTGTTTGTTTAATAAAATCAACCAAACAAAATGCCCATGCACCTCACACATTGTGTTTGTGTGTGAGGTGCATGGGCATTTTGTTTGGTTGGTTTTATTAAATTGCAATAAAATGTATACCTTGAAGACACAAAACATATATATATATATATACGTATATGTATATATATACACACTTATGGTCACGCCAGCCTGCGGGCAGTGCTCTGGTCAGAATGGTGTTTGGACCAAAGTGAGGACGTGTTTGGGTAATTTGGAATGCCAGCAGATCAGGCTTGGGTCTGCCTGCCCTGCTCTCTGCAAATGTATTTTAGATATCTTAAAGTGCAGTTTCTGTCTGGTCAAAGGTCTGGGGGTGAAGCCATACGAGGAGTGGATGAGGTCACTTGGTCTGTTCAGCGTGGAGGAGACCTCACTGCAGCCAACATCTTCCTCATGAGGGGAAGAGGAGGGACAGACACTGATCTTTTCTATGTGGTGATCAGTGACAGGATCCAAGGGAATGCCCTGAAGGTGTGTCAGGGGAGGTTGAGGTTGGATACCAGAGAGCGGTTGGGCTGGAACAGGCTCCCCATGGAAGTCACAGCACCAAGCCTGACAGTTGAATGTACTTGATCAATGCTGTCAGGCTCATGGTGTGATTCTTTGGGTGTCCTGTGCAGGGCCAGGAGTTAGACTTTGATGATCCTTGTGGGTCCATTTCAACTCAGGTTATTCTATAATTCTATTTCAAAGGGCTAATTTCTGGTCTGCTTAAAAATAAAATACAGTATTCAACTGGATTCAAGTTCTAGGGTATGGAAATACTATTCTATTTCTTGATATTTTTAACAAAGTAAAGCAAGATTAAAGAATGCAAACTCTAAGTCCTTATTCAGTGCTAGAAATTAAAAATAATAAATGTGGCTGGCCTGTGTCCATGGGGCTCCACAATTACATTTAAAATCCAGAATGCAAATGAAATGTCTAACAGACAGTTAAACAAATTCACTTGATTTCCCAGAGCTACGTGCTCTGTTTTACTTCCAGAGTTCTGTTTTAATCAGAAAAGATAAACCACAACCATTATTAGTTCATTTAATTATGGTAAGTGATGCCACATTTGAGAGCACAGAAAAAAACCCACTCTGTAACTGGATACTTCATGCAGCTTTTAGAAGACTAGAAATGCCCAATTTCTTTTTCTTTTCAAAAGAAAATGCACCTGACAAAATCTTAGAATTACTTTTAGGACATTTTAAAAACCTCAGGTCTGATAAATATAACTGCCTCAGAGAAACTACTTTCTTCTTTAGGAAACTTCTCTGTGGATGAAAACGACAAGCACCACAAACTTGTCAAAGTTTTATTCATCAGATGCAAACACGCAGAAATATATTCAACAAAAGAATTTTGTAATACAGAATTAAAATATAGAAATATTTATCTAATCAGATGCAATTAGAAACCTCTCCCAGCCTTTTTTGGCCTGCTAACCAAACCTGCAAAGTTATAAACACCTTGCTAGACCTGTCCCCTTACGCCATCAGACTTGTGGAGGCAGTGATGTAGTGCAATAAACTAACCCTAACCATCCTTCACCATGCCATAAACATTAGAGCAGAGCTGTAGGAAAGTGGAAGCTCTCCTGGCTCCAGCTAACACTGCAGTTATAAATCAGGTCAGGAGAGGAAAGTTTCCCCTGCAAAGTAATGTACAGCCACCTTAAGGCAATCCCAAATTAAGCCATATATGTTTTTAGATAAAGTCTATGGACCGTCATTGGAAAAGAGAGATCAATTATCCCAAGTAATTTCAGGTGTGTGAAAAAGAGCTGTTCTAGCCATCATTTTGTCCTGAGAATCTAGAACAAAACAAAGAAACCCTCTCTAGCCATAAACCTAACAGCAAAGGGCTAGAAAAACTTACACAATGTATGGCATAAACTCAGAACAACTGAAGGGACTAGGACATCTCTGGGAAGAAACTGGAAGTACCAAATCCCAGAAACGTCCTTCCTTTCCTTTTCTGTCCAAGAGAGAGCAGGTGAGATCAATAGAAGAATTTCAACTACAGTCTCTGACTGAATGCAGTACAGTCACCTGGTCAAGGTGACGGAGGAGGGAGCAGTGATAATTTACCATCTCTCTGGGGCATGTTTGCCATGACATGGCAGGGGGAGATGATAGACAAGCAAAAGTACCTTGCACACTGTCTGTTCTTACCCCTACCTCACACGAACACCTGCAAGGTGCAACATGAACACCTGCAAGGCTCCTGCAAGGTAGGGAAACATGCACCTTGGGCAGGATTAGGCAGTCCGGCCATGCAAAGGGCTCGGTACCCTGCAACTGGCCATCTCCCCCTGCAGCCAAGAAAGACATTTGCTAAGTTACTGGAGTTGTTCAATCACATTAACCACTCGGAGGGGAAGGCATTTGTTTCCCTGAAATCCCACTAAGATTATCACATAGCCTTTCACTGCTACCAAGGAAAAGACAGTGAGAGTGAGTGCACAAGGGAATGAGTGAGAGAAAGCAAGAAAAGGAGAGGGAGAGACGCGGTTGTGGCACATGAGCTGTCTTCAGACTCAAGCCACCAAAGCTTCAGAAGTATGAAGCACACAAGGACAGTCACTAAGGAAATACCTACAGTGAAGCTTAGGATGTCTGCAATTTCATGCACCAACAATTCCTCTTCTAATATGCCACTGGCATTACTTACCCCTTCAAAGAAAAACAGCTTGTCACTTTACAAACTATAGAAAAAACAACAGTGCAAAAAACAGGTGTAATTGATCTTTAAAATTTTGTAGCACTTTGAAGATATCATAGTTTCTCAGGTTTTGAGATCAGTGTTTTACATGTAAGACAAAAGAACAACTGTCTTAAAAGAAGCTCCTTTCCACTCTGCAGTTTTCATTTCAATTTATCAACTGCGGCATTTAATTACCATTGCAATATACATCCAAAGCACTAAGGTCTTCTTTCTCTTAACAATGGAAAAATAATATGATCCTGTGCATCAACAATGATACACAGGGGAGGTTCTGACTGGATATAAGGAAACAGTTTTCACTAGGAGGGTGATTAGGAATTGGAAGAGGCCGTACAGAGTATTTGTAGAATGTCTGTTCCCAGGCATTTATTTCCAAGACCTAATGGGAGAAAGCCCTGAGCAACCTGCTCTGAACTCAGTGTTGACCCGGCTTTAAGCAGCACATTGAATCAGACAACTGCCATCCAACCTCCCAATGATTCAATGGTTCTATAGTCTACTGTCAGATAAAAGGTATCAAGTTCCTCAAAAACACCACAGAGAAACCCAGGAGTTTTACAGAAAGTTTTCAAAATTAGATTTTTTTAAAAAACATTATCCATTTTGTCCCAAGTACCAGGGTCCACTCCTTACACATGATGCAGTTAAATCAATATAACTGACAACCTTTTAGTAAAAACATGGTTGCAACAAATTTATGAAGCACACGCATTAAAAGATAGCAAAACCAAAAAAAAATTAAGTATCTACTTTTTTGAATATCCCTTGCAAATAAGTGATTCCTTTTATATGTACAAGTAACAGCATAATAATTTATAGGCAACATTAAATGTGTTTCTTTATGGCAGGTATTTCTGATTAACACTACATATGTTATTAAATAGTACTTGTTAAAGCAGACAAACCCACACCCAGCCCAAGGAAGCAGATGCACACACCCACGCAGAAGGCACTTTGCAGGTGGAACTCATCCTCACCTTGAGATTGGGTTTTGCAAGGAGTTTCAACAGCTCTCTAATCTCACTGCTCAGTGGTTTGCTCTGCAGCTCCTCAGCCAGCTGGGTGGGAGATGGAATCAACACAAAGACCATTAGCAAAGCGTTGTTTTTACCCAGTGCATCAGTGACAACCCAGAATCTACCTTGTTCAAGGTTATTGCTTTCCAGCATGTTCAAACAGAAGCCAGCATGAAGGAAAACACCATCAATCACTGCGCTTCTGTTTCTGGCCCTCAGTGGACCAGATTTAAGCCAGGCCTTTTGGCTCAGTTTAACACAGGTAATCATTTCTGGCAAGGGTGCAGCCAGATCACATTCTGATTTATAGCAAAGGGGGCAAATCCCAGCACTTCATTTAAGTGAATGGTCCTTTGCGTGCAGACAAAGAACTGCTTGTAAAAATGACTGGATCAAACTTTGACACTGTCTATAAAAAACAGTTTCGAATGAGGTGGTGAAATCCACACTGCTTCCAAAAACCCACAGTAGCTGTGCTGTTTAGGACTGGGATAAGAAAGCAAAGTGCCCCTACAGGGCAAGCAATCTGAACCTTTTATTATGTTTACACATACACTGGAAGGAGCTTGTTAAATGTGAAGCGGGTTAATCATAATATAATTTATAACAGGTCATCAGCAATTCAAGTCTGTAAAATGCCCAAACTATGTCCTAGCAACAAGATCAGTAATTTATGTTTGGTTATACTACAAAATTGTGGCTTGGTGAACAATAGAGCAGCAGTTTAACTTTTAATCCCACGGCTATTTGGCTCACGTCTTGGGTTTTTCTTATCATGCCATACTCAACTAATTTGGACTCAAGAGGCATATTTTACTGCAGTATTTTAGACCCAAACTATTTTTCCAGAAGAAGGAAAAGCTAAAATACATTTCACAACACTGAACTTTAGTTTGAAATTCTAAAGCTACATAGCTTATAATGCAAAACGTGATTTCAGATAATCACTTGTTTTCTTTGCATTAAATCAGTATCATAAAAATGTTTCAAAGAAAGATTGGCTATTTGCAGCAAGTAATTTTATTCGTCTAACCTAATTTTAAATTTGTACTTACATTTTGTATACATTTTCAAGATAAATGGATAGACATATATTTTGCATAATTATATATAATAGACAAATCTATTTGAAGAAGCCATTATAGACATCAGACATGGTTTCAATACCTTTTTTTCTTTTAACCTTCAAATTAAATAGAGCAACAAAAATTAATCACCTACCCTCTCACAGACTTTTAACTATAATTCATAGCTAAAAACATCCAGCAATTACCTCAGTGCTAATATTAACAATATTTGTGTCTTAACACCAAAAGATTAGAGAACAAGCTCTGTATGAAAGGTCAGAATGAAATATTTTTAGACACAAAGCCAAATATTGAGGTAATCTGACTGCAACTGAGTCTGCATGTTTTATGGAAAAGCCCTGCAAAGCTGAAAATATTCTGTGATAGAAATGACAGCAGGTATATGACATGGGTTACCCTTGATTCTCTTTTCATTCTTTAGATTATACTGCTCGTCACTGGAGAATAAAATCTATTACTTCGTGTTTCACTGATGAAGACAAGAAACCTCTCAGCAGAATGACCATTTCAGCATTTCTGTCTCAGAAGAACTGTGCACAAGTATTAAATCCAGCAGAAATGGCTTTTGTTTTGGTGGTGCAAATGCAAATGCACATACATAAGGTTTAGAACAGTGAGAAAAAATACTTCATTACTGCTTTAACAGAAATTTAATCTTATACTTTAGAAAATATTTTTCAGAGATAAAATAACTTAAAACTTGTCTTCATGTGATTTATACTATTTTCCAAATATTTTCATGCAAGTTTTAGGCACATTTAATACGTCGTGATAGAAGAGGAGGAAAACAAAGATTGAAAGACAAAGCCATGTTTTAAGATTAGCAAACAGATATCACTTCAGCTGTTTTAGATTGGATTTGTTGTTGTTGTTGTTGTTGTTGTAGTTGTTGTTGTTGTAGTTGTTAAAGGGCTGAGATTTGAAACGGCCACCAGCAGCAGTACATGGGATACTCTGGACACACTGACACCATGAGATCTCCTCCTATGCTAGAGACTGCAGGAAAAACTGTCTGAAAACCTCCTCTGTGATCTCTTGAGGGAACCATAACATTTCAGCAAGCTCTTTATGAAAAGCTGCCACTACAGAGAGGGGAAGAAAAGCAAGGGAGAGGGCCAGATGTGGAGTGAGGCTGGCGAGGTGGGGAGCACCAGGGACTGGTCTTTAAAGCTTCTGGAGAAAGTTCTGAAACTTCTTTTGCCAGAACAGTCTTTCTAACAACCTAGAGGCCTTATTTGCTCTATATACCTATCCTGCCAGTGATATTGTCGTGGTTTAGGAATGGTATTCTCCAATTTAGTACTCCCACTAAAACCATGCACCATTTTGCCTCCCTCCTCCAACTGGAGGCACAAAAGGCAAAGATCACAGTATGAGATAAGAACAATTTACTGGAAACAGCTATGAGATACGAAAAATGTACTAAACTATATGTATATACTATTACTAAATAAGTAACAGCAACAATATTAATAACAAAAGGTGTAAGAAAAGAAATTATTCTTATGGAAAAACTCCCTAATAATAGACAATACTGGATGGCTTCTTCCACCCCCTTTTCTCGATTGGAACAAACCCTTTCTTCCCGGAAGAGAGTCCCTTTCACGAACCCTCTGAAATGACATGACCTCCATGGAATGGAGGAATGACCACTGTATGGACATACATTGTATGTACATTCCATTGTATGGAATGACCTCCATGTCCTAACCATGCCCTCTCCCAGCCAGAGCAAAAAATTAACCCTGTCCTGGCTGGAACCAGGACAGATATTTAGATAATTTGAATGAAATCACTGAGCCTTACGTCAGACACTGCTGTTCCAAAATAAGAAGCAAACAGAATGTCTGATGGGAAATTCAGCCTAAAAGTCCTTGGGGGAGAGGAGAGAGAAGGTATGGCAGCCAGGAATATGAAAATGTTTAGAAAAGCCTTGCCACAATTGTTACTTCTAAAAATGCTTTAAAAAATAACACAAGAATAAAACCACAGTCCTTAAACAGTTTTATTTATGATAGCAGCACTTCAGATTTGGGTTTTAAATCAAGCAGAAAATATCTACTTGTTAATATCTACTTCTTTAACTACAGAACAGTTACTATCAGTAGGAAGAGAAAACATTAATTTAAAGCCTATTGAAATGAAAGTGTGTTTTATAACATCAACATGCTCTTAAATCCCTGAAGTTGACAACCAGTCAGACAAACTGGTTTTAATCCTGAAACTTCATGAGTTTTGGAGTTACAAAGCCCACTTCATGTAAATTTGCTTCCTCAAAATTTGCCGATAGCTATCAAAACATAGAAAATCCTGCAGTGTGCTAGCCTGACTTCAGCCACCAAAGGACATCATTACCCTATGGGACAGTGCCCATAAACTGGCAGTTCAGCTACACATAATTAATGAAGAACCAGCAGAGTATCTATTAAGAAGAAGGTGGACATATAAAGGAGGTAGATGTCTAGAGACAATCATGTCCCAATATGTACACTTAAAAATACTACTATATGTACATAATAATACATTCATAGTGTTAAAAGCCCCAACCTGTCTCAGCTGAGGACTGACAGAGTGCTTTAATTTGGGGATTTCCAAAACTATACATTTTAAATGGGTCTGAACAAAGAATGAGATTGCTCAGCATTTCTGAAAGTATCAAAAACTAAGTATTGCATCCAAAAAAAGAAATTATTTTTATTAAGAATTTTAGCCCAGAGATCCATAACACAAATATTAGCAAGGATTATTAATATGTCAGCAAGAACTTAATGAAGAGAATTTCAACCAGCTTTCTAATTTTCAAAATTACTATCAACATTATTCAAAGCTACACGAAGGTTAAAAAAATATTACTAATATATGCCTGATGTCAAGGCTAATGTATTATTATAGTTGGTATGTTACAGGATATAACTCTCCTCCTACTGAAACATGATTAAATTACCGTGTATCCTTTTTTCAACAGTCTTCAAATAAGTTTAATTTAATTTTTTGCTAAAATGCTACCAATCTCAATTCACAACATTTAATCATTTGTAAAATTTAAAAACCAAAATCTATTAATTATATAAATAGATAGTTAAGATTTTAAAACATCTATAAAGCATACGAAGTTTCAAACATGCTGTATTTGAAATGGATCCTAATACATATTGCCTTTTCCAAAAAGCAACCTGACATCATCAATTGCAACAAAGATTTCTGAATTTCACCTAAACCACAGTTTATTAAACATTTCTCTATTCTGGCCTACCTCAGGTTCAGTCATAGTTTATACAGGTGTGTTCACAATTCATCTGAATCCTAGAATTAACCAAATAGCAAGAAATAGCAGGCTGGATTTTTTTTCTTGAAAATAAAAATTATAGTAACAGGAAATTAACTACTCCATCAATGCTGACCACTTTTACAATTTATTTTTTGGTTATGAAGGTAATTTAGAAAGCTCCAATATCAATAAATCACTACTGTACTTTTTCTTAAATAGTTTTGATTTTTTTTAACAAGCCTCCATCCTAGGCATTTCATATGCTTCATTTCTGTAATATTATTTGTCATTTCTCATGTTCTGTCAGCAGTGCTGCTATCTCATTTGTCTTTGTTTTTCCAAAGCATTCCTCTTGTCTGTGACTTTCTCAAAACAGTAATAGTTGACAGCTTTTCCCCTCCCAGTAGAGTTCCAACCTGTAATTTTTATTGCTTAGTAACTAAAGCAGAACAAGAGGCTATCTAGATGCAATGTTTTTATAACATGCAAGTGAATAAAAATCAAAGTAATATCACCAACAAGCCCAGTGATGACAGAACCTTTGGAAACCTTTGCAGCTTCTTATGATTTCAGCTCAGAGGATTACATTCATATGTTTGCACTACAAAGAGTTCTGCTCGCAGACAGTTTTTTGGGAGACTTGGTACCAGTGATCTCAGCAGGGGACACTTACATCATCTGCCAAGGCTGCTGCACCATGGAGTACGGGCACCGGGTTCTGTTTTTCATAATAATGCAGTTTTTCATGAATCTGGAAGACAATAGTATAAAGTGATAAGTTTATTTAGCAGCAAGAGAAATGGTACAAAATAACCCTGTTGAGTCTGTTGACTGTCTGTAACTAAACATCCTTATAGTAACTTACAGGCAGCAATCATGTAAATGCAATTCATCATCATCTTCTGTTGAAGTGCTAAGAATATGAAATCAGATGGAAAAAATGCTCAGTATGCAGACCAACCCACAGAAAAACTAAACATTTGTGATTTTTCTCTCCTGGCTTTCTCTGTCCATATTTCTAACATATTGCTTCAAGTATCAATTACATTTTATATTGCTGCTGAAAACACAAAGCATAAAGTGTTTATCCCCAAGATGGATATAAAAACCCCTGTAAATTATGATTCATGAAGTGAAATAATAGCTTGCCACCCACATCTTGACAGACAACTTGACGGAGCAGCTGCCGTCATTAAAATAATTCAGAAACAAGGGCAAAGCAGTGCTAATATGAATTCTAGCACATCTGAAAGAAAGACGCAGTCCTTCAGCAAGTTAAGGTCTTTAACGAGGAATTATCAACATTAAAGATGCACTGTGCTTTAGTTCTTTTAAAAAGGGAAAGGATACACCATCATTTAAATGCCACCCTGTTCCCTCCTCCACAAGTCACGCATTTCAAAATTTAGATTTTTTCCAGTATGAATGCTTTTAAGACCCAAAGTATTTTAAGACTTCTAACAAGTTTCTTTAAAGCTATTTCAGAATAGTGTAACGGACTATATTAAACATTTAACTTTATTTACATTAAAATCTAAAAAAAAAAAGACAACAGTAGTCTGAACTAATGCAAATATACCCCATTCATAGATTTTGTGCTTTAGTTCTACTGTTCTGAAGTAGGCATGAACTCCAGATGGTTGGAGAAGTTGGCAGAAGGAGCTAAATCGGGGACTTCTGTGCTTGGCAAGGAGGGGAAAACGAGGTCTGGCAGAGGCCGTGGGGTGCAGAACTTGGCTGGGGACTCCCTCATGTCCTTGGGAAACAGGATCCCCAGTGATACCCTAGCGCTCCCCAGCACACTGCTGGGGGAGGAGCGGGACAGATGCCAGGCAGCAGGGATAGAACTGAAGAGCAACCAAGCCACTCTTCGCACACTGAAAACGCTCAGAGTTCACCAGATCATCTCCATTTTGCACAAAGTGTTCCCTCCAACCTTCCCCCTACTTTCACATTTGCTTTTCCCTGCTTACTTCTCTCTGAGCAGTACTCACTCCTCTCACTGCCCAGGACTCCCTCACTCTTTAACTTGAAGCTCATTCTTTAAGCCCATTCTTTTGAATTTAAACTGAACTTTCACAACTACGTCCATAACAAGATAATGCCATGGCAGTGACACTTGTGCCTGCCATTTTTCCTGTCTTCTGCTGGGCTTCATAACCCTAAGTCCACATCTGTTTTTCCTCATTTAGATTATATGTTGTTTGAAGTAAAGAGCATGTTAATACAATATGGCATAGCAAGGTCTCAGTCTTGATTGATTCCTTCATCATTTCTGCAATCTTAATAAGATTATTTCAGTATGTCATTGGTTAAAGGATGCTGAAGTTCTGACATATGGTGAAGCATGAAGGCACTACAGTTGCTTGATTT
Source organism: Aleadryas rufinucha (assembly GCA_013397815.1). Lineage (NCBI taxonomy): Eukaryota > Metazoa > Chordata > Aves > Passeriformes > Aleadryas > Aleadryas rufinucha. The sequence continues at coordinate 123,795 of VZTH01009683.1, forward strand.
CTAAGTTGTAAAGTAATTTGTTCTCATCTGGAAACTACATGCAACATACACTACTGTCTCCAGAATAAGAATCTGAATTTTACATCACTTATGTAGACATTGTTTACTCAGCAATTACTTAGACTAATTCATACTGGATTTCACAAAACTGTAAGTGACCGAATGACTTCATATTTCTAGATCACAAAGCAGAGAAACTAAACAAAACAAGGAGTTGCAGCCCCTTGACTTTGGCAGAAATTTGTGATTTACTTAGACTGTGAACTTGAATAACTAAAAGGCACAGTAAATCAAAGTCTCAAATCCACCATATTTTGATCGCTTCAGCAACATCTTGATTTTACCCAGATTGAGCTTCCATCAGCTCTGTGGTCAGAAGCAGTTGCCTATGTTACCCCCTAGTTTCTCAAAGAAAACAGAAGTGCCACTGCTAATGAAGCTGGTTTTATCCTGGGCAACCTGTACATATCTTTACCACTGAAATTAAAAAAAGGAAAAAGGAAAAAGTCAACCAAACAAAAAAATGTGGAGACAGTCTTCCTTAAACCATCTTTGAGAAAAATGTTATACAATTGTAAATTCATGCAACAAAAAATGGTTTGAAAACAAAATAGGTTTTCAAGAGGTGGCACAGTGTAACTTTAACTACTTATTGGCTCTATCTATAGCCAGAAATGTCAGAAAACAAATTTTTATTTTCCTAGGAGTGGATATTGTACTCCAGTTAAGCATTTAAGGACAATCACTAAGGTTTTAATTGATTATGGAGGAGTTGTAGAGAGTAACTGCCTAACCAAAAAAACCAGAAGCTAAACAAGTAAGCAGGAAAATTTAACTGCTACTAGACAGTTCTAGATATTGGCTTTTGTTACATCAGGTGGAAAATTTTATTAATTTACTGTACTAACACAATGAGTGACTCTAGGGACAGACCATTCCACAGTCTATGGTAACAGACACTGCAACCTCAGCACATTTCCATTCAAGATGCAATACAGAGTGGGGTTTTTCCCCCCAGATATCGGATTTTATTTGACAGTAGTTTGCCTTGTTAGTTGAATCTATTTTTTAAATCAGATCATTAATAACAATATCTGTCTTTCACATCTTCGTAATTTAAAGGATATACCTACAGAAATTAAAAAACACTGTCTGTGCACAAAGATGCAATCAATGTACAATACAGGGATTACCTTTCATATTAGTATAAAATTACCACATGCATCATAAAAACAGTTACCTCACACCTCTAACTTCTGGATAAGTAATGCATCCATACTGTATGCAGCACTTTTATATAATAGCTTCCTGAACGCAGTAAGACAGGATATTTGGTGCAACTCCACTGATAAAGCAAAAATTTCAGTGAGGCAAAAATGCATTTTCAGGCAACTCCTTCCCTTCTTGTGTCGAAATACGTGTTCCAAGATGGCTTGTTCCAAAATTTCCCCCAGAGATCACAGTACTGCTGACTGGCCTCTAGTTCTTCATGTTGTATTTTTAGACCTCCTTGGAAGACGAGCACAGCACTCGCCTTTTCCTACTCACTGGGCACTAGGTCATCTCTGTTGTCTTTCAAGGATGACAGAGCACATTTGCGAGCTCACCTGGTGGCCTTTGAATTTGCCAGACTTCAGGGTGATGAATGACTGCATTTATGACAAACACCTTTAGAAAAACTACTGTGCACACCACCATATGCTTTGGCAACCTCTCCACATGCAGTCTTTCAGTTAATTATTTTCCCAAACATGAAATTTTTAAATCATGCTAATACATGCATGCCTAGCACTGTATGTCCAACTTTCAATTCTTATTCAAATAGAGTTTGAAATTTAAATACCTAGATTAAGCAACTACATTGATGAACATGAATAAATGAAGCAGCCAAACAAAGAAATTAAAAGCAAAACAGGACAAGGTGGTGCAAATACTTTGCCCCTTTACAAACTTCACTCAATGAAATTAAACTGTAACAGAAATTAAAACCACCCTGGAACACTTTGAGAGAGTGGATTCAAAAGCAGAAGCAAGATCATTCACCTACTCAAGATAAGATGTATCATATTTGCAACCCTTTGTTTGAGCTTCAATCTAAAGAATTCTATTTCATACAAAAGGTAACTTTAGCTTACATTGTGCAGCAATACCGGATGTCCAGTAACTTTAATACCATTGCCTTCCCTCTACCAGAAACTTATACAACGTATGAAAAATATAGGACTGTATCGTGCTCAAAAATAGGAAACATAATACATCTGTTTTAAGTTCTTCTGACATTTACATGTAAAGCCTCAATGCTGAAAATCTCTTCACAGATGAGACCAAGTCTGTTAAAGCAAGAATTATATATTGTAAATAAAACATAAAAAGCTGTTCTGCTGAACAGATGACTAAGTTGTGGGGCTTTTTTTTTTAATGACTACCTATTCTTTTCACTGTAGAGTAAGAAGATTTATGAGGTTCTGCAAAAACTGACAATCTACTCTGAAGTTATGCCTCAAGAGGGAAAAATAATCATTTGCAAATTTATACAATTTTTGGCACACTTGTAAGCAAGAAAAATTGTTTTTGGATTTTCCCAGAGAGACTGAATTAAGCTTTCTATAATAAAGCAGAGCAGTGTCCTCAGCCTGGACTATTTCAAAACCCAAGAGGAGCTTTCTAAATCAGAAAAATAAAAATCTTAAGCAAAGAGTCCAACAAAATAAGCTTAATTTCTCCTTTTAGATTTCTTAATTTCTATGTACAGTTCTAATGCACTATGATAGAAATAAAACAGGGGAGTGGACAAGCATGTATCAAAGGTGCCAAAGAGTTAACAGAAGACAAACTTAGCCTTTTTAAGAGAACAGTTGGCCTAGGTAAAGAGTAAGTGTATGTAAGAATACAATATACAAATACTTGTAACCCAAAATCCACTGGCCATCAGTGAGCCATGGCAGCATATAAAAGACAAGAATTGCCACACACAGTGTGAAAATGTTCTGTCCAACCACACAGGGGTGTCACCAACTACTCAGAGATGTCAACACCTCTGGATAAAAGCTTTTTTGATGGTAATGACACCTTCCTGACAGGAGGTGCTGAAGAGGATCTTGTGATTATTTGCACTGACCATTATTCTGGGGCAGACAGCAATTCTGGATCAGCATGCTTCACCTTTTGAGAAACATCAGAAGCTTATACCGTCTTATGAGTTATATAAACTTTCCCTCACTTGGGTTTTATTTTATGGGATGAGATATCACTCAGCATGAAGATGAGGTACCTGCAAAATTTGTTTTATTATGTGCATGCATGAAAAAATGCAACATTATGTCTGTTTAATGCAACAGAAGAATTGGCACTAAGGACCTCAGCACCACATCATATACATTTCCAGGGTTTTCCTCTGGACTACCCTAGTCTTGCCTGCTGAATAGCCATTAGCAGCTAATCTGCTTGTTTAGATTCAGCAGAAAGGAACCCATCTCACATACTGGACTGCTGATGTAAACCAAAGCAGCAGAACTTGAGAAGACGGGAAATTGCTTTAAAAAATGCACTAGTGATCTGACCTAGAGTGCCAATATAAACACCCACACAAAGCATCAAGATGGGTCTAGAAGACAGGCATTGAGTATACTGTTGTAGAAAGTCCATAACAGTTGGAAGAACATCTCCTCTAACTGCTCTCTTCATTATATTTTTCATCATACATCGACAGCAAGTGTGTCTGAAATCAAAGCACTGACAAATGCCATGCAGCTTCTGTATTTATTTACTGGCTTAGTCACTTACATGGATGCATAATGGAAGACTCTTGTACACAGACAAGCTGTTAACTGCCCACCAAAGTTTCAGGTTCACGTACATTTGCAAAAAATTATTTCATTCCACTAGTGGCACAACTACAAAGTGGTGCTACTACAAAGAGGAGCATCAATACATTAAGAAGGCACAACAGATTAAGAGAATGGAAAAAGAAAGCAAAAGAAAAACTGTTGAGGGAGGAGTAACTGCTAGTTTTGGCTTAATCTGCAATTTGTGTTCTGCATCTGAAATATCTGAAACAAGAGAAATCATTCCAAGGCACTCATGACCGTAAAAGACATATCTGTGAATTGTTCCAACATTTACACAGTCAGATTTCAAGACAAGAATTAGGATTTTCATTTGATCACTAATATGACCTTAACTCTGGGATTTAGACTCCTCAATTCACTGCCTAAATTTATCAACAACTTCGAGTCAAGGCAAAACAAATAACCTCGAAGAAATAAAAGAAATTATGGACTACATTGAAATGAATGAAAACTACTAAAACCATTCAGAAATGATAATTGCATACTATTATCTCTGCTGAAAGAGAATGCATATTTTGCTTGATGTAGAATTTTAACTGAAAGATTGCTTAATTCCCTTCCTTTCTCCTTCCACAACCCTACTGTGTCGCATGAAAGTAAAAGAAAAATTAGCCAACTCTTTGATTTATCTTCATCACTCAGTGGTGGTCTGTAAGCCCATTTACACAGGACAAAAATACAGACTGAATGCAGAACTATTCATTTGTTCCCAAATCTTCCTATAGTCCTTATCATTGCAGCTTTGATACACGAAGAAACTTAAATACATGAACAACTCTTCAGTACAATGGCATGATGAACACAAGGTGTAGGAAAACTTAGAACGCATACAGTCTTTAAATCCTATTCTAGTCATACCAATTGAATTGCAGTTAGAGACAGAATACTGCTAAGAAATTAGCATTATGTATTTTAGAAAACACAAACAAAATAGAAATGAATAAATCATAGCTAACAACTGAAAGTTTGCAATAAGCATTTCAATCCCCATAGTAACATTAAATTGCCTCAAATATAAAATAAGTGATTGCACAGTGCAGAAAGGTCTCTGAGAGAATGTTACAAGAATCAAAGCAATTAAGCCTCTGAAGGCTTAATTCACTTCTGGCCCAATTTGCCACAGCAAAAAGTTTCAGCACAACAGATGAGTAATTCTCCTTTAAGCCTTTTTTTGGAAAAGCAGAAGCATGACTTTCCTAACAATCCAAATGCAGACTAATGGCATGGAAATATTTCTGCCTGAACAGCTAAAAGTTAGTAGCTAGAAGAAATTCAGAACATGTCAGATAACCTTAATGAAAGAACTAAAAACTTGCACTATAATAAACAATTGGAAGTCTCTTTATCAGTATGGCATAAAATCATTAATAAATCAGAAAGCCTTCAGACTGTCAGGTATAAACTGTTGCAATGGGCTTGCCTGGGACAGAGTTCATTTTCTTCATAGCAGCCTGTATAGTGCTGTGTTGTAGATCCGTGACCAAAACCATGCTGATTACAGAGCAAGGCTTTAGCTATTGTTGGACAGTGCTTGTGCAGTATCAAGGCCACCTCTGCTCTTGCTCTGTGCCCTGCAGGGAGCAGGCTGCAGGTGGCCAAGAGTCTGGGTGGAGACACAGCTGGGACAGCTGACCCCAGCTGACCAGAGGGATATTTCATACTATATAATGTCATGTTTTTCCAAAGCAGCTATTGTTTGGAGACTGACTGGATGGGCATTGGTCAGCTGCTGGTGGTGATGCTTTGATGGGGTTACCTAAAAACAGAGGCTAGACAAAATTAAGAGAATAAAAGCGGTTATATTGAAGCGCCTTCAAGGTACACTTTGGGCAGTCAAAGCCCTCAGGGGCTACACCCAAAATGGACGACCAGGTCACGGGTTTTCATACTTTTTAAGGTTGGTCCATTTGCATATTGGGGGTTAGTCCTCCAATTACAATTTCAGGTCATGAAGTCATTACTCCAAGTTTGTTCCCCCCTTAACCCACTTTTGTTAACATATTTTGGGGCCTGAGACAGTAAGGTGTCCTTGAGTTTCAGGCCTAGAGAGGATTTGTTTTGTCTAACCAAAATGGGAGAACAGTAGCTAACAGGCTCTATGAGTTTTAGAGTTACACACTAAAGCATTACATGATATGAAAAATATCAAAGCTAAAATCCTAAGGCATCAATGGTGACTCCTTCTGCAGCACTTGTTTCTTCCCCTCACAACCACCTAGAACAAGGAAAGAACCAACAGGGCATCTAAATTCTTGGATAGAAACCCAAGCTCCTTAGCTGGAGCCTTACCTCATCTGCTGCCAAAGGGTGTTTGAGGAGCTGACAAGGGTTGACTTTTTAAGGAGTGAACAAGGGTTATAACCGGAGATTTTAATACAGTTTCAAAAATGAGGCCTAAGACTAAACTTGATGGGATTTTGTTAATTTCTGTCATCTTAAACCATTATATCCATTAAAGATTAAACCCACTCATGTTAACACTACAGGGAACATTAGAGGTATCACAGAAAAAGAAGCCTGTTACCAAGGTCCTGAAGTTGCAAAAAATATTAGTCCAATTTTGTGCTACAGCAAAACACATGAAAAAAAGAAACCTCCAACACTCTTTTTATGTGTCATATATCTACTTGAGTCTATTATTTGAAAAGAGCCAACAATTAAACATGCGTATCAGGACCAAAGTGCTCCGACATTACCAAAATTTCTGCAGTTGTGTTAAAAGAATGCAAACCAAACACAGAATCATAAAAGGGTTTGACCTTTAAAAATCACTATGGACATGATGCTGGCCCAATGAGAGAAGCTGGTAATGCCTCTGCAACGACATATTAGAGAAGGGAAAAAACAAGCCCACTTCCTTTTTTCTTCTGAGGGGTGGGGAGGTGCTGCAGCCAGGGCCCTCCCGGGACCAAGGGCAGCCACACGGCCAGCGCCAGGAGCGGCCAGCGCCGGGGCCATGTGGCCGGGGCCTTGTGCCAGTGCCATGGCCGGGGCCACAGCGGCCGGTACTGGCCACGTGGTGCCAGTGGGGCCACGTGGCCAGTAGTGGAAATATGGCTCCTTGGCACGGAGCCCAGATGAGATCAACCTTTTCAGCACTGCGAGACTCTGTGTGATAAACACATACTACGGTGTTGGCTTTCGCAAACACTGGAATGGATACTATGGGTTGTATTGTATTGTTGTCTTTGTGGGAGTGGTTTTGCTGTTATGAGGGGAGGGAACTACTCAGTGAATGAGGGTGTTGGCTTTCACTGGGGCCTAGAGCTGTTTTTAACACAAATGTTGTGTTGTGACAGCAGAGTTGTTGTAACTGGATAATATACAACCAATGAGGGAATCGAAACCTATTGAATGTATCAAAAAGTAACAAATGCCCTCCACGAGGCTGACTGTGCATGCTCTAAAAAGGTGGAATGGAGCAGAAGCCATGTTAACTAGTTCAAAAAAAAAGTTTTAATAGGAGTAACTGTTTATGATTATGTATTTGGCTGATGCAATACCCAGGGTATATAAGGGGGTTGCTATTGTTAACCAGTGTGCCTCTGGCTGTGGCTATGCACCCAGCGCTGTTACTTTTGCTTTGTTGACTTTGTCCTTTAATAAATCTTTTAAATTTTAATTGAGGCATGAACTCAGTTTCTCACACTCTGTAGGAACTTTTCAACTGATAGAACTTGAGAACAATAACAACTACGGACAGCAATCTTCTTCCAAGTCAGAGAAAAGAAAAACGTGAGGACACATGAGGAGAACCAACATGACGGCACTGAGGTCAATAAAGAAGGAGGGAGAAGAAGTGCTCCAAGTGCCAGAGCTGAAATTTTCTTTTACCCCACAGCAAACTGTGGTAAAAGACTATAATTAAGCTGTCCCCCCGCAGCTTATTGGGTCCATGAGAGATGCAGAGGTCCACTCGCCTGACAGAGCGAGTGGATGCCAAAAGGAGCTATAAAAACCTGCACTCACGTGGACGGGTGACTGGCAGGCAACAGTTTCGGGTTCGGGAAGCCTGTTTTTGCCCGTGAGAAAGGCTCACATTTGCAGCAGATTGGGTGGGGCTGCTGCTCGTGAGAAGACAACCAAGCTGAAGAAGTTCACAAAGAACTGTCTGCCGGGGGGGGACCCCACAGTACAACAGAAGAAAGACCCTTCTTTCCCTGAAAGAACAGAAGAAAAATTAGAAGTGACAAACTGACCAAAACCCTCGTGCCTTGTCTCTCTGCGCTGCTGGTGGGAAAGGGGGAGGGGCTGGAAAGAAAAAGAAGTGTCCTAAAGGTTTATTTTAGTTCTCATTACCCTCTTTTAATTCTGTTAATAATAAACTTTCTTTATACCATTTACATTTTGAACCTGTTTTGCCCTTAGAGTGTTTTTCTCCTAACCTTAACTCATGGAGCCCTTCATTTTTTTCCTCCTCCTCTACTCAGCTATAGCAGGAGAGAATGAATAAATGATTTTTCGTGGGTGCCTGGCTTTTTTAGCCAGTGTCAAACCGCGACAATCACTTAGTCTACACCCTTTGCCATGGGCAGTGGTACCTATCACTAGATCAAGTTGCTCAGAGTTGTATTCAGCCTGACACTGCACACTTACAAAGAGGGCCATCCACAACTTCTCTGTTTCAGTGTCTTACCACCCCCATCATAAAAAAAAATAATTCCTTATATTCAACCTAAATCTACACTAGCATTGTTCAGTCCTTAAATATATGGTTGCTAAGAGTCCAGGATGTGCTGGATGACACTTAAAAAATGTCCTTTACCCAGCAATCAGAATGACTTATGTTCAAAACAGAATTCCTCTAGAAATTTCAAATCACATTGCATTTTCAGAAATAAATGTTCAGAACTGTATGCACAATTACAGTAAATTTCTAAGTTCAAAAATGTGATAATAGATCACATTTAAGGGCATTTTTCTTGTCAGGTTATGTTTTGTAAAAATTTTGTGTTATCAACAGATGTACAAAGTTACATTATTTTAAATCAGGTGCAATCAGTGCAAATCAGCAGTGGTGCTTGGAGAGGCCACAGCTTCAAATCAGACTCTCAGCAAACACTGCTTGAAATTTGATTCAGCAAGAACTTGGTTATGGAGCCCTTATATGTGTGACAGTGGTGTAACGACAGAAGTGCCCACTTAATACAATGATAGCAAATATCATGTGATTATTATGAATTGTATCACTAAAGCCAATAAAAGAAGCACAGCATGCTATAAATGAAAGAAAGGAACCTTTGGGGGGAAGAAGGCAACTTTCCTCAACTGCTAAAATCATATTATGCATTGATTTTGTTAGGGACAAAAATGAGCCTTGATAAAAATTCCAGTCATATGGATTATTAGTCGTTCCAGTCAAATAACTAGTTTTGATTGTCTAGCCAGAAATTTCAAGACAGAAAAAATGCCTGTGCATACTGCAGTAAGTTGTATGGTAAAATCCTGTTCTCCCTGGATTTCTTTTTTTAAATCTGTGGTTTCAGAGTTCCTTGTCAATCATTTAACACTATGCCTCATTACCTCATTTGTCCTTCACCCTAGATTGCTGGATGAGCTGGGCAGCATCTGAGGAAGATGATGAAGACAGAGAAAATTTAATGCTTCAGGAAGAACACCGGCACTCAGGAGTTTATTTGAGGCAGTCTCACAGATGTAGCAGCTCTGAGACTAACCTGACAGGGTCATGAGGGCATTGTCAGATTTGATTTTATCCTAAAGAGATCTAATCAAAGTCTCAGCTCTGTAAGGACCCATCTCTTGATTTTTATTGTAAAATGAAAAAGCATCTCCTACTCTTCCTGTATTGAGAAAACCAAGACAGACATTAAGTGAGCAATTGATGAATCTGGTGATCCTGCCCTTGCTTCTCTGTGCCATATATACAGTGTTCTTAAATTTCACCTCCCCATCACATCTGTTTCTTTAGAAAAAGTACTTCAGTATCTGTTAAGTACCTACTAGTGACACTGTTAACAAACACATCCTTCATGAACAGTGGGATGTGCCTGCAGATCCATGTCTTAGATCTATGTCTTGTAATATTTCTAATTTAGAATTTCCTGTCTTCAATTCTAGTATCACCAAAGAATAAGAAAGAAAATTAATAAATACCTCTGTTATGCTCATATACCGTTACTTCCCTTTAGCTGAAAACCAAAGAGAGCCATTAGAACTGAGTCCACCCATTAACCCAGCACTGCCAAGTGCACCACTAAACCATGTCCCTAAGTGCCACACCTACACATCTTTTAAATACCTCAGGGATAATGACTCAATCACTTCACTGGGCAGCCTGCTCCAGTGCTGGAGACCACCTTTCAGTGAAGAAATTTTTTCTAAAATCCCATTTAAACCCCCCCTGGTGTAACCTGAGGCCATTTCCCTTGTCCTATTGCTTGGTACTTGGGAGAACAGACTGACCACATCTGGTTACAACCTCCTTTCAGATAGTTGTAGAGAGCTGTAAGGTCTTCCCTGAGCCTCCTTTACTCCAGGCTAAACCCCCCCAGCTCCCTCAGCTGCTCCTCATCAGCTTTGACCCTTCACCAGCTTTGCTGCCCTTCTCTGAACACACTCCAGCACTTCAATGTTCCTCCTAATTTGAGGAGCTTAGTACTGAATACAGGATTTGAGGTGCAGCCTCAGCAGTGCTGAGTACCAGGGGATGGTCACTGCCCTGGTCCTGCTGGCCACACTATTGCTGATCCAGGACAGGATACCACTGGACTTTTTGGCCACCTGGGCACACGCTGGCTCACGTTCAGCTGATGTCAACCAGCACCCTTGGGTCCTTTTCTGCCAGGCAGTTTTCCAGCCACTCTTCCCCCAGCCTGTAGTGCTGCAGGGGTTGTTGTGACCCTTGACCCCTTTGTCCAGATCACTGATAAAGATATTAAATAGACCTGGCCCCAATACCAAGCCCTGGGGAACACCTCAAGTGACCAGTGACCAGCTGGATGTAATTCCATTCACCAACACTTGCTGGGCCCAGCCATCCCAACAGCTTTTTGCCCAGCAAAGAGCACACCTGTCTAAGCCAGGAGAATGCTGTGGGAAATTGTGTCAAAGGTTTTATTCGTGTCCAGGGAGACACATCCACAGTCCTTCCCTCCCACAGTATACTAGTCCCCTTGTCACAGAAGTAGATCAGGTTGGTGAAACAAGATCTGCCTTTCCTAAACACATCCTGGTTGGGCCTGATCCACTGGGTTGTCCTGTACCTGCCATGTGATGACACTCAAGACAATCAGCTTCATGACCTTCCTCGGCTCCGAGGTCAGGCTGATAGGCCTGTAGTTCCCTGGATCCTCCTTCCAAACCCCTCTTGTAGATGGGTGTCACATTTGCTGGCTTTCAGTCAAATGGGACCTCTCTGGTTAGCCAGGGCTGCCGGCAAATGATGGAAAGGGGCTTTGTGAGTACTTCTGCCAGCTCCCTTGGTACTCTTGGGTGAATCCCCTCTGGCCCCCTAGACTTGTGTGTGTCTAAGTGATGTAGCAGGTCACTCACCATTTCCTCCTGGATTATGGGGCCGTCATTCTGATCCCTGTGCCTGTCTTCCAGCACAGGGGCTGGGTACCCACACAACTGGTCTTACTGTTAAAGACTGAGGTAAAGAAGGCATTAAGTATCTCAGCATTTCCTTGTTCTTTGTCACTGTTTTCCCCCACACCCAATAAAGGATGGTGATTCTCCTTCTCCATTTGTTGCTAAAAGGAGGTAATATGGTAATAGCATTTGCTATTTTATATTTGCAATGTTAAGCAAAACAGATTAAATACTGGCTACAAACCCAGTTATTCATGCAGAGTTTCTAAAAATGTTTATTTTGCTTTAAAAAAAATTCACTTTGAATTCATTGTTCCTTATACAATAAAATAAAGGTCCTATTATATGAGATTTCACAGACTTCATTCAAATGGGCCCTTTTTTGTCAGTAATAAGCAAAGGTTTTGATGACTTTGCTTATAGGAAAAAGGTCCCTAGATAGACAGAGGAAGTTCAGACCAAAGCTAAACAAGTTGCACTTGCTCCAAAATAAATTTCCCTACCACTTTAGAGCCAAGCAGTCTACATGGCTACTGTATATAATATTTTCAAAATTGTTTTTCTGTACTTTTAACCCCATTTCCAAAGGAACAAGCATCAGAACAATTCCAAATTTGAATGAAGCTCTATTGTGTGAGCTAAGGACATGTGGTCCTTGAAAAGAAAGAACAGAACAACATCACACTTTTTTTCCTTTTAAACAAGCAGTCTTCAAACTGCAGTCTGTGGATGCTGAAAGATCCCTACAATTTTAATGCTCTACCCTTCAAAAATACATTTTAAAATAAAATCTGAGCAGTAAACTCATCATGTCCCAGTCTGAATAGTACCAGTCAGTATTTGATAAAAGTATAGCAATTCTCTTCTCCAAAAGCACAGACTGACCTGTGTAAACACATATTAAAACTGGTAAAAGTTTGAGCGAAATATTTCATAAGAGCAATACTGAACTCAGGATTCCTGGTCTCAAATTGCTCTTTCCAGTTTATGGCCTTTCTGTCTATACACTCCCACTTTGATGCCCCCTCTGCCTCCCCTCAGTATTATTACTTTAATAAAAACACTTTTCAAATTGGAGCATTCAGATTTAAATGGAAACCAGAATTTGAGGTAGGCTCACATAAGCGCCTATTTCTCTCTCCCTTTGATTAAGAAAATGGTAAGGGTTCATCATTCACAACACAAGATACCAAATCTTTCGTTAAAGATCCTGACTCAACTCTCAGGAAATATTTGTGCAGTACTGCAGACACAGGAAACTGAACATGCATACAGCAAAACTGTCAAAGTCATAGATAAAGACTGTAAGGTTAAATGGTAACAATACTCATAACCATTTTTTATCCAAAGATTGAAAAGCAAAGGAACTAAGCATCAGTTCCCTCATCACCAAAAGGAAGACAAAAACTAATTGCAGACAAAAAATGTATTTGATTACCAAACCAATACTATTAAAATGACATCTCTTTAGACAAAAATATTGTAAGCTTACATTTTTTGGTATTTCAGTTACTGATAGTGACATACTTGTGACCAACTGCAATATTTGTTTATATGTCAAATACATCAGGAAATCTTCATTTCTAAGCTACTTTTAAGATATACTTTTACCTAAAGAATATTTAATGCAAGCAAGAAAGGAATTGTAATTCAGTGCTTCCACTGAAGCACTTCAGTTTTGAGAAAGAGTACACAGAAAAGTTGCACAGTTGTAATGAAACAGAGATGGAAACAATTTTTACTGTAGTGATCAAACAGCTTTTTATACAATGATTCTAAATACAAAACTTGATAAAAACCATTTAATTCAAGACACTAATGAACTAAAAATTAGTTAGTTCAAAAAAAAAATTCAAATAAAAATTATCAGAAAAAATATATACATGTCTCTATTATTTCAATCCCACATTCCAAAAATAAACTTGGGGTTTTGTTTTTTCTTTAAGGAAACCTTCCATTCTTTCTCACTGAAATACTTCCTTTTTAGGTATCACCTGACTGTGTCTAAGTAATGCAACAAAGCCTTGCAAAATGTATGCCTAACTAATTTGAATTATTATGTATAACAGACAGTCCGAAGAATTGATCTAAAACATCAGAAATTAAAAACTTCAAGTCTTGGTATTGGTCAGATTTTAGGAAATATAAAATTTTCTTCAGCTTTATAGCAAACTTTTTTTAAACAGTGCAAATATAATGTTACTAGTTTATGTAGCAAAAGGGTACCTCCCTTTGAGGTCCGGTATTTTAAATTTAAAGATCTTTATGAATCTGAGAGGAGGATTTTTTCCTCAGAAAAATATAACCATTCTTTGATCCCGAATTTCAGATTTGAATACTTCAAAGAAAAAAAAAATTATCTAAAAGAGATAAATGTAAATATACTAATAAATATGACTGGGCAAAGGAAAGAAACAAGTCTGAATGCTGCTGGAATGTAAAGAACAAAGATCACATCAACAACTGACTGCACTTTGGAAACTATCATTATCTGAAATCTTTCGCAGTAGAAAACATACCAGCAACAAATGTCATCTTATTGCTGAGAGTCATCCGGGAAAAATGGCAATCTTGAACACTTCATGACTGGTGAATGAATTTGATTATCTGAGTTGGAAATTTAAAAAAACCCAAACCAATATGCCATTATTTCCTAGTGCTTTATGCTGGTATGTTGATTAGCAAAGAAAGAGTCATAAAGTGAATTCAAACAAAAATTTACAATACTTTCTGTGCCAATACTAATACTCATTCATGTTACATTACTCCCAAAGTTCAAATTAGAAGACTGAAGAGGTAACTTGCTAAGAATACGGAGATAGCATGTTAAAAAAAATATATACATTTATGTTAAATGAAAAGAGCACTTTTCCAAATAAAAAGGTAACAGGACAGGTTTTAAATGGACAACTGTATGGTCCTGCTTTGTCAAATAAACACAGCGGAAGAAGAAACTTTAATGTGAGACAGAACTGAAAGATTAGAATTGTCTTTGGAAATCTGCTAAGAAAGTATAGGAACACTGTGCAATAACAGCACATCCCCAATTCACTGCTAATAAATCTCCTTGAAGGTTAAGTTTAGGATTTAATTTAGAGGCTAGAAACAAAACAAATATGTGCCTAGATTTAATACTTATCTCAGTAATGCCTCAGATGTCTCAATGTTTTCTTTCAGAAAACACCTACACTTATATAAACATTAAAAGGATCTAATTTGCCCACAAGTATGTTTTACCCGTAAACATTCTGCTTTGTAAACTTCATTTCTTCTGATACTACTTTTTTTAAACATCACAAATTCAAACTGATGTTTTTATTTTTATGTCATTATACAGAACAAAATTTCCAGACATTTTTCCAAAAGCGATTTCCACTGTTCTGTTAACAATATAAATCCAAAGGAAAGAACTTTCCTAACCCTGCTCACCAAGTAAACACAATTCTAACAGGAACGACAGCTAAACGACCTATTTGATTGTCAGACGGTTGCTTTTTTCAGCAAGCTCTATTCTCCACAGAACTAAGATCTAAGAAATGCCAATTAAATATTAATTGAAGAAAACAGGATTTGCTGCATACAGGCTAAGACACTTCGGCACACAAGTGGGCTTTTTCAGTTTTACTATTCAAGGAGAGACTGCTAACTTTAAATCATGAAGAGTTTGGTTTATTCCTGCTTAGTACAGTAAATGTCATTCTTACAGCCTGTAATCAATGCAAGTCAGTTCAAGACTGAATTCCCTTCAGGTTCCCTGAAGAGATCACTTCTGTGCAGTTCAATGTTACAGAATTAACCTATTCAAAACCCAAACTTCATTCACAGATATGGATATCTGTGCTTTGAGCTAAAATTAAATACATTTATATAAATGTACATAGACATACATTTATCAATTAGCACCATCTAGTGGGGTCAGTACAATTTATATGATGTGAGAAATACGCAGCTCACTGTTCTGCTTTTTCTACATCCTATGCAACATGTTATGATACAGCACAGGTCAAGTAATTAATAAAACTCGGATGTAAAGACAAAAATCAACAACAACAACACAAACACCCCCCCCCCACCACCAAAACAAACAAAAAAACCCAAACAAGCCAACCCAAACTCTATAATTCTAATTCACAACATTATGTTTTTCCTCTATAAATTTCATTTTAAGAAAAACACTGACATTGAAAACTGCATGTCCATGCATACGAAAATTTACTGATAGGAATAAAAAACTTGATCTTTTAGGCATTCATACACATGCATAACACGATTAAAATTTAATTATTATTTTCTATTCTTACTCTTTTGCTTCCCAATCACATGCCTCAAGAAAAATCAGCCACTCTCTAAAAGAAGCTACTCTGAAGCATCAAATTATGGAAAAAACCCTTTTATTTAAGGCCTTCATCATCAGAGCAGAATTCTGCTGTAAACACAACTTTTGCTAAAACTGCATCGAAGTCCCACAAACACTGGATCCTAACCCATAACACCAATAAATTAACAGATTAAATAATTCTGAAATATTCAAAATAATTCATTTAAAAGAGGTCAACTATAAACAGATACTAAGGACTAAGCTTACCCATTTATGCAGTTTCTCAAATATGAAATCTAGAAATGGATTTTTAGTCAATTCTGCATTTAAAACTACAGGAGACTCAAGTCATGCAAATAAACAGTGCTGAAGAATTTCAAATGTAAAAGCCATCAGAAGTATACTCCCCTATACATCAACCTTAGGCAAGACAGACAGACAGACAGACAAATAAAAAGCAGCCACACATGAAGGTGCTTAAATGCATCAGGCAAAATCTCTACGAGCCTCTGCCAACAGGCAAGGAAGCTAAAAGCATCAGCATTCCCTTCTCCCTCTGCCTGTATACAGTCCATGTTAAAAAACAAAGCAAAAACAAAACAGGAAACAATTAATCACTAACATTATGTTCATACTTAAAGAGTATTAGGACAAGTCACCAGTGTAAAATTAAACATTTACTTAAATGTTCTTTAATGAAACCATGGTCATGAAAGCAAAGAATGCCTATGAAGACATGCTTTGCATTCAAGCCTTCCCTTGTTTCTAAAAGAGGTGATTGATAGCAAAGTATTCCAAGCAGATCACAACATACCAAACAGACCTTGGACAATGAGGGACAGATACAAAGTCACTTTTTCTTTTTCTGGGAACAATGGTAAAAGTAGGTGAAGAAAAATTGAAAAATGTGGAGGAAATACATAAATAGGGGGGCAAAGTTAAGATCAATAAAAACCAGCAATAGAAGACTTGCAGTGAGTACTTCAGAAGGCACAGAATGTAAGAAGATAAGCTGCCGAGGCCTGCACACTGCAGCCAGGGGCCAGGCTACAATTTAAACTGCATGGAAATTAAAACAAAGAGATTCTAATAAATCAATGAATACCAACAAGCAAGATTTATAGCAATATTTTTAGCTGAAAAAGACATGAAGACAGTATCTGAATTTTATTTAAAATGTTAGAGAGATGTGTTAGGAGTAAAATGTCCCAAGTAAGTTCAACCAGAAAATTACAATAGTGTTAAAAGACAGAACTAATTCTCAACTTTCCCCGAAGAGGATGGAGAAACACCAACACTGAAGTGCAATGTGTGCTGTAGAATAAAGAGAAATATGAAAAATAATGACAAAATACTGGAAGAAAATTGCAGTAATTTAGGAAAGATTTACTGCCATTTCCCCATACCTTTTCAGATCAGTGCACTTCAGGTTTTGCACTAAATCATCTAAACATGCAAACCCATTTCACAGGAAGCTTCAAATCAAAGCAAACATATTAATTTATTTTTATATTGGAAGGGGTAACACAAATGTATTTGCACAGGTGTACAAAACTACAGCCACACCATATCTTTAAATACTGGAAGCTGATAGAAACCAGCAGAAATTGCCTAACGAGGAGATGAGAGTAACAAAGATAAGGGAGCTGTATTGATACTCCTAACATTACAAAAAAGAATATAGGGATAAATTTAGCAATTTCATTCTTGAAATAAGGATCTATAAATATACAGACCAGCAACACAAAAGTATTAACTACTGGGATGCCAAGACATTTCCTAACAGTTTCCAACCTGGAACTGTTCCCCAACTCCCGTCCCCTTTTCCCAAGCAGGATTCAACCTAAACATCAGCTAGCATGATGTAGCCTGGTTTGCACTGCATTTGAATATGAAACCAGCAAAAATTTAAATAATGTCAGGAGAAAGTATCATTAACCAGAATATTTTATTTTACATTTTTATACCATGAATTATAACAGCAACAAAACCAAAAAGCAATACATTCCCTTTTCTATTGTGCAAAAAAGTCAGTTTACCCTTGATAGAAAAAGAGATTAAAAATAATGATCCAGCAAAACTCACTTGAGTTCCCCCAGCTCAATCGAAATACAGTGAAGTACTTTAATTATACCCATCTTTGCATGATCAGCCTCAAGCGTATGAGAGGTCAGTCTTGCCTACATTATTAAATTGGTGGAAAAGCTGAAGTAAGTAAAAACCAGGATGACAATCCCACAGAGAAGCCATGACAGAATGGTTATGAAAGGATAATAAATGCACATAACACAAAGGGAATTAAAGGGCTTTCATACATTAAAAATTCATTTAGCAGTAGAAAAAATAAACAGAAAATAATCCAGTTCTAATAAGTTAAAAGACCAATATACATACTCAGAAAACACACAGAGAAAGAGCAGAAGCAGGACAGAACACGTGACCAAGCTACACATAGGTGCACCTCAGTGGTTTCCTGATATACCACAAAAGGAAAATATTGCTTCCCCTTTGGGTGAAGGTAATAATAACACTTGTTCAGATTATTAGTTAGAAATTGGTGGAAAGTGGATGTTTCCAGATGAAAGTGCATAGGCACACAATTACAAATGCTTTGTTGCTTGGCACATGCTGTGGTATGATTTGTAGTTAGCCTTTAATGATACACTAAACTTTAGTATGATCAGCTTAGTATTTCAGATGCCAATTAACATGATGACAATCATGGGTTACTTTTTTCCTAGAATGTTTGAAACTTCCAAATTCAAAATTACACCCGGATTTATGTTTTGATCCTGATTAAAGCTCTGTATGTCTGCAGTGTCATTACTGGATTATTTAATCACTAAATCTCAACAAAAACTGCTCTCTTCCATGAAACCCAATCTGTAAAGCACATTAAAATTGAAAATACTTCATGAAGATTATATCCATAGTAAATGTAAAGCAGTACTCAAGGCTATCCCATACATAATCCCTAGCATTTATAGCTGCCAGGACTGGGGTTTTTTTTAACTCCTACTATCAAAATAATCGAGGCAGTCATGCTTGTGAATAATTGAAATCACTGGAATTACCTTGAGCAGGTTGTGATTGCTAGTAGAAGCCAACAAGAAAAGTTAGGGATACGGAAACAATACAGATTTAATTTCCAACAGACAAAGTAAGACTGTTCATCCTCCACCATGTTCTCTGCTCAGTAAATACCATGTTCTTCATAAAGGATCACACTGCACCTGAGCCACTGAGGCAGAAAAGAGTCAGTGGCTCCAAGGTCCAAAATCTCCTCCTCTGGGGAGCAATGATTTTATGTCAGTGCTGTATGAAACAGACTGAAGGAGAAAGGCAGCAGGACCGAAATCAGAGGGAAAACAACCTAAAATTGAAGGAGAGAGCACAAACTGCTGACTTGGCATTAACATTCTCTGAAACAAACAGTTCTGAAGTGATGACCAGTAAAAGGATCAAGAGGTCCACACTGATGCATCTAGTACAGTGTGTGAATGATAGATAATGAAATTAAAATAAGCAAGAGAATTCAGAAGTCAAAAATGGATCACTATTTTACTGATAATAATATTGATGGGTATATGTCTCTGTGTGAGATCCAAATCCAGACAATGATGAAAAGAGTCTGTTTGTATTTCCCTAAAGGCGTACCCAGTAAATAAGAGGAGACCTTTATCTGGAAGGACTTACAGTCTTAATCTGTGGCTGGGTAAAGAGTTTAGGGCCCAGGCATGGCTATTGAGCTGGACTTAACACCTGTGCTGGTATTAGAGGAATTTACAAACATGGATCTCTTTAGAAATCTAGAGAGCAGAAGGCGTGTGTGTGTTCAACAGTGCCTTGATTGGCTGGAGATGAGAAACGGGACCAGGCTGCCTAATTTTTTTCATATGAGTGCCATTGGTACTTGTGTTGGCCAAAGCACTGCTCTGCCTGTGGTAGCCTTTCTGGTCAATTGGCTACTGGTGCAGGTGCTCAGCAGTGGCTGCATCCATCTCGTACTGCACCAGACTGCACCTCTGCAGCCAAGACAGAGGAGTCTTCCTGTCCTGGTATTTACTACATTTGGCAAGTCTCAAAACACTCTCAATTCCAGCACTGATGAGGTATCACTTAGTTTGCATCTAATGAAATAGTGTAACTTTGCAAATACATGCAAACTAGGTGAAAGAAATGTTTTCCCTAGGAATTTATATAGCCATGTTAGCATGGCATACAAATATTTCCTCTTCATACACTTACTGTCTTAATTTTCCTAAGAGACTAAGAATTAATCCAAGCCTTGTTTAGTAGAGAAGAAATAGAAGAAGCCCGCAGACATGCATGGGAGAACACACGGAGGGAAAAACTGGTTTTAGGGAGTGGGGGAAGACATGCAAAATACCTGACCACAAGGTATGCATGTGCAACTCTAAATGGCCCACTGAGGCTCCAGAGTTTTTTGAAAACAAATCCAAGACAGCTCTAACTTTAGATCACTCAATGTCACCACAAGAATAAGGAAGATTTTTTTACACGACTGATACCTCAGAGTGGCTCAGGTGGAGCAGGAAAGCATGAAACCCTTTCCTCTGTAGCACAGAAACAGACTATGTCACCATACTAGAGATGTTGTGTCAAAGCAATCTGTACATTTAGGTTTTGCTATTGCACTGAAGGCACAATTAAGTTACAGCAATTGCCCATAACAAATTACTCATCCTTAACTTGCTGTCAAGGTTTTGAATGTCCTGGTTTTTGTTAGTGGGTGGGCCACAGAGGTGGCTTCTGTGAGAAGTTGCTAGAAGCTTCCACCATGTCCAGCAGAGCCAATGCTTGATGGCTCCAAAGATGGACATGCCGCAGGCCAAGGCTGGCCCAATTAGAAATGGTGGTAACGCCTCTGTGTTAACATATTTAAGAAGAAATCAAAACAAAGGTTGTGGCAGTTTTAATTTCAGCCAGAGAAGAGCAGGAGCCAGAACATGTGAGGACAACTGTGAAGACACCCAGGTCAGTGGAGAAGGAGGGGGAGGAGGTGTTCCAGGCACTGGAGCCGAGTGCAGGCCGTGGTGCAGACCATGGTGAAGCAGCTGTGCCCCTGCAGCCCATGGGGATCCACGGGGGATGCAGAGATCCACTCACAGCCCGTGGGGGAGGTGCCCACACTGGAGCAGGTGGATGCCTAGAGAAGGCTGTGATCCAGTGGGAGACCTGTGGGAAGACGGGCCCCTGCTCCCAGGCTGGAGCAGCCTGTCCTTGGAGGACTGCCCCCCGTGGGAAGAGTGACACATGCCACAGCAATTTAAGGGGACTGTTGCCTGTGGGATGGACTCACCTTGCAGCAATTCACAAAGAGCTGTTGCTCGTGAAATGGACTCATATTGGAGAAGTTCGTGGAGAACTGTCTCCCATGGGAGGGACCCCTTGGTGCAGCAGGGGAACAACTCCTCTCCCTGAGCAGCAGGAGAAGCTTCAGGTGGTGAATTGATCCTAACCTCCATTCCCCGTCTCCTTGCACTGCTGGGGTAGGAGATAGAGCTGGCAAGGAGGGAAGGTTGGGGGGGAAGGCGTTTTTAAGGGCTTATTTTACTTCTCATTATCCTGCTCTGATTTTGTTGACAATTCAATTCACTTTATATCTCTAAGCTGAGTCTGTTTTGCCCTTGATGGTACTTGGTGAACAATCTCTCCTGGTCCTTATCTCAACCCGTGAACCCTTTGTTCAATTTTCTCTCCTCTGTCCAGCTGCAGACAGGAGTGAGTGAGCGGCTTTCGTGGGTGCCTGGCATCTGGCCCAAGTCAACCCATGACACTTGCACAGACAAGTAAGCCTTATTCTTTGCATGCTCTGAAATCTTATTTCTGGTTACTCTGCAGTGACTGAGCACCAGGTGGAGAGTACTGGTGTGTTAAGCACTTACATGCTGCAGCTCTCAATGTAACTTATGTTTGAAGGGAACTTCACTGACACCACTACACCTGCAAAGTGAGCACTGGGTTCTACAAAGATACACAGAAATGGGTATTAGAGAAAACCCTGTGGTTAAGAGAACACTGCTATGCAAACAGTGCCATGTGGAAGTCTAACGGAATAGTGCACACCTACCATACTAAGGTGCTCTCTTCTTCCCATGCTTCAAAAAGGAGGAAAAGGATTATAATAGAGAGAGCTGAAAAAAAAGGGTTGGTTTTGGTTTGGGGTTTTTTTAAGTGCTATGGGGAACACTGAAGAACAGAAAAAGAAAAGATGAGTAAAACCCATGCTTGCGTGCCTGTATGTCATACCAAGGAAAGACAGTGAATATGTGTGTAACGTAACATAACAAATATTAGTACCCACTACAAATGAACTTCACAAGGACTAGCTGGAGAAAGGATACAACCAAGACTTCCAAAAAAAGAAGGAAAACTAATATAAGCAGTAACAAAACCTGCTGGTAGGAAACGCTGGCAGGCATTTTTGCCGAATCTTAAAAAGTACGATTTTTATTAAATCTTATTGTATTAGTTTCCATGCTTCAGAAGGATTTTATAACTATCACATCCCATCCTTCTTAACTCTTAAAATGTTTTCACACTGCAGAGGTTGGTTTAGGTAGTTATGACTTTCTGTTCTTAAAAGGAAAACAGTCCAAGACAGTAACAAAAAAAAATTGTTTTAAACACTCCCTCACATGTTCTGCCACAGAACTTCTGGTCCAAGGAAAAAGAACACTGTAGAAAAACAGTTTAAAATTACATTATCCTTGGATGTCTTGGATTTATCAGACTATTACTGAGTAGCTTATGAGACCTTTCATTAGTCTCAGTATCATAGACAAAAAATGTATCACTTTAGTTAAGTAAATACTGCACAAGTTTCATAAGACAAGAAAAATCTGGGTATGAGCATAGATTTCGGTTCTAAAAGTTCTCTTTGAACTGCTGTACTAGTTTGGTCAGCAGGCTGGTACACTGCCCCCTTGGTAACAATGAAATTACAAACTATTTATCTTAGAAGGATTGATTTTCTTATTTTATGTCCAGTACATTTTGGCTGGATTTCTGCTACTCTTTGGAGGTTTCCCAGCAGAAACTTTAAATCAATTACCACTGATCCAAAAAAAAGCCTCTGTCTGGACTTTAACCTAAACCAAAGTTTTTTCACATTCCAAAGCACTGATTTATTCACAGGTTTCAAGTAATACTCAAAGACAAACACTTCACACCTCTGATTTAATAAGCTTATCTGCTTTATTTTTCATTTAAAAAGTTTGTTGGCACACCTACCTGTAGAGACTTCTGATATCAACCTAATTTCTACAGCTTTTACGAGACTAAACTGTCAACAGGACAATCTGATCCTTTTGGGATCTGATCCTTGGATTTTTATTATTATTTTTAACAAAGTGGGCTGATAGAGGAGTTGATGACAGGAACGGGACTTCCTCATAAAAATCCAGATGAAAAGTTGCAAGTGCCTATTACTAAACACATTAGCAGCTCTGATGTAGAAACTGAAAGATCCTAGAGACACCAAATGTGTAAACTCCTGACAAAGAAGTTAACACTAGATATTCAGTTTAACTTCTACCAAAAAGTACACAAAAGAAAAAAGCCCACAAAAGAAGTATTTACCACAGGAGAACCCATTCAACAGACTTCAGATAGAAGGACAAAATTATGTCCACCAGCTGTCTGCTTCCTAGTAAACAATATACTAGCTACAATTATAACAAATATTTTTAGTTGAACCATCACATAGGATCCATATTTCACAACTGCATTATTCCATCCACTGGGCCCTAACTTTCATTCTTCTATAAACAAGGCTACACCATCCAAAGCTATGCCTAAATAAATTGGAGGTAAAGTTTTTTGCTTTAAGGAAGGCAAAAATAAGCACAGGTATGTATTAGTGAACACACATGGAAAAACAGCTTTGTTTTTACTCAGAGAAGAAACATGGAAGGTTGGGAGATTTAGCTGTTATTTTGAATGGAAGCCATTTTTATTTTGCTTGATTTTGCCCAGTTATTACCTGATGTACTGCATTTTTATACTATAAGAGCAGAAACGAGTCAAAGGGTTCAATATACACAGAGTGACCAGAAACTACCTGACTCTCAACAAGAGAAGCAATCATTTGCTCAATGCCTGGCTGCTACCTGGCTTTTTTCCTAACGTTTTCATGGAAACAATATTAGCCTGAATAAAGTAAAGATCATGTACTATTTTCTATAAAACTTCAATTACCTTATTTTGATTAATCTGATCACTGTTCCCATGGAAATTAAGTTTAAAGGCAGCTGACTGCCTCCAGCTAAGAGTGATCTCTTTACTTACAGATTTCAGTTGCTGGCAATTGAGCAAGTCTCAAAAAAATTACTTTGGCTTCAAAAGTAACACTTTATGTGGCATTTCATGAGGAATAACACCTTGCATTACACTTTTTTTAAATGTAATGATTTTGATGGAACCAAAACGACTCATTGCTTCAGTGGTAATTACTCCAAGTACGAATGCAAACTACTGTCAGTCATCAAGAGGCTTTTTTGCAGAGCATTATTTTCCCAATAATTTTCAGCTTTAGGTAAGCAGAAAGCATATGGCAAGTTTGTATTTTGGTATATAAATTAGACCATTACCTATAAATATTTTGGATGAGATGAGTACTGAAACTCCTTCATATATATTCTGTACATAAAACCCAAGTAGGAAGCTTCAAAAATTAACTAGAGATCAACCTTCCTCTCCAGAAAATGAGAAAAAGAATGAGAAAAAGAAAAATCTTAAATTTCTTCTAAGCAGCTTTAATACCTCTTTGCAGATACGGTATCCTAATACTGTCACATACTCCCCACTACCTACTGCTAGGTAGTTCTTTAGAGCTGAAAACTGTATTGTGTTTTACCAACAGAAATTAAGGCAAGACTCAACCAAACCTGTTTCAACAAGAGACTTTCACTGAACAAGGACATCCTTACAAAAATTAAGATTTCCTCAATCTCTGATGATCTGGATTTAAAGAACGACAAATAACTGCCACCTATTATCTAATTCATCACTATTAATGACTTCAACTATAGTAAATTCCTTCTCCTCTTGCCAGAAATAGCAAAAGTTTCCACAGCAGCAAAACGGACCACATCTGTGCACTGTTTGGACAGTCTGCATTTACAAGAATGATCACTTTACTTGTGCTGCGAGAAGCCTTTGCTTGCTTTCTCTGACTGAAAGATGTAAACTATAGTGTATGAAGTAACCTTGCTTGATTCTCCTCTAAAGTTTGAAGAACAATTAATTTTCATTGGCCATGAATTGTTACTGGCTGTCAACCACCTCCTCCACACTCACACTTCCTCCTCCAGATGTCCCTTACTCACACTGCCTTTTCCTTCATTTTTCCTATCTCCAAGGCAAACAGCACTTCAGACCACAACATGAATTTAGAGAACTGCAGCCTATTCCCTTTACTGGGGAGGCACAGCTTTTTAAAAATAAATATGGTTGAGAACTTAGCAGTAAAGAACCTTAAGGTCTTCAAATATCAAAGAAGCATTTTTGTGATTGAGCTATCAGTTTCAATGGGTCCACCCACTCCAAGGTGGTCCATACATCTCTCCAACTCCCCAGTGCTTTCCCTCAAAAGCACAACCCTCTCACCTCTGTTAGATAACTGAGGTTAGGTACAAAACCCCAGTCCCACTTTCTCTTCTAGTGCATTTTCCAGGTTTGCTGTTCTTGGGTATTGGTGCTCCTCTGAGCTCCTTCTGAGGTGGCTGGTTTTGTCTGCCTGGAAATCAGAAACCACTCTCACACCACTGCCTTAACAGGTGCAAATATATTAGCCATGAAAATCCCTTCACAGACACACCCTGCTCTCTTCCTCTTCTATATAATGATTAACAGAAAAAAAAAAAAGTCTTGAGACGTGCAGAAAATAGACAAATTGAACAATAAATTATGAAGATTGTATAAATATTAGTTCTAGAGAAAACTAGTAATGGAAAAGTAATGGGAAAGTTTTGTATAAGTTTTGTATGTCCAGCAAAAAGTATTTCAATGTCAGTTTCAAACTTGAAGTGCAGAAGTAGTCAACATATTCCATCATCAGCCTTCCATGCAGAAAGCCAACTCTATCTCAGTATGATCTCCAACCTTCATTTTTTATCACGTGTCATGCTCAGGTCTTACACTATCTGATACATCCCCCTCAGCCACCATCTACTTTTCAGGCACACTCAGAGATGTCATTCCCTCCGTTTATGGGTCATCCCCACCAAAAATACAGGACAATGCATTCAGAACAATCAGTTGTCACACACAGCTGATACAATCTGAAGTCCATTTTCTCTAACACTCTTATGGGAAGAAGATCCAAATCTTTGGATGCTTGAGCTTGTGCTCAGGCAGGAGCATTCACCATTTGGATGCACGACATGGGAGGTGAATGCACATGATCTGGGCAGCACACACCTGGATGTTAGCTGCAGAACAGCTGACATATCACAGGGTAGGGGAAAGCTGCACCATACGAGCTTTCACAAATGCCAAAATAACCTGCACATCTCTTCCCACGTACAGTCCAGACTGAAGACTTAGTACATCATCTGTGGGTAGTTGATTTTATCACTGAGGATGTGTCAAATCAATCCCTTTTGCTTTGCCTATCCAACTTAGTTTTTGTAAATATTATCTTTATATTTCTTATTGCCAAAAATGGAACTGAAACCATCTACATTTACATATTGAAAAATCTGAGTAATCACACTGAAAATTTCCAGTGCTTCTATACCACAATGACTGTAAAATTTGGGCTCTGTAATCATGTAATTCAATTTACATGCCAAAGAAATTTCACCAGGATATACTTGACTAGTTTATTTTTGGTATGTTTTTGCAATTTACATGGTCAACCTCTAGCACATAAAAAATATACATTCTTAGAACTTCAAGTCAAATCATATCCAGGTGAAACTAAGAAAATTAGCACAAATTAAGGTTTGCAGGGCCAAATGCTATGCAGTTACAATAAAATGATTCACCAAATATTCCTTACCTTTGCAATAGTTTTTTTTCCTAGTGCAACACACAGCTTTTTGAATGTACAAACTCTTTCCTGTCAAGAGAAAGAGCAACACCACTTGCTGTGGCTTTTTTTTCATAATGGAAAGTACAGTACTGAGTTGGCCAAAAACAATCAGTAAACTGCAATTGGTTATGAAATACTTTGGTAGCTGTGCAACAGAAAAGTTTACTCAACTCTTGAGCATTACATCCACAACCAGAAATGCTTAAGGCAACAGTGTGAGTGGAAGCTTCATCCTGGAGCTAAACAGACAAACAGTAAAACGTGTCTGGTGCACTAACAGCAAGCAAACGCACATGGAAATTCTTGCAGCTCCTCTAAAAATAATCCAAAGGAGTAGTTAGAGCAGATCTTTATTTATCCTTTCTAAAAAATATCCAAGCTGAGCATGTGTACTATTTCAGGTATCGGCTATGTCAGTGCTCATAATTACCCTAGAGAATCTTCCCTTCATGTTTCTATTCTATACATCTCTACTTTATTAATGGGATCACTGCTATATAAAAAGCAATGAGACAGCTGAAGATTTTTGGTAAAATTTGAGAGTCATATAAGACAAGAAAGTAAGAAATTGAGGGAAGCAGAAACAAATTTTAAACACTACCCAGAACTAGTTTTCTCTTCCAAACTGTCAACAACAGTTGTAGGTTCCCTCTTCTCTGTACTTTGTAAACCAAAATCTAATCAACAGATTCCTTTGTGAAGAAAAGGGACAGCAAGAATAGTTGCATCAGTGTTTGCTGGTTTTACTAACTATAATAGGAATGTACTGTAGGGAACAATCCAGTATTTGCAGGGGAATGGATTGGATGATCTAATACAACTTTTCCATTTCTTACTTCTTAGAACAGCTCAGGCTGATCCAAGTTCTCAAAGAGATTTCTGTCCAACAATACTGAATGAAGAGAACTGCAAGACAAGGTTTGGGGCTTTTTTTTTTTCTTCTTCTCTTTTTCTTTTCAGTATTAAGAGAGCCAGAATAGCAAACCATATGCTATAGTATACAACCATGAAGAAAAAGCTATAGTAGTTAAATACCCATAAAACTTAGAATATCTGTAGAAAAAGTAGAAAGTTCCTCTTATACTTAAGTATTTCAATAATTTTGGAGCATTTTATCTATTTTATAACTTAGGAAAAAAGCTCTTTTATAATATCTGAAATTATTAAACAGTAAGGTAAGAAAATCAGTGTAGAAATTTTTAATTAAGCAACGTGCTAAAATAGAGAAATATCAGTGTTAATTGGTAGTATACCCATGCTCCTTTTCTTCCTACACTGCCACATACCAGGATCGCAACATCCTTGGCTCAAAGCTAGTGCACATTTTTTCCTTTCTTTTTCTTTTTTTATTACAAAATATGTGTCATCATACTCTGTCTGCAGAATTAAAAACATTTGTCTTTGCAAGTACAGTTGACTTTAAGAAGTTACTGCTAGGAAAAAACAGTCTTTCAAATAAGACACCAGAACTCAGAAAGAAAGATTTGGCACTCCCGAAGTCTTGTAATAGGGAAAAATGATGGCAAATGGGGTTCGTTCTTCTGCTCTTACAGGTCTCTTCCAAAAAGGCTAGGGACTGTCTTCTCTGAAACAATACTGAACAATCCTTCTAAAAATGCATTAAAGGTCAAACAAATACCATGAGTTTCACATACAGTTAAGCCCATCTTGAGGCAGGAACTAGATAACATTTTGAAAGCTCTTTGTACCCTACTTTATACACCGGAACTCCACAGAAATCAAAGGTGAGGCTCAAAAGCCTGTGACATGCACTGGGTCAGACCAGATGCTCTTAATAATCTCAGTTCTTGTAATTAAAAAACTTTGTCTCTCAAATGAAATTAATATATTGTATTAAAGAAGGGCAACTAGTGAACACTAAAGATGTAGTTTTGAGATTTCAAGAATGACATCTATTTTAAGATAGTGTGAGGCTTAATAGGACATTAAAAGAAGCATCAACAGGGTCAGAGTTACATGTATGTTTAATATTTGGACCTACAGAGCACAAGATAAATAATTAAGATGGTTGGAATAGTTCAGTGCCTTCTTGTTGTAATTGCAATAGAGATCATTCCCTGAACCCCTTTCTCATCTTTCTTTTCTGTTTAAGTCAGAAAGTCCAATCCACCCTGCAATAACAAACATGGTAACCAGGGCATGCAACCAGGAGAGCTGCTAGGAAAGCCAACTGCTCCAAACTGGGAGCATACTCCAAGTGAGTAAACCAGTTAACTGCTGTCTTCGTTGGAATAAGAAGCAGAAGGCAGTAAGTGAAGGAGTTTGGAAAGGGTTAGGTTTTGCCTCGATAAAAAATTAGAACAAATGTTGAAGTGTCAATGTTTCACAGATCCACACTCATTTTCTAGCCAGCCTTCTTTTATTCCCAAACCAGAAAGAAACCTAATTTAGCAACTGACCTAACATTTTGCTTAGATGCACACCACTGTCAGCCTACATCAGCAAGATGACTGGTATTCCTCTTACAGTGATCTTCTGAGCCACCTGCACAGACAGCTGCAGCAAAGCCGCAAGGAGTCTGGGAATCACGGCATTTTAGAAACTTTGATGAAATTCTTGGCAAGTATTGCCAAGCACTGTTCCACTGTTTGTTGCTTTTGCGTATCAACTGCCAGAGAGCACTTATGTTTACTTTTATACGCAAATTCTCAGATATTTTGAGAAGTATCACCAAGCACTTGACCAAGTATCAACATTACTACATCTTTTTCCAGAATAAAATAGCTGAAAGAAATGGGAAAATGTGATTCTTTCAAACCTACTTAGAAATAATCCCAATTTTAAGCTTCCTCTAGATCAGTAATTGACAAGGGTAACAAATTCTGTACAAGTCTGGATATATTCACAGCATGGGTTACTACCATCTACTGACTCATTTGAGACCTCAGAATTTCCTTCCAGTTTGAATTAGGTCTGTACTGGGGACTGGAGACATCTTTACCATTTTGTAGGAGTGGAATAGTTTTAACCAGCTGATTGGTCCCATTTTTCAGCTATACACAATTTTAAGTTTATTGGGGTAGCTCTGCATACTCCCACAGCATGCTTTGATTTCTTGTTGCTGATCATTTTTGTAGCAAAATATTTTACTCAAGTATTCGCTCAACTTATTTTAGGCTGTACTTTAGTCCAGCATATTTATGAGCAAAACACAATATTAAATGGAGACAAGCCAATAAAAGAAACAGCTTACTAGAATTTCAGTTGACTTTGTTAAAGGAAATTATTTTAAATTAATGTGGCTACTGAACTCTTGCCATACTTGACCTCAGAAAATATATTCCTTCTAATTTTTGCTGTGAACATTTATTTATTTAAGCTAAACTCCAGGTCTTGAATGTTGACCATAAAGAAGTGTCAGATTTCCTGCTACTATTTTGTACCCTTTTTTCTAAACAAGGGCAAACAACATATGTTTGTTGCATTAGCATTACACTGCCAAAACATCACTCTTAAATGAAATCATCTATGTATTTTTGGTAAAATCTTATTTAACAACTTCCACCCTGACAGAAACAGAGTTAAAACAAGGCTGTTTTGTTTTCACTGAGCAACAGTTTGGTCACTGGTTTACTAGATGGCGCTCAAAACATTTTTCCATATGCTCTTCTCAAAGAGAATCTGACTTAAATGTGGTTTACCTTCACCAGTGAATGAAGGCTTTTTTCACCAAACATATCCCAGAGGAAGGTCAGGTCTTCCTGGCTGTCCACATGTGGCTGCAGCTGGGCTGGCAATGCAGCCAGCAGCTCGTACAGACCTATAAAATGAAAATAAAACACAAAGTGTAATCTAGGGTGATCTCATTAATTTCACTTAACAGTTCTGTGTAATTGGCTGCCTGGAGCATGTCATTTTAACTGAAGAGGGAGTCTGGAGTATCCAGCACAACATTAACTTGTAGAACCAAAAGGAACATTTAGAAAAAATTACTAAGGAACAAGTATTAGCAGTGTACTTTTTACCTTGTCACAGTTGTCAAGCTTCTACATCCATATGTATTTACACAAGGTTATGCAGAAAATTCATAAAGGTTTTGAAAAAAGGAAAAACCCAGAAAAAAACATACATTCCTTTGCTTAATCGTTATTCCATTTCCCTTGATGTTAGCCAAAGAGTGAAATGAGTCATGAATAGGAAAAACTTCCTTAAAAGAACAGAAACTGGATAGGGTGGTCCATTAAAAAAAGCTTCGTGGTTTCTCTAAATATTTCTTGCTAATATATTGCTTAATATTTTTTTCAATCCTGTGTTCAGCAAGGATCCACAGCAATACAAAAGCAACTTCTCTGTTTTGCAGGATTAGACTTTTAAAAACAAAACCAACACAGTTTTCCCAGACACACATGCACACAGAAATATTTCAGTAACATTTTTAATTTGCAGGTATTTGAGATTCTCTCTAGGGTTAAAGCAATTGCTGTTCTCAGTTATTTGTGGCACACCTCAGCAGCGGTCTCTGAGGGGCAGACAGTAGCACACTGTTCCACAGTAGCGTACAGCATAAAATATCCATCGTGCACACAGGCCGTCAAAGTGCTGTCCAAAAAATGTAGCAACAGTGTTTGCAGCAGTCCTCTTTAGGGAGGTAACCTGGCATGAGCTGATATCAATTCATAGCACATGTTTAATTTTCCAGTGGGATTACTTGGGGTAAAAAGGACAAAATGCCTTTTTCTCCTGTCTGCTGTCTACAAAAACACCAATAGTCTCCTGGGATCCAAGATACACGGTCCTGTTATTATTTTTAGTCTGAGTAAGTGCTGCTGTTCATCACAAGAACAGATTTACAACATATTCTACTGGTAAAAGAACACTGTTGTAAATTACAGGCTACATATTGTTATTATGCTTATTATCTCCTTAAAACTTATAATTTAGAATATCTATTAGTAAACAATTTCACAACCTTTTCAGGCAGTACATATCCCTTTCAACATTACATACAGCACCTTTGGGTTCCGATTATTTACATTTTCATCTTTTTACTGCCTCTCGGTAAAATATTCTGGGAAAAAAAAGTTCTTTCCAGATACATTCTTTTTGTGCTCCAAGCATTTTTTGGTGGTTTGCGTTCACTTCTCTTAGAATCCTGCTTTTGTTCAAATCTGTTCTTGTTTTCGCTTCAGAAATACTGCAAAAAGAAGATACAACTCAAACCACTACAATTTTGCAGACAGAAAAAAAGACCATCAAGCTTTGCCTAGCAAGATACAATCAGTGACTGAGCTGACACCCAGAGAAAAGAGGTCTGAATGGGACTTGTGGCTCCAACATCCCAGACTATTAGAACTTCAGAACTTAGCAAAAATGGTTGTTTCTATCACACAATTCATGAAAACATTTTTATTTAGAAAAATTAAAAAATTATTTATTTTCTTTTAGAAAATTAAAACATTTATTTATTTTCTTTCATTTAGAAAATTTTAAAAATTCTTTACACTTGGCCACTTTTGTTACTGTAAATATATTTACCTCAAAATAACCTGAACGTTGTCAGGAAATGGAATAGAAATCTTCAATGTAAACTTGCACTGTGGCATAACGGCTTAGGAACAATTAATGTATGTCATTCAGAAGAAAGAAAATAGTAACTTCAGCCACTTCCTTCAAATAAAAGACGTGTAACAGAGTAAGCTTTCTTTTCCTTGATCCATCAGATCTACTTAAATTCCACATGTAATCAACTATAAAACTATTCTCTCCTTGTAACTTGCTCCTCAAAGCTTTGATAATCAAATCCCTAGTGAAAAATAAAACGAAAGTTTGTATTTCCTGATGGATTAAGTATCAGTGACACAGGGGGAGGCTGAATCTGCCCATAATGAGACTTTGGTTTTACACACAAAACTCCCAGCAGAAAACCCCGCCTGCCAGCACTCCAGGAGTTCCAAACCCTGCAGGTCTTACACACGCGAAGGTTTCACATCCAGCTCAAAAGTTTCTGTGGTCTTTACTTATTTATATACCCCTGAATTGCCCATTCCAGTGAAACGGGGGTCCATGTCCCTAGTGCACTACTCCAGCTTCGACAGCAATGCACCCAATCTGTGCAACTCTCCTGGGGAAGTGGAGACAATTAGACAGGCGCTGACTGATTTTATCCAATATCATAGCCATGTTTCTAGTTCTTCCCTGCTTTGGCTCTAGGGTCCAGTGTTCATAGCTTTTAGCCAGAAGGAAAGGAGAATCCGGCCCTTCTCCGCAGCAGTGGAAACTGAGGACTGCGCCATGCAGCGTCTTGGAGAGCACCACGCTCTTGCTCTTCACACTCCTCCCGAAAATGAACACTATGTAGCCAGGAATTAAAAAAACAACTCAATCAAGGAGCCAAGTAAAAATCAGGCAGAAAGAGGACTTAGTGTCTTAACCTGGGGAGAACAGAAGACAAAAGACCTAGAACATGTCTAAAGTTAAATTTGTGCATTCCAGATCACCTGACTCAGCTCCAGAAGGTATTGGCAGAAGAAGGTGGCAGCACCTCTAAAGATTTACCTTTTCTCTTGTTCCTTCTTGTTCCTTCTGCAGTGTGCAGTACCACAGAAACAAAAATTTTCAGATGGGCATTCTGATTTTTATATATTAAGAAATACAGTATGTGGATCCTCTACACACATTTCCAAGTAAAACATGATTTTTACTTACTGAATTACATAAAATGTGTTGTTGTTATCCATTACACTGTGAAGAAACAGTGAAAATTGTGGCTGGCATGTGACTTTACCAGCACATGGCATATGAAAGAAAGTGCTTTTGTGATATTGACAGGGACACAATAATTTGTCAAGTTAGTGTAAACTGGTAATGAAGTTGACACCACTATATTGGCAGTCACACATTGGCCTAAGTTTAATTACCAAATCTCACAAATTGTCACATGCATCTTTCCTACACGTGATGGGCAGTAGCTCAAATTCCTGCAGCCCTGTAAGATCTCAGAGATGCTGCCATGCAGCAATAGAAGTAATCTGAATTTCATAGTAGAGTGCTTCAGATCAACTTCAAACCTCCTGCAAAACGTCTAAGTAGTATCTCAGGTGGTTCTAGAAGTCAGAGCCAAAGGCTATGGGAAAAAAAGTGCAAGTTTAACAATGGTTTTAGCACTGCCAGGCTGTTAAAACCACGGTTTTTTTAATTGTTCCAGTAGCAATTATGTAGCCTGAAGGGATGCCATACTGATGACTTTTGATTACTTCTAAAACAAAAAATTAACTTTCCAAAAGGTCATAGTAATAACCCCTAAAATACAGATTGTTTTGCAAATTAAAAACACACATTCATTACATAAACCCTGGAGTGAGATGTATCAGCACCTCCAAGCTGAACACTACCACTGCTTGCCAGGCCTTGATTGTGCTCTTGGTCTCAATTTTGATGTTTCTCTTGAAGTCATATGGCATGCATGGACCTCACATTTTTTTGAAAGGTGCCCACAATGTAAATAAACACAACCAAGAGCTTTAAAAAAATGTATCTAGAAGTTGTTTAAAAAAAAAAATGAAAAGCCAAAAAAAAAATGCTGTTGCTTTTAATGCCTTATGTTGGCAGCACTGTGTGGAGTGTCTTGCAAAAAAAAAAAAATTTGCTTTTACTATACACTGTTGCTATTCTACTTAGGTTCTTGATTTTTTTTTTAGTCTAGTTTGCCTGAGTTTAACCAGCACTTATATTTAAAAGGAATCATGCACCCATTGGAATTTACTAGTATCAAAATACTTTGGGTGTCAAAACCCAGTAAACATGACTTACACAAGAAAAACTAATTTATTTCAATTTTTAAAAGTAGATAATTTATTCCCAGAAGACCTGAGCATACATAAAAAAAACTAACAATGGGATTAAACGTGGACATGTAAGACAATTACGCAATTTTAAGAGGGGAAGTAAGTCTGGTGATTTCTACAGCTCAGGGGGAGAGGAACCTGAACCCCCATCACAATGCAATCACACCTGAACATTCCCAAATTAGTGGAACAAGAAGAAAAAGGGCCCTTGCTATGTTAAACAAGGTCACACAATCAAGTGGCAGTAATAGGAGTTAATTCCAGATAAATGAGGAAGCTCCTATTTTAGATACCAGCATGCTGCTACTTATATTCATGTAACATAAATTAGGTACAGTATCTAACACTTCCGTGACCTCAGTAAAACCCTATAGAATGAAACTCCTACTAAAAGGAGACAAGCACTGCACATGGGAATATAATTATAGAACTGTTGTAAGAGTGGAAGGGGGAGAGGGTTGTTTGAAGGTACTTACAGAGTCTATTAAATCCGATTACCTGACTCAGAATAAAGAGATTTAAAAGTAATGAATTAACACTGAACAAAGAATAAATTTTTCATAAAATTTAGTTCATTCAAGAGCAATGCCATAGGGAATTAAAGTCCATTAACTAGATAGCTTTGCCTACATAAATAGTCCATATAAACTACACACATGTAGATAAACTAAATCCACATACACAATCCAAAACTAAAATTTACAACAGTTTTTCATGGATAGAGAAACTACTCTGCAGC
Source organism: Aleadryas rufinucha (assembly GCA_013397815.1). Classification (NCBI taxonomy): domain Eukaryota; kingdom Metazoa; phylum Chordata; class Aves; order Passeriformes; genus Aleadryas; species Aleadryas rufinucha. Next base: position 159,118 of record VZTH01009683.1, read on the forward strand.
TTTTGGACTTGTTGCAAGAACAGGTAAGACAAAATGGCTGCAGAATAAGTCTTGTAGCATTCTGCCAGCTTGAACTACGGTAATTTCAAAGGAAAATCCAGCTATGCTTGAAAATTCAGCACTATCCCTGCCTAAAAGGGTAAAAGATAAATTTCAACTTGTTCTTTCAACACACTTAAGCTAGAACTGTCTTCAGAGCATCTTCAGCTTTTTCTAAACTTAATTAATACAATTTAGTTTTATTTGATCTGAAGACCAAAATGTAGCATAATGCCAATTCCAATTTAAAAACGTGTACACTATATTTGCACATGCAATCAGATTTAATAGTAAGAAGCAATGGAAACCTTTTAAATCAGAAACAACAGGACATAAAAGATTTTTCCAGGTTGAAAAAATTGCTTCCTTTGTAGTGTTATATTCTACAGAAGACTGCTTGTTCCTAGGAGGAGAATAAATGGCTAAGCAATTGATGAAACTGTTCCCGTACTGAACCACTCACACTGCAGATTCCAGATGCTCTACATTCTTGACATCAGAATGGAAAAATTTACTGTTAGTCTAGAGAAATTTAATATCACCATTCTTGTCATATCCTTCATAGCTTCATTATTAGGACAAGTCTGTGGAAGCTATAAACTAGTGCTAAATGATAAAAAATATGGTCTCTGCGTTCCATCACTCTTGCATATTACAAGAAAACATCAACTTTGTTTTGGTTAGCGTAAGGGAAGAAATGGAAACGTGGATGTGCCTTTGCTTTCATATGCTAATTAATTTCCTGAATTAGCATTCTGAACAATGATGCCAGACTACGAATCTAGAATTTTTACAGCAGCTGAGGGATAATAAACACTAAAGAACATATATCTAAACGCCCAGAACAACACTGTAAAAATTTATTGTATTAATAAAATGGGACAAACCAACCTTTAAATTTTCCACTTTGTCAAAGGTAAAATAATCAGCACCATTTGCTGCCATTTATAACAAGCTGACATTTTTTCACATTTGAACTGTACTTTACAGTTCTGCGAAGGCTCAGCCGTTTGCCTTACACACAAGCAAACAGCATTGCAGTAGAAACACTCATTCTGACATCCCTGCTGTTGAATAAAAAAAAATCAGTCACTAACACCAAATATTGAAAATTATTTCATTCTGGAATTTGAGATTAGTATTTTTTGCACAGGTTCAAATAAAAACATATGCAGTTTGTCTGTGTATTAGGATGGACACACTGCACTGTCCTATCAGACTCCAGCTGTAAAAAGACCACTATGTGCTCAAATTTATGTGCTACAAGTAATTCTTTTTTTATGTTCTCTTAAGCAATTCCACTGCATATATGGGCTTGCTGACACTACAAAAAGTTAAATATTAACAATTTTTCTCGGCAGAGCCAGATGGATTAACTCATTCCAGTAAGCACCTTTTTTTAAATTTTTCAGTTTAGTGTTTCTACAAAAAAAAAATTAATTTTCAAAGTTACAGAACACTGAGTAACTAGATAATCATGACATGCAACTGATCGGCATCTTGGGAAAAATATCTGTTTTGATTTATTTGTTAATTTACAAAAAAAGAGTAAAATGCTGAAATCCTTACAGATGGCAGAGCAATAGAAATATCAATGTTGTATATTTTTTCTAATGAAAAAAAGAATTTTGCTGTAAGTGTCCTCAAAGAACAAGACTGCATATTCATAAGGGCAACAGTATTTTAACTTAAAAGTTGTACCTAATTTTTATTCCTCCAAGCTACAGTAAATTTGTTAGCCCACCTTAAAACAATGTTATGACAGAAAATGTTGAATGAGTAATCATTTAAACCCATCACTTTTAAAAATATTATTTCCTTCAAAATGGAAAAGTCTTTAGTTTTGGAACTTGGCTTCCAGAGCTAAAGAATACGCAGTTGTTTGAAACAGTTATTGGTCTTTCAGGATTTGTCTCAACATGTGTATTTCAGATTTAACATACCACATACTGTTAACGTTCTGATGCGAGTTAAAGAGTTGATCTCTATTTGCATCCATACAGGGCAAGACTGTTGCTGCAAAGTTCTTGCCTGTATGGCTCATCAAAGCTGGGTCAAAATCGAAACCCCTCAAAAATGTAGTTACTAGACACTGTGTCGACATGGATATTTTCAAAGTTCATAAAATGTACTTTTATGAGTATTCAAAAGCTCACCTATTATCTGCAAGAATAACACATACATAAAACTGATTTAAAGTGACCCATCAAGGACAAATTAACAAGCAGTTTGTGGAAAACTCATACAAAAATTTGATATTCCTTTTTTAAAACAAACAAATCAAAAAAAAATCCTGGTTCCTCCAATGAAGCCTGCATACTATGGCACCTTGAATAACCTTGATTAATTGACTGGTCCTTTCCATAGACGTCACCTTGGCACGTCTTTAGTATTTCTATCTAGATCTTCATCAGCCCTAGAGGAGGCAATAGCAAGTGCCTGGCAGGCAGTCAGGAAAGAACTCATTCCAGCACTAGGAAGGCACTGGACACACTGGCCACGTTTAACTCTTTAGTCACAGTTTGTGAGGTTGTAAGGGACTTGTCACTGGGGAGGGGCAGCAAGGAATACTACACATAGCATTTTACATCTGCAAAAGGAGGACACAATATCTCATTGAGAGCCCGAATAAAGACTTCAAACAATAGAAATCTACACTTTTTTCAAATCAGTTGTGCCTAAGAATAATGGAAACACAATTTGATTACCATGTATCTCAACCTCCCATGGTCAAGATACATGCTAATCATGTATCTCATACAGGATCTATCTGTCACGAGAGTAGAAGAAAAAGTCCTACAATCCTAGGCAGTACTGATGCCTGAAATCAAGTCAGTATTAATACATTCAGTCTTAAGATTCACTGTAGGACCTAGTTTAGGAATTAACACTCAAAACAAGTGATGCCAATACATCAAACAGTCATATACATACAGCCACATACACTTGATACAAAAGTTTATAGAAGAATATAGGAATATACACAAATTTAAAGAGTCAAGTATATTGACAGACTGAGAAAGTTGGGGCTGTTCAACCTGGAGAAGTGTGCATAGAGACCTCCCAGCAAATTTCCAGTATCTGCAGTGGGCCTACAAGGCAGGCTGGAGAGGAACTCTTTGTCAGGAACTGTAGTGATAGTACAAGAAGTAATGGTTCAGAGTGAAAGGGGGGAAATTTAGGTTAGTATAGGGAAGAAATTCTTTGTGGTGAGATTGGTGAGGCACTGGAACAGGCTGTTCCCAGAAGCTGGGGCTGTCCCATCTCTGGCAGCATTCAAGGCCAGGTTGGATGGGGCTCTGAGCAACCTAGTCTAGTGAAAGGTGTCCCTGCTCAAAGCAGGGGCTTTGAAGTTAGATGATCTTTAAAGTCCCTTTCAGTCCAAACCATTCTGTGATCTTATATCATCACCTTATCTTGAAAGTAAGTTTAGGAAAGAAAACTATTTGAAATAATTAAATTATTTCATAGTTTATGTGTAAAACTAGTATGTTGCTTTGAGGTGTTTTTTGTGTGTGTCGGGTTTTTTCTAAACCAATGTGTTATTAAAAAAAAAACCCACATTTTTGAACCCCTGTATTTCACAACAGGCAACAGCTAACAGGGAAGCTTTTCATTACCTCTCAGTAGCAATATATTGCCTTTCGATTAACAGGTTTAGTTCTTTTAAATCAGCCAAGATTTGATGTGATATTGGGCTGAGAAGCCACAGAACTTTCCATATGACACTAAATGCACACAATATGTAGGCTCTGCTGCTAACCTGGATGCTGGCACAGCAAAACTTGAGCAGACAGGATGGCAGTCTGCTCTCAGCAAAGGACACCTGGCATCACTAGAACTGTCACCCAATTGTGCAACGACAGCTTTTGGTCCAACAAACAGAGCCTCTGCTTAGAAACAGTATAGGCTATTGTACTTTCAAATTCACTACAAAACTACACACTGCTCACCAAAAAAGGAAAGGGGTAAAATTGTTTCAGCTGCCACACCCTTTGAATTTAAATTTGTGTTCAAAAACTGGAACAGTTTTGAAGAGTTTATCATCAGTAAATATGCTTACACACATTTTCTGATTCCACAGTGCTGAATCAGTCTAGCGTAATATAAAATATTAACAAAAACCAGAACCATTTAAAGAAATTTCATTTCACTTCGAACAAATTTTCCAAGTCACCATAAATATGTTGATACCAAAATAAATACCTTTCCAACACCAGCAAGTCATATTTTTAAAAATTAAATCAGATTGCAATTAAAGCTAGCCATAGGTCTCATACTTTCCCAAATCTTTCAAATTAATGTTAACCTAAAAGCCATTTAATGCCTCTGGCAGATGGAGATGGGGAGAAATCAAGAATGTAAGGATAAAATATTGGCTCTATTTATTAATTCAGTATAAATTTTGCCTTGGCTATCATATCCATTTTCATTAATATTTAGCCATATCTATGCATTGCAAAGTGCTGAGGAATTTAAGAAGCCTTGAAATTGTGACACAGCCAAAGCATTTACATACTACACTTGCTGCAGCACACCTATGCCTAAGTCGTAACCAAGAGTGTAAAGCAGGAGAGTGAAGGCTCTCCCTCTGCTCTGTTTCCACCACAGGATGCCAGTGGGGAAGCAAAGGCAGTTTGGAGCAAGAACCAATGATCCTGCAAGCCTTTACCCTGGCAGCCTCCAATGGAAGAACAACTCCCAGAAATCTTTCCTTCATTGCTCTCCTAAATGCCCTTTCTCTTCATCTCATAACAATGAGCCCAGATCTTTGGCCACTGTTTTATGTTGCTATGTTCTTTAAACAGGCTGTAAAAATAGAACTCTCTGATTTGTATCTCCCTCCGAATCCTGAAAACTGGGTTAAAAGTCTGAAATAAAAATTTTAGCATTTCAGATTAATTTGTCCTTCTTCCACTATAGATGTTTCTGATGTCCCCCTTTCAGCTTAGCCAACTACTTAGCTTTTTCTTAATATTATGGCTTTTTTTATCTACCTTTTTATCCTTTTCATTATTAAATCCTCTTAGAAAACATCATATTGAAACTGACATGCTCATCAAAATGCATCAATATAGTAGTAAATAAAGAGAAGACATCTATATGACAGCAATAAAAGCAAGACAGCATCTTTTTGGGTTCAGGTGACTGCAAAATCATCTTTGAACTTCCCATTGCTTGCAGTGGTCTCTCACCACTGGGAAGTAAATCCATATAGACTATCCCAGCAAAATACTTCTACCAGCATTCAGCATTCTGACATCAACAGCACGCAGCTTCAGAGGTCGAGATTAATTCTTAAAGAATCACAGAATATGCTACTATAAATGCAGTTTGGAAAAATACCTAACATTTAAAACAGATTTCACATATCTATTTAGTATTATTACAAAACAGAGACAAAACCACAAAAAATGGGAATATTTTAAAGGCCATGTGAACTTAAAATTTGGGTAGTAAAAATTGTGGGTTTTTTTTTAATTAAAAACCTAACATGTATTCAGTTTGCAGTCTTGTAATACTGAGAAAACGCCACTATCTGGCACAGTGCTCGCTCCTTTATGTGCTCAAGAAGAAACAAATGTAAGCCCTTGCACATTTTCTCTTTCTATAATTTACAATATTCAAATCCAAGAACTGCTTCTGACTTTCACTGTATATAAGCAATCTCACACAGTTTTACTTGTTGCCTAAACTTGGCCCATAAATGTGATTTTCCTGCTGACAACACATGAAAGAAAAACATGAAGTCTGCTTTGCACATTCACGCACTGGTTTTTGAGAACAAACAGAAAAGCATTTTTAAACTCGTCAGTTAAGCAAGCTTGATATAGCGTTGAGAGGAAAGAAATCTGCAACAAGTTTACGATGTTTTCACATTAGAACAACACTTAAAGCATAATGTCATCTTGGCTCCACCAAAGTCAGCAACAAAGCTGCCATCTACTACAGTGAAGCCAGAACTGCAATTTTACACCTTCCTATATATACCAGGTAAGTGAATGCCAGATCTCACAGATTTGCTTTACCTGCAAAAATGCAAGTCTTCCTGCTCAGTCTTCAAAAAATCTATGTGATGTGCTTGTACACAGAGGGCAAGCAGACTTTTGCAACACAGAACTACTGAAAGCTTCTGACCCAGCCTGAGGCATGAGCTCAGCCTTCCATTCACGCTGGTTGCTTTAAGGTAACTTTGACTTGACACTGACAGGACCATAAACCTTAAGGGTCACACAGATGTTACACACAATGAGCAGCTTTTTAATTATTATTATATAAAAATAGGTTTTCTATATGGCTAATGGAGAGTGGAAGAGAAAGAAGCATCTGCACATAAGTCTTTGTCCTCTGTCTTTAGGTTAGTGAAGCCAGAGAAATCTGGTAAAGTATGAGATTAAATTAAAAGTCACTGTATCGATCTGAACAAATTAAAACAAAAATTTAAAAAGTATTGAAAATAATGCAGTCATGATTTTGATTTATCATAGCTTAAAGCCTGGTAAATGCCCCTCAAAACAGATTTAAGAGGCATGGCTTGTGTTCAGAAGAAGATACAGGTTAAAACATGGTATGACTAAAGCAGGTGTATGAAGAATGTATATGAAGAAAGCAGCTGCAAGTACATGGTGCCACTTCTAATAAGAGCTGTTGACAAAGCAAAAGCAAGGTAAAATGAACAGTCAGGTAAACATTTAGTCTGATCAAACACAGCCCATCATGAACACTATCCTACTTTTGACAGTGATCTGATGCTTCAGACTATATAAAAAAAATTAAAATCATTAATGCTCCCATACTAGTGACTGAGTGTCCAGTAGTCCATGACATGGCAACTTTCAATATTCACATATGATGCATTTCTATTTACAAGTCCTCACGGAATTCTTTCATTTGTTTTTAAATCCAGGTTTACTTTTATTTCACCCAGCATCTAACAGACATGAAAAACAGGTTAGGCTGTATTTTGTCTGATTGCATTTACAAAAGAGACTCTTAGCAAACAGACTAAACAGGATTATGTCCCTACCCTAAAGGTCTCACTAAGTGACTTGCCTTAGTGCCCAGTGCCCCAGACAGAGCAGTTTCAACTCCTCACATGTCACAATACCAGTCTGTGCAGACAGGGTGAGAGGAAAACTGGCTTACCCATACAGGAACAACAGAGGTAGGAAACATTTTATGCACATCACTATTTTTTAATCTAAGAGTAAGAGTAACAGTAGAGAAACAGGACTCCAGTTAGAAACCACCTGTATCATAACCAGGGTAGAAAGCAGTTTGATGTAACCACCCCAAAAATACTTATACGCGTATCAGCCCCATCAGGAAGTATTGTAAAGAAAGTGGAAGAAAAATAATAATTCTCTTTTCACTCCAAATGCAAATTTTTATTTACAGAAACAACTTATAACTTGCAGCAGAAAAAAAAAAAGGATTTAACAAGCAGTATTATTTAACAGCAAGGTATTAATGGTGTGTACCATGTTTTACTGTAAATTTCATGGGACAATGGAGACACTTGAGTTTTAACACAAACCTTAATTATTAAAGGTATATTTGCAGCATCATATGGATTAAATAGCACAGTAAAACATGCTTAGAGGCATTCTAATGCACAATATTTCAAAATTAGGTTTGTCTTCTACTTTTTGGAGCCCTTCTCTTTCTTTATTCAGAAAGCATGTCCAGGACTATTACTTTTGGACACATTTAACAACCTTTAAAAAACAAACAAGTAATAATTTAAAAAAAAATTAAGGCAGGTTTTGAAAGGACACAAAAGGGTGCATGATAAAGAAAGCAAAGATCCAGAGTGGAAAATTAGCCCAGAGGAGACCCTGACATACCTTCCAAAACTCAGCTTTAGCACACTTAACAGCTTCAACTCACTTATTTCCGTGAGGAGAGGGAGAGAAAAGAAAGGTATGCAGAGATAGGGTTTGGCAAATTCATACTCAAATCCCTTAAACACGGGAATAGAGAGACAAAAAAGCATATAAAACCAAACAACTCTCCTTCCCCATGGCAACAAATAAACAAACACACATGCTAATTGTAAAGATTAATACTTTCATCTAAGATAAATTTTACGTGTGGGGAAAACAAAATCACTGCACTGTGCAGTCTACTAAAAATAAGAATCAAATGCAGTTCCTTATATACATACTTATACACATATTTTTGGATTCCTGACTTGAAATCTCCCTCCTAATTTTCCAAATCTGTTATTTCTGTGCATAAAACTATGTGGCACAGGGGTGGAAAGCAGGGATCTTTGTATTGTATTGCAACCTCAGCTGGATCACCCTTTTTTAACAAACACTCTCAAGCAAAAATACTAGCTTTAGTTATTCCAAACAGAGGGACAAAAATACTGACAGAGAGGGAGAATGTCAGCATAACAAGAAGATGAAATTTAACATTTGAATATAACCTAATATTGCCACAAAGAAGGTGAAAACTATGGAAAGCTACATATCTGCAATCCCACTGCCTGCAGTCAGTGACAGGAACTGGGCTCTGACGTGGAAGGCAAGCGAAGGAACAGAACTCGAGACAGTATTTTTGTTCTCCTAATTTGTTATAGAGTTGTCAAAACTGAATAGTCTGTGTTCAGAAATAATTCCACTGATAACTGTAACTCACAGAGGGGATAGTCTAGACTGCTGCAAATATTAAGGCATGCATGATATCATCTTTTTTTTTTCCCTCCTCCTCCTTTTTCAAGTTAACATTGTAGAAACCATGCTAAGAGGTGAATCCAAATTCTTCAGATCCATCTATAATATATGTTTGGAGCTGTTCTTTTTTGGAGGTTGGGGATGGTGGGGAAGAAGGTGGTGGTGGCACTTTTCAAAATTAATATATTTTATCTGTGGTGTTCATATATCCACATTAACTTCAGGGAGAAAAGGTTATGTTTTAAGTCTTAAATTAAGAATCTGTTGAGACCATAATTAATTATCTTATTTGATGATTTCTTGAAATACAGACTTAACAAATAAGATGTAGAGGAAACATGCCCCCTCCTTGGCCTGCGTACCTGTGTCACTTCCAGATCCAGTTGATAACGCTGGCATGATTTAGTCTGCAGAGTGTCACGCAGAAACCTCAAACCAGCGCTGCAGCCAGAAGGCAGGAGTTTATTTCAGTTTAACTGCTTGCAGCCAAGTTGTCTACAAAGATTTATGTTATGTCCCAGCTTCTCCTAGAAAGAACAGAAACAGAATTTTACAATTAAGAACATTGTTAAATGGTATATTACTGCAGCTAACCAAATCCAATAATTATCATGAAATAAGCTTTTATTTAAGATTCTCAAAACCAAGTGCTATGCATTTCTTTATGACTGTTAAGATTTTTGTTTCCCCCAGGTGAAACAAGTTTTGTTTTCTTCAGTCAAGCCTGTAATCCCATTCTACATTAAGGATAATTTAACACATTTCTCTTGTGTAAATTATACTCTTTAACTCCAGCATGTCAGGCATTTTGGAAATAAAGTCTAGGGGTATTTTATTAAAACTGTGAATAATTGAGGTCATTCAAATTTTGCTACAACTTATCTCACGAAAATAAAACTGCTTACTAGCATGGTAATTTATTCAGTGTTTCTATTTAACCTCCTTTCAATTGTTTTCAGGTAATTCAAGATTTTTTTTGTTATCTGGAAATATAATCTAAATTTTAACTGAAGTTGTAAAAAGTAGGACTGGAGCAAATACTTTTCTAAGGTAAAGAGCAGTTTGATTCGTGGAGCTGATGGAGCCATTACCATGTAAGGAATTTTTCTGTAATTCATTACGAGAAAGTCAGTGGTTTTTTAACACATATTTTGTAATAATTGTACAGGTCTACTGATAGTAAATTTGGGGTCTTTCTTTTAACCACTTCTTGAGAAAAATTCAGAGCACATGTAACAAAAGTTAAAACTAATTTCAAATCTAAGTGAACGCATTTGAGTTCAAGTATGTTAAAATATGAAACTGGAATGCAAACGTACAAAAAGAAATTCCGAGTTAAGACAGCAAATGCCTACTTAGAGCGGGGAAGGGACTGATGTGTTTGCAGGGAGAAGGAAGGGAGAGCGGGAAGTAGAAGCTAGCAGAAAATAAGGGTTTTTTTCCAGATTTCAGTAAACAAAAAGGATCCTTGAAGAGAGAAAGCAGCATAGTTCTGCTTTAGCAAAAGAAAATAAACAAATAGAAGAGCATTTTGCCGCTACTATTGCTGGTTTGTTCTTTGTTGGGTTTTTTTTTAAAACACATTCATATTAATCAGAATGACTTTTGAAGTCATCTTGGCTCTTAAAGTGCATATGTTGGACCCATTTTAACTTGGCAACAGTCTTGTGGAAGAGTGATATACAGGTGCTGTAAATAGTGTATGCTGTTCAAAATTTTGTTTTTCACCGAAAAAAATCCCCACACTGATAGAAGTATTGCAAAAGGTACTAAGGGCCATCCACAAGATTTTTTTTACATAAGTTTTAAATCAATTTTTCGACATAAGTTAGTTGTTAACTTGCCCCCAGGCATAAGTCTATAGTTTAAATAGTCTGGCAACTTTTTTTGAGTATGGGGGGTTTTTTTGTCCCCTAAGCGTTTACCCAATGAATCTGGGTGGTTTGGGTAAGAAGGCAAATACAGCAAAAGCTACCTCGCTGGACAACTGCTTCTATGATGAAAAGAACCAAATAAAAAGTTAAAAGCCTATCTATTAAGATTATTTAGGGGTTTAGGATTTTTTTAGTTATAGAAGTTTATGAAGAAAATAAGTAAGTCTTCAGTTAAAAAAATCAGCTTCAAAAAAATATTTTTACGTTAATCAAATCGGCACAAAAGTCCATTAACTTAAAATTTAAAACATGGATAAGGAAATTAAATATTCCAGAGTGAAAGCTCATCTTATGATGACAAGAGCTGTAAAACATCTATATGCAAAGCTAGCCAGGGTGCAGTTTAAAAGAGGAAAAAAAAAAAGACATCATAGCCAAGGACACATTGTACCAATTAAGAAGGAGCATATTCACTTTACATTAATTCTGCTTGTTTTCTGTTTAACACATAAAGGAGAAGTCCTGTCCCAAACTCAGTGACAGTCCCCAGTGTGAACACACCACAGCAGCCATATGAAGGATGGAGGCATTTTTACTTTAAGATGTGTAAGAAACTGGTTAAAACAAAATGCATCTTAAAGTATTTTCATCGATCAAAAAGAAAAAAAAACAAAACAGAAAGAAACCAAAACCAACCAAACGAGGCATTCTCATGATAAGTACATTACTATTAACCAGAAATTCAGGTTCCTTAAAAAGAGTTCACTGCAAAAAGTGGAAAATCTTGTTGATCTACATACATGCAGTGTACTTCATCTCCATCAGTTTCTTTATTTTTCTTTATTTCACAGTAAATCATTCAGTACAAAAAAAATCAAGCTCCTCATTATTTAAGAAACTTATATACAGCATAAAGTTATTCCCCCCAGATCCTAAATATATATTAATGAAAAATAAATGACCTGATGAAATCCTTACCAGTAAAATGCTTAATATTTTGTTGGAATGGGATGGGGATTTTTTTTTTTTCCTAACGTGCAAATTAAGCTACATTTTTGCAGTGATGATGCTATTTTCTTTGGCTCATTTTATTTAAAATGCTTTGGAAGTTTTTGCCGGAGCCCAGCCATAGGCATTGCTGACTGCTGTATGGAATCGATTTGCTGCAACACAGAAATACCAGCTGTTACAGTATGTCCTGAGAGGGATTACCGAATATTCCTAAATTGAAGTTCAATCCATCTTTCCATAAAAATTAGGAGCCAGGGCCAGGAACGTAACAGCAGTATCAAGTGCACCTGAGGCATTTACAATACCCAGCAGGACTGTTACAAGCAGCCTTTAAAAAGGGCTTATTTTTGAAATTTCATTATTCCAGTTGTACCTTGCTTCTATAGATCGCACCGTATCGGGTTCTGCTGGCACCCGCCGCGCGCACACAGCGACGCCCGCGCGGCCCCTCGCGGCTCCCCCGCGCGGCCCCTCGCGGCTCCCGCCTGACCCCTGGCGGCCGCGGGAGGCGCCGCGCCCGCCCTCGCTCCCCACACGCTGCGGGTGGGAGCTCGCCGCGCCGCGCCACGAGCCTTCCTTGCTTCTGCTTTTAATTACTTAAATAAAAACGTAAATAATGGATTGAAATGAAATAATAAAACGCATCATTTTAATTTTTTTTATGCCTGTGTTTATCTGCGTAATGAAAGACCGTCTCTATTTTACGGCGTTCTGGTTGAACGGCAGGTATTAAGGAAAAAAAATAAGCCTCGATGCCTGTAAAAAGCACAGAAATGCTCTCCTGTCTTCCAACAGCTCCCACACACTCTACGGTCATCAAGCCTGACACAGTTCTAGTCACCTTCACCACCACGGTTCTTAGAGTGACATAACTCCCAGGGTGACACATGCCCCAGTTACACGAGGCCAGGAGCGGGGCAGAAGACTCCCAGAAGCACCTTCCAGAACTGCAAAATTCTGTAATTACAGCTCTCCAAGGGAACCATTTTTCTGCATATCCCACACGTAAGAGAGGCCCCTTAGCAAAGGATGAGGGGATAAATATTGTCCCTGATCACCCACATTGTCAATACAAGACCAGTAAGAATGGGCAGAGGCCGGCAGATAAACCAAGCAGGTGGGAGGCAGCTGGAGCGTTCCAAGATAAATGGCCTTCCATGTAATTTCAGCTTTAGTAGCTTCTTCCTAGCATCCTCTATTGCTTTTGAATTGAAGTGACTTGATCAATCATGCATACGCTTTATTTCAGTCAAGTTCATTTTTTGAGAAAAGATGAAGTAGGAAAGCTGATTCAAATTTGTATTTATGGCAAGCACCATGCATTTGGAGACAGAACACATGAAGTCTTGGTTCTACCTCAGACTTCCCACACAAACCGCAATAAACTCCATAATATTTATTTCTGAAAGGGTATTTTACAAGTTACTCAATATTTTGGCACTTTAATGAATATAAATTGATTTTCTTCACATTTGAAAAGCAGACTGAAGACTTTTGAATAATTTATGACAGATAAAAACATTAAAAGTATGAACATACAAATCAGGAGGTGGGCAGGGTGGGGATGGGACAAATAAACCCAGGTCGTTTGATACAAGAAACATTCAACCTATTTTTTTTTCTAAAGGATGCTACAATTATGACTACTATAACCTTGATTTCCAGGACTAAACCAGAATGTCTGCAAATGGTATTCGAACTACCAGATAGAGATTTCATGTGGAGACAGGAAATTTGACAGCCAGTCAGTCTTGTATTCATTATGGGGCCTCAAGTAATTGAGTGACTACAGACATGTATACAAGTCTCCAAAACCTAGTGAGCACAGGAAATTGCCAAGGGAGGTTTTCTAGACTGGGAAAAGTAAATCTGTTTTGGTAGACAAAATCTGAATTGAAAATGGTGGTCTACTCTTTTGGAAGTTGTAATGTAATGGGATCTAGTGAATTCTCAAAACTCTTCTGAAGTTTTCACCTCCTTAATCACACGGTCTCCGACAGGCTACTGGAACCTGCTTGTGGCTCCTGACGGGCTTCCAAAGCTGCTCAGCCTCCCCTACAGGCAATACATACTTGCTGGCAACAGGAGCCTTCAAAAAACCTTCAACTTGAATTACTGCATAGAGGACATGATGCACAAACGTGATGGGACTTCAAAGATGCTGCAGAAGCAAGAAGCTACCTCTGACTCACTCAGCTGTGTGCATAATGAAAATTTAAACAATCACAAAAATCTCTCTGTATGAAGTCCACTTAAAAAACCCAGGAATATCTACAGCAACAACCAAATGTTATTAGCTAATATATCAACACGGAAAACATGGACTGCCCCAAACTGAAAAGGCCAACAGCTGCCTTCACTAACTTTCTCATGGTCTTGTCATCATATCAATCTTCAGCCATAAGAAGAATTAAAGTCTTCTGCATATTTTTCTGTATAATGTTCTATCAGTGTTCTCCATTTTGTTTATGTTACACCATAGGGATGTTAGAAGAGCCTCACTTTGTGAAAAGGCTTTGAGAACAGTAGATAATAATTTAGACACTCTTAAGGATCCACTTGTGTAACTGCTTGACATTTAATTTATACATTTTTGGTCACATCTTTAACAAACAGCAGTTTGGAAAAAAAATATGTCTGAAATAATTTTATCTTGTAGTGTGACTTCTACTTCCATGGCTCAAATTTGACTGTGAAGTCAGTGCATTGGGAGAGAGATCTCTCTGGCTTCTACTTATGGGAAAATTTTTACAGATGGGGAAAAAAAAAGAGATTATCTAAATGATAAAATTGTTGGCTACAAGGAATAAAAAGAGAGAGTATTTAAGAACTCATGTGCTGAAAAACATTAAGACAGGACAAATTAATACCCCATTAGTCTGTGGTGGTTATTTCCAGCAGTTTGATCAACACCAGAACGAAGTAAGGCTGACTTCCAGTGAGTGGCCATCCTGACTGGTGCCTAGGCTATGTATTTGGACCTTTATCATTTTATTCTCTTCCTCTTCAAGGATGAGCTCCCATTAGATACTTCCTTCACTGGATCATTAACAGAAAACACACAACTTCAGTCACTACCTGACCACACATTTCCAAAAACATGCCAGAAATATATGGATCTCCTTCATATATGAAGGAGATCCTCTCTCATGTTTGACTGAGTTTGTTCAAAGGGCTCAGAAGACAGGCAGAAGGAAGAGAGCACAGGATACCATTTTCTTCCTTCACAATTTCAGCAAGACAGGTTTCTCCTCCTGAGAGAGTAATCCTGTGTCAACAGAAAAATCTCACTAACCTAAACAACTCCAACACAACACTGAAATTGGTATCACAATGTTCTTTTTTCAGACTATTTTCCCCCATAATATTCCATCACCCAGAGAGGGACCATTTATCTAGATATCACCGTTATCTAAACCCTCTCTAAATATAACTGTGAAGTACATTCTTTCAATGAGTCAATACATCATAGAAAAAATAGAAATAAAATACAGAATATATTAAGATATAAAAAGTTGGTAATATCGTTATTAATTTATATATTATGATGTATTACAGTTTAAGTTTTAGACAGTTCCTTGCAGCCTGAAAACACTGCCATGCAAAATGTGAAATATATTCAATAAGTAGCAGTATTACAACAGAGGCAAGACTTTTTGCAACCTGTACCTTCCCTGTCTTTAACACAAAAACCCCTATATGAGCTCTGTCCAGACTTAGATTTTTAATGTCAGTGTTTGAATTGAACACATTCCTTTAAATGCATGAAAACTTTCCTTAAAATAAACACACTAAAGCTACCAGTTTAATTTTAAACAGCATCACTGTTGTAGATGTCAGATACCCTTAGACAGATCCAATTTTCTACAAATAAAATGTACCAACTGACAGAATAATATTAGTTTAATATACAAGTTTAATAAAGCTATTCATTAAAATGTGACCTAAACTATGTCTCAGATCAAAGGTTGCTCTTTCAGTTTGAGTTACTAGTTCGGGCACACTTTTAACACTTTTCCTCTAGCTGCAAACCATTCCTTTCCTTGGAAAATAGCTGTCAGCAGGTACCACAGCCTCTCCATTAATTACCTGCACAAATAGTTTTGTTCTGGCATGGTTTCCTGACAGTCTGTTTGAAAAATGTAAGTAACTACAGTAAATTATACACCTTACTGACCCCCAAAATACTGAAAAAATTGGCAATTTTTCTACAAATAAGAGTTCAGCAAAACCTGCTGCAATGAGTCATCCAATAACCTCAACCCTCTCTAACAAACAATTAAAAATGTTTTGCACCAAGAGGCTCTGCAACTCCAATTTTAGAAATATATTTCGTATTTTAATAGTATTATAATGCAGTTTGATCCCACATTTTAAAAAGTGGATGGGAAATCTGTGATAGAAGTAGAACCAGGGTTAAGGAGATCCTAAATAAACTAGTAAATATTTAACTGATTTAAATAGTTTAGCCACATATTAGCGTCACCAGCATTATTTACTTCATAGTGCAACCAACATGTATGCACCAATTCTCAGGTCTGTTAAACAGCCATATCCAAAAATCATCCTCACAATTACATAAGTATTTAAATTATTATTTCAAACTCAGAAATATCCCCTCCAATGTCAGAATGTTACTTTTCAAACTCAAAATTTTGAACATTTCTAGAGCCAAATAAGGCACGGGTATTTTACAATGCTTCCAAATTTTATTACAGAACTTTTGATCACTCCTTCTTTTTCAGATTAACTACTCTTTTGAACACTTCTCCACTGTTCAGCATAATTTTCCATAATCCTCTTCTGTCAAAATGTGATGATTTATTTTTTTGATAGAGGAGAGGATGGATAAAGAGAAGAGATGAATGAATAATTAAGCATGGGGGTTTTTTTCTGAGAGCAAAATCAGAATAAACCCCACTTTCTTAACATATGCTTTTATCAAAAAAAAACCCCCAAACTACAATAATTTTCATTTAAATCAGTTTCAGATTGCTTTTTTTCAATGTGAAGTTTTAAAATTCAATGAGCAATCTGGAAAGTACATCTTTAGCTCGATTTTGAAAAACATTTTGATTTATTAAGTGGTAATTTATTAGTTGCATCTTGAGCATAAATAACAAAAAGTATTCCTTATGCATACATGTGCCTAGTAAAAACAGAATACTGCACATGGGCAGAGGGCTAATCAGATGAAGTCTGTGTTTGACTTTCACCAGTTTACAAGCTTTGCAAGCCAAACTTTTCTGTGATTTAAGTTTGTAGAAGAAAAGAAAGGTGAAAGTGAATAGCCAAGCAATGACACATTCCAGTGCCTCTATACAGCAGGTACATCAAGCTTACACCAGACACTTCTTGCAGCCTTCTGTCTTCTCTGAAAGCTACCCATGACCATCCTTCATTTTTGAATTCTCCAATTCCATCTAACTCCCAAATGCCACTGAAAAGCTCTCTTCTTGCTGCATACTCCTCCCTATTCCTTTCTGACAAACTCTGGCAGCACCATGGCATCAAAGCCACTGTATGACTTGTCACCCAGCACATACTTCCTTCCATTTTTATTTTCAAGATCTTCATTTTCTCCATTTCCTTCTTTCCAGGAGAGAAGCTTTCCGCTCTCAGGCCAAAATCCACCTTGCAGTTTCTTGCTTCACATCTATATCCATTTTACCTTTTCCCTGTATGACACTGCTATGTACTCAGTATTCTTGTCATGAATCCAAGAACTTCCAGTAATCAACTTGGCCTTTACCCCTCTCTCTATAAATATTCCCATCTCCTGACACTTTACTTTTACTTCCCTTACAGTTTTCACTTTGTCCTGTCTCCATTTCCACTCCCACCCCACTGACCTTTTACACCATTTTTTCACACATGAAAATGGGAATGACTCTCACACCATTGCTTTCCAAACCTAGAGTCAGTTTCCAAATCTATTTTTAACCAGCAAATCGTTGTTTTACTGCTCTCCAAATATCTCCTTTAAGGCTCTTCCCTTTCTTCTAGAACATGGTTTAGCTGAGTTCAAACAGGCAAGAAGCCTAAAGTGTGTGCCACATGTCAGCAGTTGCAGACAGGAACAACCACGTAGGAAGATCTGTCTGCCTGCAGCTCTGCACCATCTCCAGGATGGAACCACCATCCTCAGAGCAGGACTTTTCTGTGTCTTCAGTTACTTATAATCAACTGTAATACTCTAAAAATTTTGGAACCAATAGGATATATAGTTTCCAAAATTATACATTAGAATTCAAAGGAGATACCATTAGAGTCCATCCTTACTTTGTAAAGTTTGATTTACTCTATGAGTCAAGTCACTTTGCACACTTCAGTTATGTGTAAAATTAATTAGCAAAAAAGGCACCACCTGGAATTAATTCTAAGTTCTGTCTCGCCAAACTATATAGCCTAAGTTATAGTCCCACAGTAATCAGAGTGCCTCTCAGGTTCAAGTCATATTTTCAAGATTAAAAACCACTTAATTCAAATCTGAGATACTGCTGGACAAAGAAGAGTCAGGTTTAAGGCAAGGAGTAAACTGTATGACAAGTTCACACTGCAGTGAAGACAAGCTCTCATATTTCACTTCATTTGGCCAAAAAAAATCATATTCAATCTTTATGAAGAAAATAATTTAAAATTATAAAAGGTCAATAAACACAAATGCTAACAGAACTAAAGCTGGCAGTGCTACATACATGAAGACATTTTTTTGTGTTTTTCTTGTTTAACTCACAGCTTAATACATTGCTTTAAGTCTTAATGTATACCAAGAAAACACAGGATATGCAAAGAGTCCAAGTTAATGTTGCTGTTGGAAACTTAATGTTTGCATTTCCTGGATTTTGGAATTTTAACTAGGTGAACAATACTGCATTGATTCTATTTTGGCATTTGCTAGAAATACCAAAGTTTTTTTTTCTTTTTTTTTTTCTTGCCTGAAACTATATAAATCAGAGCTAAGCAATTTGTTAGTGAACCTTTGACATTTTTTGTTATTCATTGGTCCTCTCCAACTTACATATCTTGAAGTTTACTGGGAAATGACAAAGGTGCCATATGAAGCAGTAAGCATATCTGTGCCAGCAAGTGTAGCTAAATTAAAGTGCATAAACATCTTAAATAAATCTAATGCTTTGCAAAATAAAATATTGTGAATACAGAAGTTTTGATGATGCAATGCAGAACTATTCTACAGTAAAATGTTTCTTTGAGATGCTGTAATTGAAAATTCCCTAATAGCACTGAAGAAGTTAATACAGGAATTTGCACTGTTCCCATGCATGGCATATACTCCCCTATGCTCCTGTAACAGGGTGTTACCAGAGGTCAATCTTCCCTCTGAATTAAAAGCTAAAAATACCTAGGAAGTCAAAAAAACCCAGAGAAATGGCAGATAACTGAGTTCAGCTAAGCTACTTCAGTTAACACATATATTGTACAAAAATTGTAGTTACTTCTAAGTGACTGGTCTCTTTGAGTATGTATTGGTGTGTGTTCCTTGCATTAGTATCCTTGAGATGGTAAGATATGGAACAGAACGGGGGCTAGGGCTCATCTGGCACTCTTGGCTCCTATTTTGAAAGATGATTTAAGGGTACAACACGGATAGAGATAAGTTAAATACATGTTTTAATCATCATGCATTCTCAGAATTCAGAAATTAATTGGGTTTTTTGCTTGGTTTGGGGTTTTTTTAATAGCTAAGGTAAGAGATGTGTCTCCAGTGCTACCTTTTCCAGTCAGGTTCCTACCCTTGAGAATGATGTTGCATAAAAGACCCTACCAAATTTAAATATCTACAGAACCATCTGATTTCTCTGAGGATTTGCAACATTGAAGAGGCTGTGAAAGGAGAATGACTGAATAAACAAACAGCGAGGAAGCATCCTCACTTCTATTGCTCTCTAGATGGATGGGAGGGGATGGGAGGAAAGGAGTCACAATATATACATCAACTGTAAGGTTTTTTAAATTTTTTTTAACTTCTCCTTTCTGAACTTATGATGATTTATAGGGCTTTGTACAAAGTGACCATCAAGGACTCACATGACTCTTAACAGCTGTGAAAAGCACAGGTAGGGCTTAATGAAGGGACATATTGGATTTGTAACTTAAGAGTACATTAAGTGTTGCTGTTGTGACCATTCCAGCATTACCATACCGACAAGAGAGGACATCTGCTGCCTATGGGGGTACAGAGCCAGGTGGCAGAAACACACTGTACTCAGAGCAGAATCCAAATAGGCATCAAAACCAATTTTTACCATGACTTCCAAGATGCCAGAAAAACATCTCTACAGGTAAGTATTCAAAACAAGGTATTTTTTAAAATGTGTGATGAATTTAAAACATTCCCAGAAACTTGCAACTTACAGTGCTCTAAGCCAGGAGAGGGAGCTCCTGCACTTTTCAAATAAGTCAACACGGATTTCATCTTGTCTTTGGAAATAACAAAGCAGTTTTCATCTCATGCCATGCACACATCTGCATTTGACTGCTTAAGAAGAAGAATCTAACATGAAACTTTAGGATATATAATGTTCTAACTATATGTGACTGATATTGTTAAAAAAATTTTGTTAAAATTCATTTTAGTTCCCCTCCTTATAAAAGTAATCATTTTCATATTACAGAAACAACATTACTGAAATAACTGTCTTGAAACTGTTTAAGAAGTGAAATTACATGATCTATAAACAATAACACAATGGGTACAAAAACCCATTGAATTTCTTAACAGCAAAGGGGTGCTATTCCTATTTCTAAGTTGAGTAAGTTAGAATTACAAGAAATGAGGGACTGGATTTTGATACTTTTAAGAAAGTTAGGAAACTGGAGAAATGCCAACTAAAACAAATATTTACAATTTACTACTGCAGAATGTTGCCACAGTTGCATTTTGTCAATTCATCTTTTTATGAAGGCAGTTTTTTTAAAAAACATTTCAATCCAGAATAGCTATTAATAATGTGGTTATTTCTCCTTTTCTAATCAGGATAAATGAAAAATGTTTTACAAATTTTGTGGTCTGTTTCCATACTATAAAGGCAGTATTCACTCCAAGTAAGGGCAGACAACCAAAAAGTCAGAGGGGACAAAACACAAGTTTTCATAGTGTGCTCCATCAGAACAGATTCATTATACCAGAATCATCACTGTGACACCAGTTACATTTTCTAGGTTGAGGGAAAACTCATGGAATAAAATTGATTAGGCACCTAAAAGTTATCACTACAGCAAATTTCTAAATTACTTCTCTTCAAACTACACGTACATAGTGAAATGCCTGGTTTACAACTGAACTAACACACCTTAATCCTGGAGATAACCTGTGTTTCTTGTTCAGTTAAAATGTCCAGGACTGAGCCAGCCCTTATTTTTATTGCTAAGTCTTGTAAAGAATGTCCAAGAAATTTGTACCCATTGAAAGAAGCCAATCTGTGAAAACTCCTCACTAGAAAGCACATGCTAGTTTGAAGAGGAATAATGTCAAAAATATAAGACATAATGTGGTGTATATAGGAAATAACATACTTACCTCTCCCAATGGTTTAAGTTCCAGGTAAGCACTTGTTTCCCAATTCACATCCCTTTCTTCTATTTTGATCAAAATTCTCAGCCTTCCAGGGTCCCTGACCAATGCTTTGATATTTATCAACTTTGATACATGGTTTCATTTTCTATATGGTTAAAGTGACAACATTCTGTGTTTCTTTTCAGAGGAAATGAAGCTAATGACTTCCGCTCCTTACTGATGACTGTATTAGCATTTCCCACACAGCTCTCAGCTTAATCAGAAATATAAAACCTAGCATCATCATATTCCAGCAACCAATTAGCCATCTGGTCTATGTAACTTCTCATCTGACAACTGTAATATTCTTGAACTAATGCTCTGTGCTTGAAAACAGAATTGATTTACAGCAG
The DNA here is from genome assembly GCA_013397815.1 of Aleadryas rufinucha. Classification (NCBI taxonomy): domain Eukaryota; kingdom Metazoa; phylum Chordata; class Aves; order Passeriformes; genus Aleadryas; species Aleadryas rufinucha. Next base: position 180,653 of record VZTH01009683.1, read on the forward strand.
AATCTATTCAACAATGACAAAATCATTAGACTCTTTTACAAAATCTAGAAATTTGGCCTCATGATAGAGAAAAATTATGTTCAGAATTTTCTCTTTGCATCTTCTGTGACCTTCAACTAGGGTGGTGAAGGAGGAGAGGAAGAAAAGTCATAAAGATCAAAAGAAGGGCAAAAGCAGCAGTAATATTTGCTGCCAAATTTCACATCACTGTCAGCTTTTACAGTATAGCAATATAATTATGTAGTATAAATTTCATGCAGTTTCATAACTACTCTTCTCTCACTCATCGGTAGGCTTCAGATTTGCGGAAAATATTAGAGTATAACTGTTTTTCATGGTATATTATTTGCCAAAGTATCACTGTCACAGCTCATTTCAGGTATGGCAGTATGATTAAAGAATACTAAGGGGGCTTTGACATGTAACTTAACTTTCACAAATACTGTAATTGTTACTCATAACATTATAAACTAGCTTAAACAAACATTAGGACCTGGAATTTAATTCCCTAGAAGTTATTAAGTGGATACCAGAAGATATTTCATCATTATGTAACCCACCAGTTTGAAACAAAACAAAATACCACCTTTCAACTGAAAGGAATATAGCCAGCAACAGCCACAGGAAGTGGCAAGGAAATGGAAGTGCAGAAGCACATAAGCTCTCTGGAAGAGTTGTTCAGTGTGGCCTCAATTCTTGAATCCAACAGCCCAGTGGAAGAAACAACTGGACACAGAAAAAACCAGCACACATCCAGTCATCTTTATTGTTAGGTAAATGGGCCAAAAGCTTAGAGATTCAAATTAATTTTTCAAATGGAAATTCCTCTTCATTTAAATGTCAAGCACACATTAAGGGAAAAAAAAAAAGTATTTTCTTTCGAAATAATTCTGTTTTAAATATATTGTTACTCAAGACATTCTTGAAGACCAAGTTGTGCTTCTCCAAGGTCAGCTCCACTGGTCACCAAAGTCTCTTCTACAATTCTTGCCTCTGCCCTGCCCCTACCTAGCTGAGAAAGTAAGGTGGCAGCTAGAAGAAAGAAAACTCTTTTCACACTGTTATCTAGTGTAAAAACAAGTAGAAGTAAGAGACTCATAACTTCACAAGAAATAGACAAACGCTGCTTACTAAATAACCTTTTTGTCCTAAGTACCACATCACACTATTTCAAGTAGAGTCTACATAGAAACAAACAGAATAATGATAATAACCAAATTTAAAACAAACAAACAACCCCCACCCTAAGGGTTAATCACACAAAATATACAAGTACATGTAAATAATTAAACAGAGCATATTTGAAGATCAGTAGAGTGCGCTTCTGTAATGAATACGTATCTTACGTATTGTCACAAAAGAAGATGAGTAAGAGCTGCTAATCTCCTTCCTCGTCTGGACGCTCACAAAACCCCTTCAGGCCCACATGAACTACAAACTTACTGAAGAAATAATCAGAACTAGGACCTCTAGGTTAGAAAGCAGTGCCAAAATCAGAGCACTGATAGGCGATTTAAAAAAAATCTCTTTGTACTGCTATGCTTGAATAATACAGAATAACCACACTGGGCATGCCCAGCCTCTAACCTCCCCACAGTTATGGGCAACAGGAAGGAACAACAGGGTTTGCAGAATACCTGACTCACCGAACAGCCTGTGATAACACTATCACTTTTAATATAAAAGCCATCAGATCTATAGTATGTCAAAGATCAGTTATGAATAATGTCACAGGTGGTTGTGGAACAGTTATCAATGTGCAAATGCACAAGTATTTGAAAAATAAATTACTGCTGTATGAAGAGGAACTTAAAAAAAATGGGGCCGGGAAGTACCTGTAAAAAAAACAAAGCCTCTAGCTGTAGATTTAACTCTGAATAAAATAATAAAATACACCAACTAGGCACTGAGTAAGTTCTTCACAACCATGAAAAGCATGAAAATGTGCTGTTCTACATTGGATATAGATGCAGACAGGTGGAGTTTGAGCTAGCCACCCTAGCCACCACTTTCCTCCCTTTGCTTTTTGGGACCTAAGGAGTTTGACACCCCACCAGTATGAGCTGGTCAGCTGGATTCCTGAAGCCAGATGCCAGTAGTGACCAGCCCAACCACCATCTCTTGTAGGAGACACACCAGAAAGCTGCCACCCTGCTATACATAACCAGCAACTTCTTGGAAGTGGCGCAGCAGGACAGTCTGCGATGAGCAGTTATGTATGTTTCATTGTTCTTATCTTTCAACCCCAAATAAACCCACCCTTGCCTGTGGGTTTAAGGCAATCTGCAAAATAGTCTTTATGTGTGCAAGGGGGAGAAGGGTATGAGGCTAATGGGCAAAAAAGTTGCCCTGGCACTCACTGAGAGCTAAAGGAATCCCTGAAAACAAAGTGCAAGCAAGTATGACCAAAGCATTTGCTATCAGGTCTACTTCCAAACCTTGATGAAGACACTTGCAATATCTAATCTCACCATAAAAGCTAGCCTGGAAGTGGAAGGTGGCTCCTCCTATAAAAATGTAGCAAGTATACCTTGAAACAACCTATGTTCTGTGTTAGCATTGAGTTATCTTGCATCCAAATCCATATTTTACAGTTATAAGTAATCATTCTCTGTCTTCACACTGCCCAAAATACGGCCCATCTCACTCACTGCATGGACAATCTATGCTCACTGAGTATTTGATTTGTCTTTACTGTGTTATGTATTGGCCTTACTTGCTGCAAACCATCCAAGTACAGCTCTGAAGACTGGATGACCTTTTGCTGCTTCTCCACACTACCTGCTCAATATACCAAAAGATATTGGAACATTAGAAGTTAATTCTCACTTCAAAAAAACCTGAAGGTAAGTGCATTTCAAAAAGACACTTGTTATTGTAAGTGCCTAATAATGACTCAATCTGACAAAAGGTAAGAACCTTTAAAAATATTCATACAATAGAATTGTCTAAATTTCAAAGTCTAACAATAGAAGATACTAAAATAGGTTCAAATGGACAGTTTTCTGAAGTACTACCTTGGATAGTATCACAGCCTTTTTACATATGCAGAAAATATTTCCTTGATTTCAAATTACTCAACTAGTTCAATTCAATAACTAGCCTAAAATTCAAGTGACCGAGTCGAACTTCAACACAGGAATGGTTGTTTTCATTTTCCTGTTTACAAATGAAAAAGTAAGCATGACAGGAAGATCTGTTTGTTCGACTTTCTTAAAAGATGGCAAATTTTACGTATTCCTCTAAATTATCATGGAGGCTAGTATTTCATTTTTAAATGAAACTATATTCATGTTTACTGGTGTTATCATAGGAATGCATATCTGAATTTTAATTGAAATATAAAATTATTTATTAAATTCTTTATACTTCCAATTCAACAATGACTTACTGGCTACTTCCACTGAAATTAAGAGCAAAAATATTATTATACTAAAAAATTACATTTCCCTTTGTTCTTTTCAGTAAAAGTAAAAAAAAAAAAAAGAAAGAAAATTCATGTGAAGCTATCCAACTGCTTATATAAAAATACATGGAAGTACATTGTGTAGCTCTGCAAGAAAAAAAGTGTCATTAACTAAAAGGAATGAATGTCTTAAGAAAAGGTCAAGATGTTTCAGGGTAAAAAAGAATCTAGAAATTTATTTTCAAGTAAATGCTAACAAATTATTGTAAAATCTGGTTATTACAAAATAATTGACTTACATAAGTTTTCTGTACTATACTGTAGCTTTACAGTTTTCACACATTTCCAAAATATTCACGCAAGAAAGCATCACTGTACTTAATCCCCAAGTTTGAAGAGAAGGCACAGATGGGTTTAGGTCAGGAGCGCTGATTAATCTCTACTACTGTTTTTGAGACGATCTAACATTTAAGGACAGTTTAATGAACACCTATATGTGCAACACCACAGTTATGATGAGCTTAAGCCTCTGTGGAACAGACAGAGAAGATACTTGGAAGACAGCTTCCAAGGACACATACTGGAAACTCAAACTCAAATATATCTATTTAACAGCATCCCTTGAAAAATTTTAATTACCTCGAAACACTAATTAAAGTGTGATTAAACTCATTAGAACACCCCAGTTGCAGAGGAAGGAGCATGATGTATTCCTCCATTCCAGTTTCCAATGCCATAACAATTGCTGATCTTCCCTTTCCCACAACCTTTTGCCATAGCTGTAATAACCTGGCCTTACTATAGTCTTACAACTTTGACAATAACTGAGATTGAGACATCTGTTCAAAGAGCATGTTGTGTCATGTAGGACCATCAAATCATTTATACAAAATGAACTCAAGCTGTAAGTGCAGATCTCAGAACTGCTCCATTTTAGAGCGCCTGACAACTATTCTTCTGATATTCTTTCAAATTTGGTTGTGAAGAAACAGCTTCCCACAGTCATAATACAAAATCCACCTACATTATCATGGCAAGTGATCAACACCTCCATGGTTCAGGAGCTGAACAAACTGGGGCTTTCTGAAACCCTGCACAAATCCTTGTGGCCGGTGCTCAGTAACCAGCAGCAGTCATTTACCACCACATACACAGACAGCAGCGAGAGGGCACTACACTTGGACCCCACAAAAACTGGCACTACCGGCTCTGCTACATATCCTTAAGGGCCTTCTCAGCTCACATATTTTTGGCAGGCCATGGATGCAAAACCAGCTCAGCAGAATACATGAAACACAGCATAATCTGAAACATAAAAAGACTAAATTTCCATGGCCCACTCCTAAACAATACACAGCTATTCCAAAACTTTAGTATAAGTCTCTCAGACTCCACAGCTCTCCTTGCACTACAAAGGAAAATCTTTCCAAACTGAAGGAGAAAATGCCTTTTTTTTTTCCTGTAGTTCCAGGAGAGAAGACACAAACCAACCTAACACCAGAGGGAGAGGGAGATCTATATCAAGGTTTGTTTAGGCACAATAAACTGAGCTGTCTTATTTATTCTCCTCACTTTCAAGAAATCACGTCTTCTTTAAAATACCAGCTGAGAAAACACTAGTCACAAACAATCAGCAGAAAGAATGTCACATGTAAAGTCATGAAAGGACCAAAAAAACCCAAGGTGAAACTTGCTCTTATTAATCTGTAGGAGGTGCTGGGAGGCTGCCAAGTTAGTTAATCCAAATACACAAACAAGTTAATGATGACCTGAGGGAGCAACACTGGATTTACACACAGAAAAAAACACCAGGCAGGAAAAGATTAAGAAACTGAATGTACTCTATGCTATCATTTCAAAAGCTCTCTAATTCACCAGATGGAACCATGTACCAAACAGAGAAGCAGAGGCTCCCCAAGGAATCCTATTGTGGCCTCCATTCCCATCACAGGATGGGAATTTGCAAGAGAAACTTCAAAGAAGTAAAACTAAGAAGTCCCCTGGTTATAAGTGCTTTTGCAATACCTTACCATGCACCTTCTAGGGACCAAAATGTCTTATTGTGTTCAGCAAGTTCACAGGATCTAAACAAGAAATACTTTATTTTTTACACTATCAGAGTGTAATAGAGAGACAAAACCATGACCTGTTCTGAGTTTCCATTCAAGCTATAGGTTCCATATTTCAATAGCAACAGCGGAAGCCTGAATTCTCTAGAAAGGAAGGAAACATACTTGTTCACTCCTGGCTTCAAAGATGCATATGAAAGCATTTTGTTTTCCAGTCAAATTACTGATGTTAAGTGGAAAAAAAAAATTGTCAGCCTCTCTGAGAAGAGTGAAATTTTCCACATTCTTAAAATGCTTTCAAAGTTAACTGTGGGAGAAATAAAAGGCATCACTTCTAGTTTCACAAGTAGATAGATCAGTTTGCATCCTAAAGACAGGATCAGACTACTTACATAAACATGGGACAGAAACGTCTACAAATCTACTGACAAATGATTCCTAAAATAATTGTATAGTGTTCCTGTTTAAAATAATTCTATATTACATTTTTTCTGTTTTAAATAATTCTCTAAAAATATCAAAAAAGGAACAAATATCTTGCCACTTTGCCCCTCCCCTCAAAATGATAACACTTCCCAGTTATCAGAAATATCTGTATGAACAGAATCACTGTATGTCTTTTACTCCTACATTCAACCACATTCATATGTTCCACTGCATTTTTATTTAATTTTGAAGATAGAGTAGAATGGAAACAGAACTGATGATTGGTTTATTATGAATCAAGTATCTCCCCACTAAGCCAACAACCCTTCTGCTAAATCAGGAAGTTTAGAATTCAGCTGCAATAAGAGACTCCTACATTGCATTGAGGACAGGCTACTCAAAAAGAACTAGATTTTTCTTTCAACACAATGTTTATATTGCAGGACAATCTCAAGTGTATATTGCAGGACAATCTCAAGTGTACTCAAAAACAAATAAGCATTTTACATGCTGAACAATCACCCTTATAAAATAGATACAGACATTAATTATTGAAATCTCCCTTTTTCCTTCTCACTGCTATGCCAGCTATTAAAATACTCCTTTGCTCAATTTGTCTTTAACACATAGGCGTATTCCAGTATTTTGGGGGCTCTAAATTCACTTAGTACCTTAGAAGCAGCTGTCCCAATCTTCTGTATTTAATGTAATTCAGGTAATGATATAACAAGCTTTGCTTTAGCAGTTGATAGAAGCACCATAAAATGTTCTGCTGAGATCCTAAAAAGGTACACCTCACCCAGTGATCCCACCAGACTTCACACTTCCTAAATGTTTTCATCGATGTAGTTTTATTTGGTTGTGCAGACAGACTCAGCTGTCATTCAGGTCAAGTTCATCTGTCACAAATCAGTGGTGGTATAATTGGCCTGTAGGAATGAAATTTTCTTAAAACAATACTTAAAATACTATTTTAGTGAATGTAAGACACCCACACTATCTGTTTAGGAACTCATTAGCCACCATCAAGTCTGAACCGCAGCTAATAAAACAATGATTACTGGTCTTTCCTGGGAATCACCTGTCCTGATTCCCATCACATGGTGTGTACAGAAGAAAGGCTGAGCAAAACCTTGTCACCCTCTCGCACACTCTACAGCTGTCTTTTCAGTCCTACCAGGACAAATTGGAACCCAGCAATAACAGACTTTTCCATTCCATTCCACGTGGAAATGCTTGATCTCAATTGTTCTTAGACCACTTTGATGTGATACTTTATGGAAAAGGAAGTTTAGAAAAATAAAACACCTGGGAAAGTAACTGACCTGTATTTTAGTATAAAATTATCAATATCTAGCACTTATTTTCGGCCACTTAAGTTTCCACTAATCTAGAATGTATCGGCAACCACTGCCACCACTGCCACTCTGCCTCTGTTTTGCTGCTTTTTGATCCACTTGTGAATAATGTGCACACAGACAGAAAGTCAGCTTTGTGTTCTCAACGTGAAAGCAAGTCATTGATAATCTAAAATTGTCTGGAAACCCAAGCCCACCAATTCACATTCCCCAACCGCTGGCAAAGGCGTAACACCACTTTCCTGCTCTTCAGCCAACTTCAAATAGGAGATAAAAACAGTAACTAAGGAAACACTCCAAACCACTCAATACTTAGCCACAGTCCACGAATCCTATCTTCAGGAGAGCCAGCACAGACTATCTACTACACACTGAAGATGACACAAGTAAAAATTATTTCCTCCCCCACCAGTCAGCAGCACAGCATCCACTTGGGTCAGACTGACTCTGGACTACCATCATCAACACTGATGGATTTGTAAAGCTCCTTGTGGAACGCTTTTTTTTTTTGACTCTTCACAATATGTTGTGAAAGTAAGTCCTGTAACTTTTGTCAAGTGTAAAGCATTTTTTTTTGCATTATGTTCAGCACCCCAAATTCTTGAAATAGTGAATAAATAACTTCCTCTTAATTTCCTCCCACTTTTTATAATTATCTTTCATGTCCTCTTTCAAGCACCTCTAATTCAAACCAAAATTAGTTTCTTTACTTCTTTTTCTCTTTTAATGGAGAAGCCATTTCATGACATTCCCTGTTACCTCTCTTTTTATTCCAGTGGCTAAATATCCTAAAAGATTTAGAATTACATCAGTCCAAGAAAAGAAGCAAATGTTCAAGCACTTACAAAATTTTGGTGGGAAGTAATTTTGCCCAGGATTTTAGAAACAGGCTGTAGGTATTTCGATTTCTATTCTGTCTGTACAGAAGCTCAGAAACATTGCAGCATTTCAGCAAGTATGTAGGAGGCAGGGCCCAACCTGCCCATACACAATAACTGGGTCACAGAATTCAACATCCATCTCATCATGAGACTTGCAGCGGGTGATGGAACAGGGACACATGCTCTACTTCTGATTACAAGATGCTGTGTCTCTTTTGTGTTTCGTGATAAGGGAAAAAGAATGAATCCACAGCCTCACCACCCTGCTGCAGAGTTATGCTGGTCTCTCAGTTTTTTAAGCCAAGCATTTTCCTGCCACCCAAATCTCAAAAATGGGCATTTTCTTCATACTACCAATTCAAAAACAAGTTTTCATACTAAAGTACGTTAAAAGAAAACAGAGTTTGTAAAGCCTAAGATGTGCATATACACGTTTTTCTGGGCTTATCCTAGACAAAATGAAACAAAACCATTTACAGCAGGATGAGAGATGGCATCACAGTGCCAAGTGCAGTAGCTCCAAACTACATATGAAAGCGATCACAAGCAGATCTCTGATGTGAATAACAACATACAGGTTGTCACAATCAGTCCTCAGCTATGAAAAAAACACATAAACCCCCAGTATTTTAGTATTATGTGTAAGCAGAGATGTCTGTTTTCCCTGACACATCTGTTGAATATGGCAAAGAAAACACAAGATCTTTACCTGTAGCTTGTGAACACTCTAGAATGCAACAGCCAAGATCACATATTACAAAAAGCTGTCTCTCCAGAGTACTTTTTATTCATGTCATAACAAGGAAATGGTTATTTTGAAACAAACCAAGTTCTGACACACATAAGATCTATCTAACTTAAAACCTGGAGCTACCATTTGACATTTTCTATAAGCTGTTTTTCCCATTTAGGAAACAAGATTTTAAAAAGTTTACGTAGTAAACTACAACTCTCCACCACATAATAAAGTCCTTCAAATTCAATACCTCCTTAAGCAAGTCATTACAAGTTGCACATTACAATCACTTCTTAATTCATCTAGAAATAAATACAATATTGACAAAAGTGCTAAGAAACACATTTAAGACAGCAAATTTCTAATGGGAAACAGAGAAAACCAAGAGATAAAGAATTCAGAATACTCATTGAAATGAAAAATGCCTTCTGCAATCACTCAATAGGAAGATGAATAAATCTATTCACTGAAATTAGCAAATTGAGTTTGCCTTCTTTTCTCTGAATTCTATTAATATACAGACATCGTGGCACAAAATAAGTCTGCACATGCACTTGGATCCATTTTCATTCTGTTTTGAACTGGAATGTCTTGTCTTTGCCAATTATTAACAGAGGCACAGAAACGTGACTATTTCTGCTTTTCTCTAGATGCATCTTCTTTCATCTGTCCTACACACTCACCTATGTTAGATTTGTGACCAATTCCTGTATAAATTGGTAGAAGTTTATACACACTAAAAAAAATTTAACAACCATATATTTTTATATGACTGTTCAAAAACAAATTAGAAGATTCCTGTGTTTGGTTTTTGTTATGTTTCTTGGGCCTTAGATAATTATAGTTTCTAGTACAATCATGTCTTTGTTTATTTCCTCTACACCTGATCAACCTGCCTATTTGAAAAAAGCAAGTTAATTTCAATTTGGAAGTTGTTTGTATTGATAAAGTAATTATGTTCTATGTAAGAAAACATTTAGGCACTTAAGCCCTTAGCATCTGTAACTAACACTCCAGCTTGTGACTTTAGATTGCAATAGGAAAGATTTGGGTTGGACACATTGCGTATTTCGTCAACAGTTTCAAGACAGCTCCTTCAGAACTTTACTTGTGATTAAGATCTAATTCAAGGCTAACAAACTACACGCCACCCACCTTTAAAAAGCTAAAAAAGCTTTAACTGCAGCTATGAAACCATGGTATGTCTACAAGTTAGAGTGCAAGGTTACTTGGAATCCAAAGTACCTGCATGCTCTGAGCTGTCAGAACGCACCCAGCTCCGTGCCCTGACTGAGCGACTGCTCCACACAGCAGGTGCAGAGATCTCCCCACAGCACCCCACTGCAGAAAACAAGTCACCACTAATCTGGAGTCAAGCTGCCTTCTGGTTTACGATACTCTGTGAGAGAAAGCTTCAGGACATTCATGTGAAGATTTGAAAGCAGTCACTAAGGGCTGACTGGAGGTGGACCCCTATGTGTCAGCAGATTACTGGTGACTTAATGAAAGGCAGGACAGGAGCAGACAAGAGAAGGACTTTGAAGGGAGGTCTGGTACTCTGTATAGAACTCACCTAGAAAGAGGGGTTCTGCAGAATAAAAAAAATAATTACATGATGCAATCAACAGTCTTGTAAATTTTTTGCAGCAGAACTGTGTTTCAGAGAGAAGCACAACCAGATGCTGTGTATTACAAGAACACAGAATACACTGCAGCAATTGACAAAAGAGATTATGCCATACTATTCCATAGGAAAGAATATATCCTACAGATAGTACTACAGGATTTGAAATGACTAAGACTTAAATATAGCCTTGACATGATGCTGAATTTGGAAAATATTTTCCTGTTCATGAGCTCAAGTGAGTGACAAAACAATGGTATCATTCACAGAAAATCATGAAAGGACATAAAAGGAATTTTAGAAATGGTAATGACATTATATTATGAACTGTATTATTCAAGAAAGCAATGTACTTTTTAAAATGACAAGTGTTTCCAATAATTTACTTGAAATCCAGTAATAATACTAACAAAATACTTCCCAATGCAATTTAACATAATTTTTTTAGAAGTTCACAGTATATATTCAGACATTGAAAGCAATGAAAAATTTACTTTACATTTTTGTAATTGATGCAATCACAGTTTCAGCTAATGACAATATGTCAGAATAATTAATCTTAAGATGGCAATGTATAAAATCCAGTCTTGAACAAATTATTGTGCAATCTGCATCCCAAACACATAAAAAGGTGAAACTGCTAGTGACGGTCCAGGAAAACAACACACACATAATTCAGCCTTTGTAAATTAAGCTTAGGTTTGTGCACAAAAATATAATAATAATTATTAATATTATTATTACTAATACTATTTTTAAGCTTTTAATTGATCTTAACAACATGGTAAATAAAAAACAAGGGGTTTTACTTCTCGCTAAACAAACGACAATTCATTACCTTCTTATTTCTTTTGTACTCCAACAGATCAACTAATGCAATGCTTTCATCTGCTATTGTCACTAGTGAGTGAGCAACTGAAAAAATAGGAAGAGGAAGCCCTTCTATTAAAATAATCTTAAAATAGTATCTGTCCAAAAATACCCACTTCAATTTAAAAAAAAATCCTAGTGTGTATTACCTTCAAGTAATGATTTATTGAGGAGGATGCCTCTGTAGCTTCTAAGTTAGGACTGACATTTGAACAAGACACACCCAGGCACAAGTATATCAAACAGAAGCAAGCCTGGTTTTCCAAGAAGACAAGAAAGGTACTTCTGTCATCACATAAGATCTGGAAGGCAGGTTTTTTCTACTCCATTAATTCCACTGAAAAGCAATGCACATTCACAAGAACGTCTAAAACAATGTTCTTCAACTAAAATCACTAGTTCTTCTGCTCCTTTTCTAATACTTTCAAGTGCTTTTCATTATGGATATTAGATGAAATTATTGAACTGTCGTATCAAGGAACACAGCCAGCTCTCCCGCATTATCTCAGTTCTTCACAGACAACATCCTCCACAATTAATCTTTTGGAGAATCTGTCACATTAATCACATTTCTCAGCGCAAGGTAGACATTGCCCAGCTTAAGACCCCTTTGGATCTCTTGGCCCTTGACAAGCAGCTACTCCTGCTCTCCCATCCAAGGAGCCACACACCGTTTGCTCTGAGCAGCAATAGAGAGGATTCTCTTCCCCAGTCACCTCCTTGCCAACATCCTAATAAAGGTACTATCATCTTCTTGCCCCCACTTCTTTCTTCCTGCTACAAACAGAACAGTGCTTAGATGATCATGGTCCTTTATCTACTACTCTTCACAGAAATTCAGTTATAGAGTCCAGAACAGATCTTTCTTTCAAGATATTCTTCAGTCTTAAAAAAACTGCATTATTTTGAAACAATATCCTGGAAGACAGCTATGATGTTAGAAAAACAGCTGTGCATCAGTAGCATCACCCTTCTTTACCCATAGCAGTAAAATCCACAGTACAGATGTTCACCACTTTTAGTAATTCCAGTGCTATTCAAAAGCAGAATTAAACCAAAAAAACTCAGCAATCTTAACTGGTTGAGGCAGAAGGAAATCTGTGTTTTAACTTTCTACTCCAGAGTACCAGAACAAATGACTGTTGGCTGTGTAATGCAAGCCTTAGCGTAATGTTCATACTTACATCTGCTGTTCTTCAGCTGTCAGACTGAAGAGGAACACCAGTAAGCGACACAACTCTGCTAAAGCTGATTTAAATGCAAATGAGAATCAGCCAACATGCAGAGGAATAACAAGCTTCTGAAAAAAAACCACTTATCTCAAAACCAAAAATGATGTTCCAGAGTGTTTCAGATTATTCCTTAAAAGCATTTGAACTGAGTGTCAGCAAACCAGTTCGTGAAAGAAGATTTAAGTAAAAAGGCGTGTGCTAACATTGTAATATTGCTTTCCGACTTCTAACTAAAACTGAAGTAGAACACCACCACTTGAAATATTTAATTAGGCAGGAAATCTAAATCTCATATCCAATTTTCTTTCACCAAAACCTCTTTATCCTCAACATTACAGTAACTTCATTTATTCTTAATATTAACAGGTGCTGTTTTAATTCAGTGCCAGAGACAGGATAGGACATAAGCGTAATATTACATTTGGAAACATGAGTGAAATTTGGCAGAAGCTGCCGTGTTGAGGTATCTCAGACACTGCACATGTGCTCCTTGCTGTGAACTGTGCCAGCTATGAAAACTAAACCACTTTAAGGTAAGATGTCTTGCAGATCAGATGTATGGACTGCCCTTTCTTCATATTCCAGAACAATACAGGACACAAAAACCAATCCCATAATGCCCATCTGGGCACACATTGTTTACTTCTGCTTTACAGCCAACCCCAACAGTGTGCAAAAATACCAGTGTTCAACATGTTTTTTCATTAATTCTGCTTCATAGCACCCAGGAATTGTATTTTTAAAGAAGTCACTCATGCATGAAGGCAACCATTGTCTCACACTGAGAAACAGAAGATTTATCAGGTTGGAGCTAAAAAGCAACAGTTAGGATGACTCTTTTTAATTTTTTTCATTGAGGAAAATTCTTCCCATTCTTTTTTCACTTTCAAGCTAAGCAACTCCTTAGGGCCAAAATTGACTAAATTTCATTCTATTACAACTTTTCCCAGGTAGAAGCTCAGCTTTTGAGAGTTACCACACAGGGAACCATAACAACAGAAAAATGCAAAGAAAAATTTTTGAATTATTTTGAAGTTTAACAGTAAGTTTCTCAGCTAGGTTGCCCTCTTCTAAGGTCTCCCATTCACTGTAATCTTGCCTCCTTTAACTGAACAGGGTAGGAATTTTTTTGCAGAAGTATTATGTCACCACTTAAAAACAAAAAAGAAAAGAAATTATTTAACTTTGCAAGTAAATTCACACTTGGATTTTCCAGTATAGCCTGCAAATACAGAAAATATCTTTTATTTATTTTAAACCATAACAGCTATAAACTGCTGTTTCTTTTCCTGTATCAGGATTCAAAATCATTATGTCTGTCTTTGGAAAAAAAAAGATCTATACAAGGAATTGAAACAACTGAAATTGAATTGAAACAACTCAAATTTCACACCCAGAAGTCATCAGTGACAACTATTACTATTCCATTTCCTTATTATCATATCTCAAGCTGTTAAAAAATTTTCTGGCCAAACATTAAGTAGAAAACAGTACTCAAACAATTGCTAAGAATATTAAATTAGAATAAAACCAGACTGTTTAGATGTTGTTTCTCCTGCTCCCCAGTAGCAGAATTTGCTTTCCTGGAAAAGAAAGAAGAATTGAATCTGTGTTTCAAGAGAATACCTGGCACATCAGCCTGCAGGATACTTTGCACAGGAGTGCCATATCCTCCCTGAGGAAGCTGACCATGGCACTTGGGGACACTGTTTTGTGGTGAGCACGGTGGTGCTGGGTTAATGGTTGGACTCAATGATCACAGAAGTCTTTTCTAACCTTCAGTGATTCTAGAACACAGCCAGAAATGTACATTGATGGACTCAAGACAGTGGGCAAGAAGTCTGAATCTGCAGTCTGGTGGTTAGACACCTTACCTACGCACAAAGCACCGGCTTGTGCCACTCGGAAGAAGAGAAAAGTGTGGGCTTGAAATCCCTCAGGTTGAGAAGGACCTAGGAACAAGACCTCCTACTTCTTGGACTCATCAGCTAATTAACTGCTAGTCTACTACATTTAAGATAGGTACCAAAAGCATCTTCCTAAGAGAAAACTGCAGAAAGGGGCATGGGATTTATTTTCTGATAAATGTAAGTGTTATACGAATGTCTAAGGTATACCCTGGTTTCCTACCAATCAGCTTCACTGTACCAGTGCTCCACATTACAGATTTCAAATTCTAACCAGGAAATCAGAATCTCATCATCATATGGTCCTTAGATACCTGCCTCCATACTTTATTAGCCAGAAGCCTGATCATTATGAGCTGCAGTGTTGAACACTACAAGGCTTACATTCTTTGTTAAACCTGGCGCATAAAACCTTCCACTGTAGTTTAAACAGTATTTGCTTTATTTTTTCCAACACAACAGCCTTTAGGATTTTAAATGGGAAGAAAGTAGGTCAGGTCTTCCTACTGAAGCTTTTTAAAATTTTTTTTTCTTAAAATTTTGTAGCTAAATTCTGAAAAATGTATCCACCTTTTACATCTTTCATTAATATCTTTCGAATATAAATGTCTGAAGAGCACACTGATTTACTAAGAGCCTTACAAGTAGCAAGTGTCTATAAATATTAGTCAGAAAAACATTTTTAAAAATTCCAGGTTTTGATTCTTTTGTAACAGGTCTGATTTATCTTTGATCACATTATTTTAGCAGTAAGTCATTAAAAATGCACAAAGAATTTGTCTGTGTACAGATCAGCCACAGAATACTGATCTGAACATTTAACAGCCTAAGGAAAAACACAAAAAACATAAAATGGAACCCACACATTTGAAGCAATCAAACATCTGCCTGCCTTTCAACACCACTTTCATAGGATTGCCTGCATTCCTAAACCAGAGGATACACCACGAGTCTCTACTGTTTGAACAATATTGCTACTCGAAGACGATTTTCAGAGAGTTTAAAATACAAAATTTTCTGTGTTTCTGCTGGTGCACTGCAATAACAAGGAAGCTACTATTCACTTCTTTTATCAGCAATAGTACGAAGAATAAGACACACCCTTCTCAGGGAACTGGAAAAACCTGCTACATGAAAGCTGAAAAGTCTCCAACTACCCATTCCTTCATTTTGCTCTACTTTGAACAGAACTGAGGGAGGCTGCAGGGACCTGGCCTTAGCCTAACAAAAACAAAGCTAAGCAGAAAAGCAAGGGCTGTGTATAAACACACTGAAATAATTAAAAAACAGTAAGAAAAATCTATTTAAAATAAAAGGACAATCTTGGCACAAGATTGTTACTAACTGATGATGAATAAATTTAGGTTTAACATTGTAAGCAGCTTCATCATGTTGAGGAATTTAGCACTGGAAGAGCCTTCTAATTAAAATAGTGAGGGGAAAAGGCTCAGCTGCTTTGAAGACAGCGCTCCATATGTCTATGTCTGTATGACATAAAGCCTACAAGAGCATGAAAATAAACTTGATGAATAGGCAGGTCCTTTCCTGTCCCACATTCCTAAGAGAACAATAACTGTCAAGCAAATAACATCATTCTGATACAACTCTAAGATATAACCATCTGTCAGGCAATACCCCTGAATAGTTACACCACAGAAAGCAAAATCAGATATTAATACCACAGCAGGACAAACTTTGCCAAGAATAAACTTCACAGAGTGTCTTTTCATAAATGTCTTAGACCCATAACCTCATTTCTCATAATTTCATGCTGCCTCTGCAGAAAGCCCACCTCTCGTGCAGTACTCACAAATCTCAAAGAGCTCAGGTTATTTGGTCTCCGGGCAACCAGGCAGCCCAATGATCTGCACCCCTAGCATTCTGCACACACAGAGCAGATCATCTTACCACAAACAATATGACATCTAGTATGCTCAACGGGCTCTTTATTTGCTACAACTCTTACTATCTTCATCTCAGGCAGGAGGAGTCAAAAACGGCTTTGCTGGTGAAAGGTTCAAATCGCCACTTTTGCCCTCAAGTCATCAACCAGAAAAACTACAGCAATCATGAAGGTCTAAGACAATTAGTTAGACGTGAACAGTCCCAGGAAGAACACATTCTATTAGACTAACCTTTATAATTTGAAAGAACAGACAGTCTTTCAGGCATACCTTTCAACTTGCTTGACATTCAAAGACATATCCCTTGCAAAACTATTGTGGTTAAACCCATGGAAAGTTTTTCAGAACAAAAATAAAACTTGTGTCTGAGCCATACAGTTTATGTAAATTAATCTCAATCTGTATTTTTCTTAGCGAAACACAGAGCATGGTAACTGCAAGACAGCATTACAATCCATTTTCAGTTTGTTTATATCACACCACAGCATTTTCTTACCATTTTAGTTCATCTGCTTATAACAGAATACCAGTGCTTTTTAACCCTGTCATCAAAACAGCATACACTCTTTTATTCACTATGAGAGCCTACAGATCTGATTTATAACATATGACTGCATAATTCAGACAGGTTTGAAAAAAGGTGTGCTGAAAGATACCATAAAAGACTTCCCATTAACCCTGCTGAGAATAAGCAGACACATTTTACTTGACCTGCCCTACTAGTGTCAGCAAACTGGTCCTCAGCAGCAGATGCCAAGCTCAAATGACCACTTCCACATCTTTGTTGCAACTCCACCTCAAGTCTTTGATCATTTTTCATGTGGAAGTGCCAAATGGATTTCTTCTTCTTGGCCTCCATACAGCCTCCTCATAACCCACCAGCTGATCTCCCTTGTACCACAAAGTGGGAATACTCATCTCAATTTCAGCTGCATTTCTCTCCATCACATGCAGAAAGGGATATATTGGATACTGCTAAGATAAATTTCAGTTAACTGTTTGTAAATCAAACCGTTTTGATTATTTTGCCATAGTGTTAGACTGCAAAATACAATACCACAACTATATAATATATAGGCCCTCTGACAATAAAATTTTGACATTCAGCAGTCTGATACAAAAGCAAATAAACTGGAGGATGAAATCTACTTGAACTGGTTTTCATTTCTCTAAATATTACAAAATTGTAAATACACAAATTGCTTGAAGTGTTACTCATTTTTACAGAAACTTACCTTAAAGTGGAATAAAGTTACCAAGAATATTTTGTATCACAAAAGGTCTTTCCCTTAAGGTAAGCATTAAAAAAGGCAATTGAACTCTTCAGAAACACTGCAAGCACTGCAAAGCAAAAGGAAAAGTTGTCTATACATAACTAACTTAGAGCACTCAGAAAACACGCAGATATTAAAAACTGCACCAATCTCAAAATACTCTTGGCTTTGTGTCTTCTGCTTCTCCTAAGCTGCACCCACAAACAATTTACAGAATTCCCTTTCAGATATTCTGATTACTCTCCTATATTCACCCTTGCCAGTTTCCAGGCAGCCTGAATTATTTTGCTTTGCTGTCATTGCATTGTCAGTGCTGTGTCCCAAGTAGCACAGCCATTTTTTAGTATATTATTTTGAAACAATGTTTTCTGAAATACTGTCTTGGAAATATGACATGGGGATCTCCGGTATAGTTGTTTATGCTAGGATTCAGGCTGACAGTCACACAAACTTGCAGTTTTTATTGGCAAGGTTCTTTCTTCATTTATATTTAATTCTAAGTTTGTAAAACTGCATAGGACATTCTGGGAGTGGTTTAATCCCATGCCAAGTCACAAGCCAAAGACTTCCATCAAAGTAGCTCAGATCAGGAACCCTCCGATAAGACAGCAGCAACAGAGAAAAAAATGTGCCTCCCCTTGACTGCCAGAACACAGCCCAGCTTAGCTACGTGGAGGAAACATCTCAGCATCAATTACAGAACTACAACAAGGAGAAGTCCAAGCCAGCCTGACAATACCATTTTTTCTCTCTTCAGTATTGTCTAACAAAGAAAAGGAAACACAGAACAAACACTATGCCCTATGACAATGCAACTTACTGCTTGGGAACCACTGACCTAGGCAGTGGTACCCCTATATCAACTCAAGTCAGGGCTGAAGCCAGTTCCTTACCTGGTGACCTGAATAGTTCATCCCTTGACCCGTTAAAAAGAGGCTTTTATTTAAAGTTTTTACCATCCACCTTTTGTTACAAGATTCCTGTAGGATCCAGTGGATTAGCTGAGTTTTTCCTTTAGCTTTACTATTTCCAGGACTACTTCCCTGTTCCCCTCCAGAAGAAGTTCAGGAAATTCTCCTGAAATGTGCTGATTCTACTAAAAGAATGGCAAGCATCTGACATTTTCCTTTCTGCACCTCATGACTCTTTTTGCTTTTTTCCCCAGCCTGAGAAAGGTTTCAGTGAAGAGGAAGGTGGGGCAGACTCATTAGTGAGAGAGGTTTGATGCAACAATCATCTGAAACTCAAGGTCAAATGTTTCCCTTGGTAACAGCTGCAGATGCACACATATACCCACACACATTCAGTCTCCTTGCACTGAGAACTTGTACTTAAACATACATCATGAAAGAATTTTTATGTATAGTAGATGTATGTGTAGAAACATCCAACCCCCCTGAAAAAAAATTATCTAACTACAAAGATAACTACAAAGTTTCCCATGTGTTTGTAGCTTCTAGATTTGTAAGTGGATCTGCAACATGTAAACTCTGGATTTTGGATTACCTTTCCTATTATAATATAGTAAAAAACATCACAAGATTTAGCACAGGGTAATTAGACATTAGGCTTTCAGTCAGGCTGTGGCATGTTGTTACTTCTCCATTGGGAAGGCAGGCTATGTGTGCCTGTCACACACACCCATATCAAATCTCAGATCTCTAGTCAAGCATTCAAGTGGGGAGATAACATCTTGGCATGCTACTCAAGAACGAGTTTTCAAGAAGAAAAGGTCACATTATTACTTACTAATTCAGAACAATATATTATTTAATGACTCTAAAAAGCGTTCCAAGAACTACAGAGAGATCTATTTCTTTCTAAGGCAGCAAAATACACACAGAGGAAGACAGATATTCTCCTAATCTCCACTATTCAGGAAATGATATAAGGAACACCAGTAGAGAAACATTAACAGTTGTTAAAGCAGAATCAAAACCTAGCCCTGCTTGAGAAAGGAAGAAGGTGATAGTATGCTTTTCATTCATGTGTGCTGGCCAGCACATGGGTTGTGAGGCCTGCGTTCATTAGAGGGCTCAAAGGGAAGGTTAACCCTTGGCTCACTGTCCTCTCAAATGCACACCTAAAAATAAGGGAAATCAGCATTTGAATTTGACCCGCCAGTGAATGAGAAGCACTCCAGTGCGAGGACAGGGATGAAGATGTCTGGCCTCTGTAGTGAGGACACTGTCCTTGTAGCCTGGGAGCCAGGAGCAACAGAAGCATGCTGGAATCCTGCAGACGGACCGCAGCAACTCCAACCACGCCTGTGCAGGCACTGGAAGAAAGACACACTCTTATTTTTATCCCACTGCTGAGCGACCTTATGAGCTGCAAATTAGCAGCTAAACAAATGTCTAACCATAAGTATCACACACAAGACGAGATTTGTTTTTAGACAACTGAGGTTAACTAAATTTATTACTTAGATCTTTAGAATGTGGGCAAATGTAAGAAATCTCAATTAAAACACGTAGCTGCTCCGACACAGTAGATTAATACAAACACACCGAACAGACACAGAAGGTCCAATTACTTAATACTTCTCTGTTACTACGGTCTGTTAGACCATATTAATGTGCATGCATATACATTTTCTTGTCAGGAATCTGGAGATACTCCATTCGTATTACCAAATTGGTGGTTTTTTCAGAGAATCATAGAATGGTTTGGCTTGGAAGGGACTTTAAAGATCACCTAGTTCCAACTCCACTGCTGTGGGCAGGAATACCCCCCACCAGATCAGGTTATTTAAAACCTCATCTGACCCAGCCTTGAACACTGCCAGGGATGAGGCATCCACAACTTTTGTTTTTTCTTCCTGAAGTACCCATCATTCCAATTAACCAGCTTGTGAAAATGTACAACACACCTCCTGGCACTACATGTCACTCTAGACTCTCACCTGTGATGACAGCAGGTTTGTTTTAATAAGCTGCAGTGTTTTGATAAGTAATGCATGTGTCTATTGAACTGATACATACATTTTAAATATTAATGCTATATCAAAGCTAAATGAAAGCTTTAGAGCAGACAGAGTAAGTGATTTAATAAGGTGGGACATTTAACTCCCTGATGAAAGTCAGCAGCATTTAAAATGGTGAGCTCAGTTCTTGGATAAAGAAACCAGAATGCCTCTTTTCTTTCAAGTGTAATTGCTATCACCCACAGGAAGTCAAAACAGCTATCTGGAATTCATTCAATAGTGTAGTAAAGCTGAAAGTCTGAGGAGTAAAATACAAATTCAACATTAATGAAGTGGCATTTTCTCAACAGCCATCAGCGATTACACATGTCCACCTACACAACAAAGCTACAGAATTAAACACTGTGTTACAATTGCTGTCTGCCTCTATTCACAGAGCAGTTAAACAGAGTAATTACCTAAAGCTATCTTCCTACAGGATGCTTTAGTTAAGAAAAAGCTAACATCACCTTTGGTTTGTTGAGCCAGAAGTGAACCACTTCTCTGGTATAGAGTTACTGGGATGAGATGACCCATCTTCATATTACATGTTGGTTATGTTTCTCTGTACTTTTTTTCAGTCATTTAAGGTGATGATAACCAATCAGTACTGATTTGGGTCACTCACACCCCATGTAACTCTTATCTAAATATGAAAAGAGAAAGAGCATTTGCCAAATTTCTTAAGTTCCCTTGGTATCCTATGACTTATTAAATATAATTAGCAGATCAGCCAGCTTCTACTGTGAGAAAAGGTTACTGAGTTTGCAAAAGTTTCCTAACAGGTATTACCTAAGACTCCTGTGCTGTGTGGAACATGTGGACTTGTTTTCTTACAAAATCCAAATATTTGTCATATTAATGCCTGCACATGACTTTTAAAATCAGGTATCTGGAAAAAAGTATATTTTACAACTCTGCTAGAATATATTTCTGTACCTAAAATATTTAAATTCTTCTTCCACAGCCATGTCAGCTGAAGAGCCTTCTTGTTTTCAGACAAATTTCTGTATTGGTTTCTAACAGCCTTCTGTTCCCAGCCCAAGCTTTTTTTCCTCTGGAAAGGAAGGTATTTAATAGTCTTCATGTATCAATGTGAACAAGTTCAATAAAAGGCCCTAATGGGAAGGAAACTTCATTATCTTCATAAAGTAATAAATACATACATCATGAAAACAGGAGTTAAAATAATGTTTAATACAGTACATAGTGTTAGAAAACAGTTTCCATAGCTTCTGGGAAGCAAAAGCCTTTACAGCTGGCACAAAAAAGTTTTCAACTTTTCTCCAGTCATCGATGTGGTCATTTGACTCCCAGTAAGTCACTTGTAACTTGTCCCTTGTAACTTCCCTCCTCCAGTAACTGCCTTGTGAATCCTTCCCTTCGTGGCACAGCCGAACTTTGCACATCTAACTGCCCTGGAAGACATTTTCCTCCACTGCTGCAGTCCAGAAATCTGCTATTTCCAAGGACAGTTTCTCCCTCAGTCTGGCTGCCAGCATGCCACCATCTTCCAGCATCTCTAAACAGATGGAGACTACAACAGCATTCAACCATCTGCATTTGCAAGCTGTAGCCATGGTTCTAAACAAAGGAAAACATCTGTCTTTTCTACACTCAATCCAAAAATGTGTTTGCTGGACAACTGACTTCTATCTTGCCTCAGTACTCAGCTGCTGCACACAATTTTTGCTCTCCATTTTAGCCATCAAGACTTCTTGAAGACAGCCAGTCTTCCCTGGGAAGCACCCAGCATGTCTCGCCAGGTCCCACAGCGCAGACACATGACTCTCACAGCAGTCAAATGGGGGACCAAAGGCACCCTTCAGCACTCCGCTCAAAGCATGCCATTCACAGTTTTATCCTCTGAGGTTTGCTTGCCATTTCGATACCCTTGCTCAGACTGGTGGAGGCAGCTGGAAGGTGGTCCAAGTCACCGTCTGTATCGTATTTCAAACACTCACAAGCTTTCGAAGCAGGGAGTCACGCACTGCAGCTCAAGCAGGGCCCTTTCAGACTTGAGGGCCTGTAGTACTTGTAGTGTCTTTTCCATACCAAGACAAAGTTTCCAGCATGTATAATTTTGATGTTATTAAAGTCACAGATTTGGATCCTTGGAGAAGTAATAAATCTTTGAATAAGAAGCCTACAAGCTTTGTGGTACAGACTGGATGTTCCCATCCCTATAGGAAATTAAATGCTGGGACTGAAGTCACAGGTTAGCTCGATGTCTACTGGAGGTAACACAGATTTAATGAATCAGTTAACCCTGGAGACCAGGCAGGAAAAGGCTCCTTTCAGGGTCTCTGGTATTCCCAGATGGCAAGAGAGCAGCAGCAGTGCGAGGACAGGGTGTGCCCCAGGCAAGGCAGCTAACAAAGGGCTGCTGTTTGTCCTGGTGGGAGCAGCTCTAACTGCCTTGGGCTGGTAGGAGGGAAAGCATTAAGGGAGGAGCAAAGATTTTTAGATATGATTTAGAGTAGAGATTTCACACCTTCGTTAAGCTTTAGCCTTCATTCACCTTAACTAGGTAGCAAGATGCTCAATAAGAGGTTGGTTTTGGTCACTTCTCCAGCCTTGCTAGTTTCAAAATGATGCAGCTTTGGCGTTCCCCCTTCCACATGCACATTTCACTTATAACGCAATCCAAACACAGAAGTTAACTGTGTTTCACATCTTCCCAAATGACCCAGATTACAATGAGATAATTAACTGCTCATGAACAGCTATTCATTGAAAATGTCTATCACAGTATCCATTAAGTCATTGAAAATCTTCATTACTATATCTGTCAAACCTCTGAAGAAATTCAGACCTGTTTCTTTAGATTCAGAATTAGACCAGATTTAATTCTTGGTTTGCAGCTCTTCTGGACTGTGATAAATAAGCAAGGCTTTTTATCAGCTGAACTTGTAAGGTGTTTTCTAAAAACACAAAAAACCCCTCTCCATATGCCAGTTGAAGCTTCTGATTCAGTCATATCGATGTGTGAAATAAATATACTTCACTCTCATGTATAATTAGCAATGTCAAGTCTGTTTCTTTAGATAGCATTCATGGCATGTTGTCTGTGAAACAGCAGCTCTGCGTTTCGTATCTGAAACTACATTGTTCCTCTCAGAACAGTTTCACTGGCTAAACCAAGCTCAATCCACCAAACAATACATTATGAAAGCAATAAAGGTTTTCTATGCTCTTTTTATAAATGGATATGTGTGTTTTCAAATTCTGAGACACAAGTAGCTCTGAAGCAGTTTTACTCTATGCCTAAACTTGCTACACAATTTATAATGCAACGTTTCGAAGTCAGTCGTCACTAACTGTTGGCTCTATTTGCAACACTTCCCTATTTTTTCAAAACCTCTACTACCATACATGATGAAATAACATAAGAAAATTTAGTCATTCTTGACCCAAAAAAGAGGCTGTCTTTACAAGACAGTAAAGCAATACACAATTAGACAACACACAATATTTATACCACATAATGGCACAACACTTTTGCAGCTTTATTTATTAATACTAAGCACTATATCAAATTATTCTTGGTCTTTAATACTAATATACACACATCTCTTTATTGCTCAGGATTGTAGAAAACAACCAACAGTCTAATTCAGTATCAGAAAACAATGAGCAAGAGTCACCACAAGGGAGTCCTACCTGGATAACTGTTTTCACTTCAACAGGGGCTTAAGATAATGCATTTTTCAGATTGTCAAGTTGAGAATCTATGGAGTCTGAAAGAAAAGGGAAAGGGTAATAGTAATGTGACATTTTAGTCAGTATTGGAAATACTACATACTTTCATTTTTTCATTCTAAATGTTAGGAGAATAAATTTAAAGTAGCTAATTTCCAAATATCTGATTCTCTGTGAACCCCTGCAGAAACAAGAAAAGTTAAAAGACTTATTTTAGCTGGGGGGAGAGAGGATTTCAAATTGCGTATTTATTCTGCCTCCACACCTGTCCTAGATAAATTGGTCTTAAAATGATAATTAAGCAAAACAATGATTTCAGAATGGGTACAGGTAAGATTTATCTAACATATAAACATCTGTAAGACTTCAGATATATAATCCCATTTTATACATGAACAATATGCAAATTCCGGTACAAAATTTTAGGTGTAAGCCTTCTACCACTGCACTGAATGTGTTCACATTAAAAAGCCTTTAAGCATTTGTGATTTCTTGCCTGTAGTAAAGATGCTCATTTCTTTTGCTCCATCATAGCTAATTACTCTGCTTTGAAAGTCAGCAATAACCTCCAGACCATAACTAGCTGTGCACACCAACACTGAGCAAATGTCAACACTCCATTACGCACTGCCTACTCCTCCTACAAACTAAAAACACCCCACGTCTCCTCTTGGCAATAAACTGCAGAACTGGAGCAGCAGACCACAGAACACACGTGGGGAACAGGACACGGCAGCCCTGGTGCATGTATGGCAAGCACCTGACAGTCAAAACAGGGTCAAGGCAGGCCTATTCCTCCCATGTTCATGTGACACCATCTCCTCCACGCACCGCAAGCTACAATGCAGTTCAGATCTCCAATTTACATTATACATAATATAACTCCTCTTTAATATAGTTTGTGTTCAATGGACTGATTCAATAATTATCTTTAAATATTGATGTCATTGAGAATATAAACAATGAGTTCATTTTGTGAGCTTTTTGCTGCAGGCTTATTACATCACTGACAAAAAAAAAAAAATAAAGATGTTGGCCGCTGTAGCAAGATGTGATCCCAAGAGATTAAACATACTGAAAACCCTTTTATATTAGCAGCCCATCTTTTCTTCAGAGCTTACAGCTGTGAGATAAGATTGATTATAGCCATGATTCATAATGTAGATTGATAAAACATTTTCAGGACAAAAGCTGGAGTCCCAAAGACTAGTCTGCTTAATGATACCGCTTAAGAACACATGGAATCTGTTAGCCTACCAAAGTGGGGGGAAAATTCAAGTTGTGTTCTTTGGTAGTTAAGCATAACGAAAGCAGATATTCAACAACATCGAAGTTTTGTGCATATTCAGACATGCCTAATTTTTTATTTCTGCTGGTTTTCCCCGAAATGCAAAACTCCCAGCTAAAATAAAGAACATGTCAATGTACCTATCATCTATTGCTGTCTTTGAAAACTCATTTGTCAAAGAACTTAACTGAATACCTTGTGCTAATTCTCAGAAATGGTTCAGTAAAATATAAAAACGTGGCATCAGAGTTGTTCTCAGACCTGCCATATGGCCAACATGACATGGGACAGACCTAATGGGCTGTCAAGGGCTTTTAAGGATACTGCAGTGTAAAAGTTATTTGAAGTGTATTAAGTAATGTTTGCGCCCTGTCTATTTCTGTAATACAGGGCAAGGTACTGTATTAGATAAGTATATGATATCACTTAAGATAGAAATGTCCACAGTCCACTGAAAGCAGGTATAAATAAATTCAGCTATATTATTGTACTTCTAGGACTAAAATTAGGAGAACTCAATTTAATATACTCCACCTTTTCTTTAACAAACAAAAACCAGCAGCAAGCAGATGAGGTCAGGAAGAATATATACACCACAGCGTGGGATTAAACTGCATTAGCACAACTATGTGGGAAGCTTTCATCACTCCTACACATAATTCATGTAGTTCTAGATGGTCAAACTTGTTTAACTCACTGCAACAACTTTCCAAAAGATACTCTAGAAGGCAACTAAAAGACACTTTGCAACTAAAAGACTGGATGTTTTTCCTGCTTTTACTCATTATCATAGCAAGTTCCACAGTAAAACTTAACACAGAAGAACCAGTTTGGAGGGAAGATGTTACTCAACGAGTTTTTACAGGTCCCTTCTGCTCCCTTCCACACGCTAGAGACACATGAAAGGCTCACGGGTGGCCCAGGTGCTTGCCACACCAAAAGGGGAGATTCAGTGCATGAAAGCAGAACTAAGCCTGGAGCTTCAGGGAAAGGCAACATTGCAACATCGTAAGATGGGAGTTGCAGCAGATTCAGTATCATCTTCGTGAGAAGCACAGCACTCCCACGAGGCACTTAGGAAAGGACTGGAGGTTGCCACTTAGAAAACATACTTGTGACTACTTCCTATCAGGGCAAGGTAAATGTTAACTAAAAATGTTAACAAAATTGCAAATAAACTTCAAAAGTAATAGTATATTCCTTAGCCTGCTTTTCCGTACCTGGTATTGACTTTTATACTGTACTCTTAAAAGCTTACAGCTCTGATACCTGCCTATTTTAAAATTTAACTTCCTAATGACATGCTCCTACATAGAAAACATTTTATTACAAACACAAAAACGCAATACTAACTCAGGTTCAAGGTCCATCTGACACAGTATCCTGTTTCTAATAAGTACCGCTAGTGGATGTGTAAAGAAGAGAACAAGAACAAAGTAAACATACAGCAACCATTCCTTGATGTACTTTCCCAGCTGACAGCAATCTGCAGCTCTGGGATTTCCTGTCTCCTTTTAAATGTACACATGTAAATATAAACACATTCACAATAAAGTCCAAAGCTATTTGATGTCTGAAATCATTTAAATCAACTCCTCAGCATTTAGGTTACTGCTTTACTCCTTTTCATACAGATGAATAAACTGGCACAGTTGAAACTGATGACTCTCATTCACTCATTTCGTAGCTCTGCCCGATTAAATCACAAACCCTAAATTAACTGTTGCTTTAAGACAGCTTTTAGAAGCTACATGCAATCACACACCCCAAATGCAAAAAATCTTACTCAATCCAAACAGTGACATCTAGCAAAATCCTAATGTTAATTCTAAGTGAGATTATAGATTTGATCATCCACATCAATTAAGGACAAAGAATACTTTCAGTAAGTGAATAACCTAGTAGTAAATTACGATATTTCTATAAATATGGCAAAGATATAAACATCCCTGCATAAAAAGAACCCGATGGATCATAATACCTCATACCAAAATTCTAATTACTATATTTTAAAATGAACGCCTACAAAACAACATACCTCATTAAAATGGGGCGCTTGATCTTTGTAAACTTAAAATAAGAACCCTAGACCTCATCCCAAAAAACCTCACTGTGAAAAACAAATTCTGAATTCAGCTACCAAAGATAGCCATGAGGTCTAATGATGCTGATGACCACTGTCCAGACTGTTCAGTCTTCACCAAAGAGAAGAATTCTGGTGCTGGATGATATGGTTTAGTACATCAGGGGTTACAGTGATAGTGTTGACGGGTTCACGGTTGGACTTGATCTTAAAGGTGTTTTCCAACCTTGACGGTTCTATGATCACTGACAGCTATTGCCCCTGGAATTATTCTACAGTTTAATAGAGGGAAGGAAAGGCAAAGATGCGACAAGTTGTTTAAGAAATCAAATCAATTTAAAAGCTCTGGAAACACAGAAAGGCAGGTTGTTACAAATACGGATAAAAAAACCCGAAGCTAGTAATTCAGAAGTGAAAGCACACAAGCAGCATGTGAAGGCACCTACTGCTCTTCCCAGCTCTTTCATCAAATATCATCTACCTTCTCCACATGCAACACGCCAAATTAATAACTATTTATTGCTCCACATAGATTAAATGTAGGCATTAACAGGAGCTGGCTTCACAGGAGAATTAAGTTATTACCAGCCAATTCATAAAAACGCCTCCTGTTCCCGATACCCCATAAATTGAAGTTGATAGGTCTCCAGAGCCCGGCTGCGCAGCCCGGTGTCCCTTAATGGCTCAGTCACGTCCATTACTTGCCAGAACGAGCTCTGCGCAACGAATCCCGGCAGCCCGGCAGGTTTTAAAAGCCGGAGCACTCGCCGTGATTAGATCCACCGTGAGCTCCCCCGCCCGCTCCGCACGGCCGGCGCTGCCCGCGGGGGGGTCTCCGGGACC
The DNA here is from genome assembly GCA_013397815.1 of Aleadryas rufinucha. Classification (NCBI taxonomy): domain Eukaryota; kingdom Metazoa; phylum Chordata; class Aves; order Passeriformes; genus Aleadryas; species Aleadryas rufinucha. Next base: position 209,221 of record VZTH01009683.1, read on the forward strand.
CG